>JARJHM010000011.1:0-600000 GCA_033356055.1 Carex pumila | reverse complement strand
AAAATTATGGCATTTCAACTTTGTTATGGTTGTCATTTTGAGCTTGTAAAAATGTATACTAATGTGAATAATATCTAGACGTTAATTTTTTAACTTATTAATTCACATAAAAGGAAAATAAAAATATAATATTTTTTTATGGGCACATAGAGAAAGTAATGTAGATCATATCTAACAGTTTTATTTTGACGTTTAAGTTTCAAACTTTGAGTATTTAAGTTATTAAAAATGGAGACGTGATGGAGGCACAAAAAATGGAGGCATTTGAACCCTCCTCTATATAAATATAGGAGAAATTGGTTATTTGACACTCTAAAACTTTCAAATTAGAAAAATGCCACTTCAAAATTAGAATTCATGAAAATGCCACTCTAAACTTAGAAAATTCTTAATTTTGCCCCTTTAAATTATTAATAACCAAATTACCCTCCGTTTTCTTCTTCTCCTCCGCCTCCCTAGTAGCTCTACCCCATGCCTCCAGCCTCTCTCTCTCTCTATCTGTCTTTTCAATTGAGTCACAGTAAAAATCTAGAGCATGACCGTTCGCACCAACAGATAGTGAGATAATATCAGCCCCGTCAGAAACTGCCTCATCCCATAGGAGAGCTTAGTAATGTGGTAGCCTTCAGAACGTTGAAATTCTTTGTAAATTAAGACTAAAATCATGCTATGCTGTGGCCATATCATGTACAATACTATCCACTTACTAGTACGAAGATATTAATGATACCAGTCAGGTCTTGTGTGATGGTTGGTATTGAGATGTCTACCAGTGAAGTCAGGGGACGTACCAGTAGACACCAACAGTACTGTAGTCTCATATTCTAAGGGTCTTATTTTCTTCTTTTGATTTCTTTAATATGATGTTGTTTAATGTGCTTAATCCTCTTATTGTTTCTTATTTTATGTTTCTTTACTGTTCTTGGATTTCTCATTCAGTTTTCCTAAATCCCTGTTCTGAACTGGACAGCTGCTTGCAAATGGCATTTGACTGGTTAAATAAACTCTAAACTAATTTCAACTCATGGTGAACTTCCGACAATTTAACATTTTATTTTATTATTAACTTGTTTGATTAATATAGCACCTATAGTATTCAATCATAGGCGATAAAATAATGTGTTGGTGGCTGTCTCGATTTCATTTTGAAATAGTTATAGTTCGTATTTTTGTATGTTTCTTGCAACATCATTTCCCTTTGTAAACTTGCAATGCGATATACAGGCTGCAATGGATGAGGCAGTTTCTGACGGGCAGATATTATCTCACTATCTGTTGGTGAGAACGGCCATGCTCTAGATTTTTACCGTGACTCGATCGAAAAGACAGATAGAGAGAGAGAGAGGCTGGAGGTACGGGGCAGAGCCACCAGAGAGGCGGAGGAGAAGAAGAAAACGGAGGGTAATTTGGTCATTAATAATTTATAGTGGCAAAATTAAGAATTTTCTAAGTTTAGAGTGGCATTTTCATGAATTTTAATTTTGGAGTGACATTTTTCTAATTTGAAGATTTTGGAGTGGCAAATAACCAATTTTTTCATAAATATAGTATTGTATGATTGGACTTAATTGTTTGAGAATGCATAAAGTATAGGTTAGATAAAGTCCACATGAGAAAAATACAATTTTTTTTGAAAATTTTCAAAGCATGAAGCTTTTGCACATTTTGTTGAATCAATTCCTACATGAAAAAGTAGCATAGTCTCCAAGACACTTGTTTGAAATTTTAGGCATGAAAAGACTAAAGCTAACAACAAATTGATTGAAAAAGAAACATTATTGAAAGATGATTTTTTTTTTTTATTATGTACAAATTTTTTTTTTTTGACACTGTTGGTAGAAGCTACCAAACCAAAATATTATGTACAAATTTCTAAGGTTTCAAATATTCAAAAATAAATCCCTTTTTAAGTCTAGACCTCGATTTTGAGGAATATATATAATAGTTTTGTATGTATTTTAGTAAAATGCAACTAAGTTATTAAAAGAGAACATAACAATAAGTCCCACCAAAAATTCAAAAATACTAATTATTAAAAAAGGATGTAAGATTAAGTTCCACCATCATATTTCGGATTGAGATTCGATGAAATCCTTATGTGAATTCGGAATGCATAACCTCTCATTTGAATCTATGTGATAGAAGAATCATCCGATGAAATCATTAGATGCATTCGGAACGCATAATCTCTCGTTTGTATTTATGCAATAAAAAGTAAAGCTAATTAAAGTATGGTGTATTTACTTTTTGCATTTTTACTATTTGCATACTTAGACTACAAATCTTTATATTCAAAGGAGGGATCAAAACTTAGAGGGGATGAAAAATTAGAGTATCTATAGATTCATAGATTTCTTTTACCATAATTATTTTAAGATAAGGTTATCTTCAAAATTATTTCGAATGAAATCGAAATGTTGATAATGCAAAAGTTTTCATTGTTTATAAACTCATAAAGTACAAATATTAAGAATTGTGTAGACATTTTTGTATTTAGTTAATGCTTAGAAATGTTTCAATTATTTTTAAATCATGTTGTGAGAGGGTGTTTTTAATAAACATAAACCATAGTTTTTACTTAGTTTGTTCGATGACGAACAAAAGTTTAAGCTTGGGGGGTGTGATAACACCAATTTATATAGCAAAAATTACTACTTTTAAGTACAAAAAATGACAAAAAGGCGTATACAAAGTAGCCATTTTTCTGAATTATTTACTACAAAAACAGAGCAAAAATGTCATATTTAGGCCAATTCTAAATGAAGTTTCAAAATAGGGCATCACATGGAGCATGCAACAGTTTACACGAAGTGTACAACATGCAACATGATGAAAAACACATAAAAATTGGCTAAGTTAGGTGTCGTACAGCATGAGGAACTCGCATGCGGGTTGGATGCCTAGGCCACAGAGCACACAGTACATCGGACTATAGGTTGTGGCATAGGAGACTAGGTCACATTGGTAATAATACTATCAGAAAAGTAATTCAATTAAATCTTGTGAGAGTACTATCCATAAATAACATAGAGATTGAAGGTTTATATAACGCATGTGTAAAAGGTAAAATATCAAAGAATAACTTTAAGCCAAAAAGGATGGTATCTACCACTCAACCATTGCAATTAATTCATATGGATCTCGTAGGACCATTGAGCACTCTAAGCTTAACCAAAAAGAGATATTCATTTGTCATAGTAGATGACTATAGTAGATACACTTGGGTAATGTTCTTATAACACAAGAACAAAGCATTTGAAATCTTTTGTAATCGGGTCGAAAATAAAAGAGGGTTAAAATTAAATAGAATTAGAAGTGATCATGGGGAAAAATTTGAAAATGTTCAATTTAGTAAATTTTGCATGAATGTATACTCAAGAATTTTTGGCCCCTAGAACACCTCAACAAAATGGAGTAGCCGAACACAAAAATCGAACCTTACTTGAAATAGCAAGAATCATGATACATAAATATAATGTTCCACATCACTTATGGGCCGAAGCCTTTAACACTGTATGTTATATAATTAACTGAGTAAACATAAGACCAATCCTAAACAAAACACATTATGAACTTTTGAAAAGTTACAAACCCTATGTCTCACACTCTAAGGTATTCGGTTCAAAGTGTTTTATCCTAGATGAATCACAAAAGTTAGGCAAATTTGAACCCAAAGCCATAGAAGGTATATTCATAGGATATTCCATGACTAGTAAAGCATATAGAGTGTACATACCTCAACATCGTACTATAATGGAATATGTACATGTCAAATTTGATGAAAATGTTAATCACATGGATGAGGAAAGAAATGACTTTGTAGGTATTGAAACACCTAAACAAAATCAAGAGAATGAGGGAAATGAAGCAAACAACCAAGCTCAAACAAATACAATAAATGATGTATCCACACATGAGCCTCGACCCGTATAGACATTTACTAGTGATGAGGATTCGGCAATCACTCCTCCACTTAAGCAATCCACAATACAAGAAAATACTCTTCATGGAGATTCTCAAGAGACTCACGAAGACACATATCAAATTCTCAAGAATCTAATGGAAGTTCCCGCTCACCCTCTTACAAATGTCATAGGTTGTCACAGCTAATAATAGACAACTTGCCGTAATACCTATGTCAAATGGCCAACAACAACACACTTGACTAGATATCACAAAGCATCACAATACAATAAGTTATGCAATACCAATGCTTAACGCTGCCATACCACAATATAGTTTTTTTTTGTTTGAATAAAAATCACACACACACACTGTTACAATCTCCTTCTAATATTTATGAAGGTAACTTCCCGTACATCATGAACAAAAAAAATAAAGTCCATATGAGAAGTATCCAAGCAGCAAGTACAACAACAAAATGACTGCACACTAACATATATATATATAATTATGTAAAGACTATATCAAAATCTGTACAATGTGGCAGTCAACACTCCTGTCGTGTAGTCCATATGCTGCTCCTTGTAGCCCTTAGTACCTGGAACTCACGAATTAAAAAGATGAGAGATTGAGAACCTCCCAGTGCGGCAGTTTTAGTTCCAGCTAAGTAATTATCATGTAAAAAAAACAGAACTTAATTCAAACCAATTAAAGATAATCACAACATCTAAGTAAATTCAACTGAAATATAGTTTCAATAAATTCCCATGCATCAACATCAATATAATGGCCATGTATGAAATTCTCAAGTGTTACATCTAGGGGTGAAAACGGAGCGGATACGGAACGGATAGTGTTGATACCATATCCGCATTCGTCGGATAATGAGCGGATACGAATACGGATAGTAAACAGATATCAAAATTCAAAACCAAATCCGCCTTAAACAGATACGGATACAGAACGGATAGTCTACGGATACGGATTTGAATACGGATATAAAACAAATAATGGTCGGATAATTAAGATATATGAACTTTTAAGATACAAATATTAATTAAAACATTAAATATAAATATTAATGAACTTATAAGAGATGGGAGATAATCTATTCATATAATATATATATAGAGGAGGGATCAAATGACACCATTTTTTGGTGACATGGAATGACACCGTCCATTTTCAAAGTCCAAACAGTCGATCCAAACCGTTCAACTTGATGGATATGTTAAAATGTGCTTACAGATCAAATTTTATATTTTTCTGAATTTTTTTTTTGGTTTATTTAGAGGGGTTCAAAAATTCAACGATCTGAATATAGCGATTTTGTTAAATAATTAATAAATAGTAAAACAATTTAGAAAAATGTAAAATTTGATTTCCAAGTTACTCTTAATATATTCATCATATTGAACGGTTTGGATCGACTATTTGGATTTTGAAATTTCAAAAATGGACATTGTCACACCATGTCACCAAAATAGTGGTGTAATCCGATCCCTCCTCATATATATATATATATATATATATATGAGGAGGGATCAAATGACACCATTTTTTGGTGACATGGAATGACACCGTTCATTTTCAAAGTCCAAACAGTCGATCCAAACCGTTCAACTTGATGGATATGTTAAAATGTGCTTACAGATCAAATTTTATATTTTTTTGAATTTTTTTTTGGTTTATTTAGAGGGGTTCAAAAATTCAATGGTCTGAATATAGCGATTTTGTTAAATACTTAATAAATAGTAAAAAAATTCAAAAAAATGTAAAATTTGATTTTCAAGTTACTCTTAATATATTCATCATATTGAACGGTTTGGATCGACTATTTGGATTTTGAAATTTCAAAAATGGACATTGTCACACCATGTCACCAAAATAGTGGAGGGATCAAATGACACCGTTTTTTGGTGACATCAGATGACACCGTCCATTTTCAAAGTCCAAACAGTCGATCCAAACCGTTCAACTTGATGGATATGTTAAAATGTGCTTGCAGATCAAATTTTATATTTTTCTGAATTTTTTTTGGGTTTATTCAGAGGGGTTCAAAAATTCAACGATCTAAATATAGCGATTTTGTTAAATACTTAATAAATAGTAAAAAAATTCAGAAAAATGTAAAATTTGATTTCCAAGTTACTCTTAATATATCCATCATATTGAATGATTTGGATCGACTATTTGGATTTTGAAATTTCAAAAATGGACATTGTCACTCGATATCACCAAAAATGAGGTGTAATCCGATCCCTCCTCATATATATATATATATCAAATAAGTGTATGGTAACAAAAGATGTTGTGGTGTAGTGGTTTGAAGTTTAGTCTAAAGGCATTGAGATGGGAGGACATGGGTTCAAATCTCACCTATAGCAAATATTTATTCCTCTTTTATATGGGTCAGGCCAAACTATCCGAATTCGGATAATCCGGATATCTGCTCCGTTTAGGACTCCGTATCTGTATCAGGATCTTTTATGGATTTTCAAAAATTATCCGAATCCGTATCCGGGAATTATCCGGATACAGAGCGAATATCCGCCGGATAATCCGACTCCATTTTCACCCCTAGTTACATCTAATACACAATTTTTTTGTATAATAAGTTTTCATTTTACAATTTCTCATACTGCAGTCATGCGCTACAAGTACAGTGCCTACATGACTTTGGTCATGTGCAACCTCGAATATGGCGCCTACACAATATCTGTTATGGCCATAACTTGAAATTATGCGATTACCCCGAATAGGGCGCCTACATGACTAGGGTTATGCGCTACAAGTTCAGCGCCTATATAACCGAGTCATGCGTTACCACGAATATGTCGCCTATGCAATTTCTGTTATGCGCTACAAGTTCAGCGCCTACATAATAGAAATTACACGCTTACCCCGAATATGGCGCCTATGCAATTTCTGTTATGTGCTACAAGTTCAGCGCCTACATAACAGAAATTACACGCTTACCCCGAATATGGTGCCTACATGATCATCCAGTTTGGAAATAAGATGCTCAATACAATACATATATGCATATTATGCTCAAGGAAGTCCATGGTTCAGTTTAAGGTTTTGTCAGCACAAACCATACAAAATTTCTACACATTTCATAAAAATAAATTTATGACTTACATGCTACGTGTCATGCAAATCCTACAAGCAAGTTCCTGGTTTATGCATTACATATCATGCATGCAAGTATGTCAAGCAAAGTTAAAGCTCGCCCCTTGTTTCATTTAATTTATCAATGACCCATGCAACTCAGTACCTTGATATAGTTCCTAAATTAATTCATGCATGCTTAATGGGGCAAGCTTAATGGTGACCTAAAAATCCCAAAAGTTATCCATATTCCCCTGCCCAGGTAATCTATAACAATTTAAGAAATTTATGCAATTTGGAGAAATTCAAGCAATTGGGAGAAATTCAAGCAATTTAAGCAATTTCAAGTATGTAATTGTCATGTAGTCAGTACTCCACAATGGATTCTAGCAAATTGATCTAAAAGCCCCAAAAATCATATATCAACCACACAAAATTTTAACCAAAACAACCAGCAAATTAAAAGGAAAAATTTAGAAAAACTGACATCTGCACCTGACCCGTGTTATATTTATCGAGACGTTTATCGAACTTTATTCTCTATTCTGAATTTCCATCATCTTCCTTCTCGTTTTCCTTTCTTCTCAGTTTCTCCTTCTCGGTTCCTTCTCTCCCTCTTTTCATTACTTCCAAGGAATAAATGTTTCCTACCCGAGATAGAAAGACCCCCCCCCCCCTTTAGACCCATGGAATAAAAGAATGAATTTTATATTCTACACGGAGAACACTAAATGATTATTATTCCTTCAATATTATATTATTTTAATATTTGATGAGGGGTACAACAAGGATTGAGATAAGGTTCAACTACAATGAAAGTGGAGTGCATTTAACAAAAACATTTTATATGATTTTGGCACTTTGCGCCTTGTAACCCTAGGAAAAGTGTTAAGACTATGTCTGGTTTAAGCCAAATGATTGCTCACTATGCATTGTATCTCAATTAGAACCTAAAAATTTTAAGGAAACAAATAATGAAGAAAAGTGGATATGTGCTATGCAAGAAGAACTTGACCAATTTACACGTAATAATGTTTGAGAACTAGTACCAAAACCAAAAGACCGTATGATTATAGATACTAAATGTATCTTCAAGAGCAAAAAACATGAAAATGGTAATGTAGTTAGAAACAGAGCTAGATTAGTTGCACAAGGTTATACTAAAAAATAAAGTCATTTACAACCCTAGTGTCTCCAAAAGGTAAGATAATAGGACATTTAAAACCCTAATAGAATACTCCAATTAATGGTGTTTGGAGCACTCTATTAGTGTCACCATATGACAAGATAATAAAGCATTTACAACCCTAATAGAATACTCCAATTAATGGTGTTTGGAGCACTCTAGTAGTATTTCCAGATTGCAAGATAATAGGGACTTTACAACCATAGCTTTCCAATTGAATGTGTTTGGAGCACTCTAGTAGTATCTCTATATGGAAAGATAGTAGGGCATTTACAACCATGATAAAATACTTCAATTGAAGATCTTTGGAGCACTCTAGTAGTGTCTTTATATGGCAAGATAATAGGGCATGTACAACCCTAATATAACACTCCAAATGGAGGTGTTTGGAGCGCTCTAGTAATATCACTAGATTGCAAGATAGTATGACATTTGCAACGCTAATACAACACACCTATTGAAGGTATTTAGGGCGCTCTAGTCGTGTATGTATATGGCAAGATAATAGGGCATTTACAAACCAAATACAATACTCCAATTGAAGGTGTTTTGAGCATCCTGGTAGCGTCTCTATATGACAAGATAAGAGGGTTGTTGTAACCCTAATAAAATACTCCAATTGAAGGTGTTTCGAGCAGTCCAATAGTTGTCCCAATGTGGCAAGATAATAGGGCATGCACAACCCTAATAAAACACTCAAATTGAAGGTGTTTGGAACACTCTAGTAGTATCTCCAGATTACAAGATAGTAGGGATTTACAATGCTAATACAACTCTTCTATTGAAGGTGTTTGGAACACTCTAGTAGTATCTCCAGATTGCGAGATAATAGGGCATTTACAACCCTAATACAATACTCTAATTGAAGGTGTTTGGAGCACTCTTGTAGTGTCTCTATATGGCAAGATTAGAGGACATTTACAACCCGAATAAAACACTTCAATTGAAGGTCGTTGGAGTACTCTAGTAGCATCTCTATATGGCAAGATAATAGGGCATTTACAATCCTAATACACTCCAATTGAAAGTGTTTGGAGCACTCTAGTAGTGTCTCTATGTGGCAAGATAATAGGGCATTTACAACCCAAATACAACACTTCAATCAAAGGTGTTGGAGCACTCTATTAGTGTCTTCAGATTGCGAGATAATAGGACAATTACATCACTAATACAACACTCCTATTGAAGGAGTTTGGAGCACTCTAGCTGTGGCTCTATATGGCAAAATAATAGTGGATTTACAACCCTAATACAATACTCTATTAGAAGGTTTTCGGAGTACTCTTGTAGTGTCTCTATATGGCCAGATATGAGGGCATTTACAACCCTAGTATAACACTCCAATTGAATGTATTTGGCATACTCCAGTAGTGTCTCTATATGGCAAGATAATAGAGCATTTACAATCCTAATACAGTACCCCAATTGATGGTGTTTGGAGCACTCCAGTAGTGTCTCTCCGTGGCATGATATTAGGGCATTTACAACCCTAATACAATATTCCAATTCAAGGTGTTTGGAGTAGTTTAGTAGTGCCTCTCTATGGCAAGATAACTGGGCTTGTACAACCCTAATACAACACTCCAATTGAAGATGTTTGGAGCACTCTAGTAGTGTCTCCAGATTGCAAAATAAGGCATTTACAACACTAAAACAACATTCCTATAGTATTTGGAGCGCTCTAGTCATGTCTACATATTGCAAGATAATAGGACATTTACAACACTTATGTAACACTCCAATTGAAGGTGTTTGGAGCACTCTAGCAGTGTCTCTATATGGCAAGATAGTAGCGCGTTTACTAGCCTAATACAATACTCCAATTGAAGGTTTTTAGAGCATGCTAACAGTGTCTCCATATTGCATGATAATAGGGCATTTACAGCACCAATACAACTCTTATCGAAGGTGTTTGGAGCACTCTAGCAGTGTCTCCAGATTGCAAGATAATAGGCAATTTACAATACTAATACAGCTCTGCAATTGAAGGTGTTTGTAATACTCTAGTAGTATCCCTATATGGCAAGATAATAGGGCATTTACAACCCTAATACAATAATCCAATTGATGGTGTTTGGAGCACCTTAGTAGTGTCTCTATATGGCAAGATAAGATGACATTTACAACCCTAATACAACTCTCCAATTGAAGGTGTTTGGAGTACTCTATATGGCAACACAATAGTGCAGTTACAACCCTAATACAACACTCCAGTTGAAGGTGTTTCGAGCACCCTACTAGTGTTTGGAGTACTCTAGTAGTGTCTCCAGATTGCAAGATATAAGACATTTACAACACTAATACAACATTTCTATTGAAGGTATTTGGAGCGCTCTAGTCGTGTCTCTATATGGCAAGATAACAGGGCATTTACAACCCTAATACAATACTCCAATTGAAGGTGTTTGGAGCACTCTCGTAGTGTCTCCATATGGCAAGATAAGATGGCATTTACAACCCTAATACAACTCTCAAACTGAAGATATTTGGAGTACTCTAGAAGAGACTCTATATGGCAACATAATAGTGCAGTTACAACCCTAATACAACACTCCAGTTGAAGGTGTTTGGAGCACCCTACCAGTGTCTCCATATTGGAAGATAATAGGGCATTTACCACACAAATAAAATACTCCTATTGATGGTGTTTCGAGCACTATAGTAATGTCTCTATTTGGCAAGATAACAAGGCATTTACAACCCTAATACAATACTCCAATTGAAGGCATTCGGAGCACTCTAGTAGTGTCTATATAGCAAGATAATAGGGCATTTACAACCCTAATACCTCAAATTGAAGGTTTTTGGAGTAAGCAAGTAGTGTCTCTATATTGCATGATAATAGGGCATCAATCAATTGAGGTGTGTGGAGCACCCTAGCGGTATCTCTAGATTGCAAGATAATAGGGCATTTAAAACACTAATACAATTCTCCAATTGAAGGTGTTTGGAGCACCCAAGTAGTGTCTCTATATGGAAAGATAAGAGTGTTGTTGTAACCCTAATAAAATACTCCAATTGAAAGTGTTTGGAGTAGTCCAGTAGTGTCTTTATATGGCATGGTAATAGGGCATTTACAACCCTAATACAATACTCCAATTGAAGGTGTTTGGAGCACCGTAAAAGTGTTTCTATATGACAAGATAAGAGTGTTGTTCTAACCCTAATAAATTACTCGAATCGAAGGTGTTTGGACCTCTCCAGTAGTGTCCCTATGTGGCAAGATAATAGGGCATTTGCAACGCTAATACAATACTCAAATTGAAGGTGTTTGGAGCACTCTAGTAGTGTCTCTATATGGCAAGATAATAGGGCATGTACAACCCAAATACAACACTCCAATCAAAGGTGTTTGGAGCACTCTATTAATGTCTTCAGATTGCTAGATAATAGAACATTTACATCACTAATACAACACTCTTATTGAAGGAGTTTGGAGTGCTATACCCGTGGCTCTATATGACAAGATAATAGAGGATTTACAACCCTAATACAATACTCCATTAGAAGGTTTTCAGAGTACTCTTGTAGTGTCTCTATATGGCCAGATATGAGGGCATTTACAACCCTAATATAACACTCCAATTGAAGGTGTTTGGCATACTCTAGTAGTGTCTCTATATGGCAAGATAATAGCATTTAGAATCCTAATACAGTATCCCAATTGATGGTGTTTGGAGCACTCCAGTAGTGTCTCTTTGTGGCAAGATATTAGGGCATTTACAACCCTAATATAATATTCCAATTGAAGGTGTTTGAAGCACTTCAGTAATGTCTCTATATGGCAAGATAATAGGGTTTGTACAACCCTAATACAACACTCCAATTGAAGATGTTTGGAGCACTCTAGTAGTGTCTCCAGATTGCAAGATTATAAGGCATTTATATTACTAATACCACAGTCATATTGAAGGTGTTTGGAGTACTCTAGTACTGTCTCTATATGGCAAGATAATAGTGCATTTATAACCCAAATACAACATTCAAGTTGAAGGTGTTTGGAGCACCCCACTAGTGTCTATAGATTAGAAGATAATAGGACATTTACAACACTAATACAACACTCCAATTGAAAGTGTTTGGAGCACTCTAGTAATGTCTCTATATGGCTAGATAATTGGGCATTTAGAACCCTAATACCATACTCCAATTGAAGGTGTCTGGAGCACCCTAGCAGTGTCTCTATATGGCAAGATAGTAGGGCGTTTAGTACAACAGTAATACAACACTCCAATTGAAGGTTTTTAGAGCACGCTAATAGTGTCTCCATATTGCATGATAACAGGGCATTTATAACCTTAATACAATACTTCAATCGAAGGTGTTTGCAGCACTCTAGTAATGTCTATATATGGCACGATAACAGGGCATTTACAACCCTAATACAATAATCCAATTGAAGGTGTTTGGAGCACCCTAGTAGTGTCTCTTTTTGGCAAGATAATAAGGCATTTACAACCCTAATATAACACTCTAATTGAAGGTGTTTGGAGCACTTGAGTAGTGGCTCTATATAGAAAGATAATAGGGCATTTGAAACACAAATACAACACTCCAATTCAAGGTGTTTGGAGAACTCGAGTTGTGTCTCCAGATGGCAAGATAATAGGATATTTACAACCCTAATACAACACTCCAATTCAAGGGTGTTCTTTAACCCTAATAAAATACTCCAATTGAAGGTGTTAGGAGAACTCCAGTAATGTCTCTATGTGGCAATATAATAGGGCATTTACAACCCTAATACCATACTCTAATTGAAGGTGTTTGGAGCAACCTAGCAGTGTCTCTAGATTGCAAGATAATAGGAACATTTACATCACTAATGCCTCACTCCTATTGAAGAAGGTGTTCAGAGCGCCCTAGTTGCTTTATATGGAACATAGTCGGGCATTTACAACCATAATACAATTCTCCATTTGATGGTGTTTGGAGTACTCTAGTAGTGTCTATATGGCAAGATAAGAGGGCATTTACAACCCAAATATAACACTCCAATTGAAGGTGCTAGGCGCACTATAGTAATGTCTCAAGATTGCAAGATAAAAGACATTTACAACACTAATACAACACTCCCATTGAAGGTGCTTAGAGCACACTAGTATTGTCTCTTTGTGGCAAGATAATAGGGAATTTACAACCCCAATACAATACTCTAATTGAAGGTGTTTGGAGCACTCTAGTAGTGTCTCCAGATAAAAAGATAAAAGTACATTTACAACCCTAATATAATACTTAAATTGATGTTGTTTGGAGCACTACAAGTGACTCTAGATTGCAAGATAATAGGGCATTTACAACCCTAATAAAACACTACAATTGAAGGTGTTGGGTGCACTCTAGTAGTGACTCCATATTGTATGATAATAGGGCATTTACAACACTAATACTCCTATTGAATGTGTTTGGAGCACTCTAGTGGTGTCCCTATTTGGCAAGATAAAATAGCATTTACAACCCGAATACAATAATCCAATTAAAGGTGTTCGGAGTACTCTAGTAGTGTCCTTATCTAGCAAGATAATAGGGTATTTACTTCCCAAATACAACATTCCAATGACAGGTGTTTAGAGCACTCTAGTAGTGTCTCCAGATCACAAGACAATAAGACATTTAAAACCCTAATACGACACTCCTATTGAAGGTGTTTCGAGCGCTCTACTCGTGTCTTTATATGACAAGATAATAGGGCGTTTACTACCCAAATACAATACTCCATTTGAAGGTATTTGGAATACTCTAGTAGTGTCTCTATATGGCAAGATAAGATTGCATGTACAACCCTAATGAAAACACTCCAATTGATGGTGTTTGGAGTACGCTAGTTGTGTCTCTATATGGCAAGATAATAGGGTATTTACAATCCTAATACAATACGTAAATTGATAGTGTTTAGCACACTCTAGTAGTGTCTCCAGATTGCAAGATAATAGCGCATTTACTAGCCTAATACAATACTACAATTGATGGTTTTTGGAGCACTCTAATAATGTCTCCATATGGGATGATATTAGGACATTTACAACCCTAATACAATCCTCAATTGACGGTGTTTGGAGCACTCTAGTAGTGTCTTTATATGGCAAGATAATAGGGCATTTACAACCCTGATACAATACTTCAATTGTAGGTGTTTGTAGCACTCTAGTAGTTTCTCCATATTGTATAACAATAGGGAGTTTATGGCACTAATACAACACTCCTATTGAAGGTGTTTGGAGCACTCTATTAGTGTCTCTATATGGCAAGATAAAAGGGCATTTGCAACAATAACACAATACTCCAATTGTAGGTGTTCAGTGCACTCTAGTAGTGTCTTTATATGACAAGATAATATGGCATTTACAACCCTACAACACTCCAATCAAAAGATTTTGGAGCACTCCAGTAGTGTCTCCATATCGCAAGATAATAAGACATTTACAACACTAATACAACATTTCTATTGAAGGTATTTGGAGCGCTCTAGTCGTGTCTCTATATGGCAAGATAATAGGGCATTTACAACCCTAATACAATACTCCAATTGAAGGTGTTTGGAGCACTCTCATAGTTTCTCCATATGGCAAGATAAGCTGGCATTTACAACCCTAATACAACTCTCCAATTGAAGGTGTTTGGAGTACCCTAGTAGTGTCTCTATATAGCAAGATAAGAGAGTTGTTGTAATCATAACAAAATACTCCAATTAAAGGTATTTGGAGCACTCCAGTAGTGTTTATACATGGCAAGATAACAGAGCATTTACGCCACCAATACAATACTCGAATTAAAAGTGTTTGTAGCACTCTAGTAGTGCCTCTATTTGATAAGATAATAGGGCATGTAAAATCCTAATACAACACTCTAATTGAAGCCTTAGTTATGTCTCTATATGGCAAGATAATAAGGCATTTACAACCCTAATACAATACTCGAATCAAAAGTGTTTGGAGCACTCTAGTAGTGTCGTTATCTGGCAAGATAATACGGCTTTTACAACCCTAATAGAATACTACAATTTAAGGTGTTTGTAGCATTCTAGTAGTGTCTCCGGGTGGCAAGATAATAGGGCATTTACAATCGTAATATAACTCTGCAATTGAAGGTGATTGGGCCACCTTAGTAGTGTCTCTATATGGCAAGATAATACGGCATACAACCCTAATAGAATACTCCAATTAAAAGTGTTTGGAGCACTCTAATATTGTGTACAAATTGCCACATAATAGGGCATTTACAACCATAATACAGCTCTCCAATTGAAGGTGTTTGGAACACACTATTAGTGTCTCTATATGGCCAGATAATAGGGCATTTACAACCCTAATATAAAACTCGAATTTAAGGTGTCAGGAGCACTCTGGTAGTGTCTCTATATGGCAAGATATGATGACATTTACAACCCTAATACAACTCTCCAATTGAAGGTGTTTGGAGTACTCTAGAAGAGTCTCTATATGGCAACATAATAGCGCAATTACAACCCTAATACAACACTCCAGTTGAAGGTGTTTGGAGCACTCTACCAGTGTCTCCAGATTGGAAGATAATAGGGAATTTACCACACTAATAAAATACTCCTATTGATGGTGTTTGGAGCACTATAGTAATGTTTCTATATTGCAAGATAATAGGGCATTTACAACCCTAATACAATACTCCAATTGAAGGCATTCGGAGCACTCCAGTAGTGTCTCTATATGGCAAGATAATTGGGCATTTACAACCCTAATACAATACTCCAATTGAAGGTTTTTGGAGCACCCTAGCGGTGTCTCTAAATTGCAAGATAATAGGGCATTTAAAACACTAATACAATTCTCCAATTGAAGGTGTTTGGAGCACCCAAGTAGTGTCTCTATATGGAAAGATAAGAGTGTTGTTGTAACCCTAATAAAATACTCCAATTGAAAGTGTTTGGAGTAGTCCAATAGTGTCTTTATATGGCATGGTAATAGGGCATTTACAACCCTAATACAATACTCCAATTGAAGGTGTTTGGAGCACCGTAAAAGTGTTTCTATATGACAAGATAAGAGTGTTGTTCTAACCCTAATAAATTACTCGAATCGAAGGTGTTTGGACCTCTCCAGTAGTGTCCCTATGTGGCAAGATAATAGGGCATTTGCAACGCTAATATAATACTCAAATTGAAGGTGTTTGGAGCACTCTAGTAGTGTCTCTATATGGCAAGATAATAGGGCATGTACAACCCAAATACAACACTCCAATCAAAGGTGTTTGGAGCACTCTATTAGTATCTCTAGATTGCTAGATAATATGACATTTACACCACTAATACAACACTCCTATTGAAGGTGGTTGGAGCACTCTAGTAGTGTCTCTATATGGCAAGATAACAGGGCTTGTACAACCCACAATACTCTCATTGATAGTTTTTGGAGCACTCTAATAGTGTCTCCATTTGGGAAGATATTAGGGCATTTACAACCCTAATACAAACCTCAATCGAAGATGTTTGCAGTACTCTAGTAGTGTCTCAATATGGCAAGATAAAGAGAGCATTTATAACCCTGATACAATACTCCAATTGACAGTGTTTGTAGCATTCTAGTAGTTTCTCTAGATTGTATAGCAATAGGGAATTTACGGCACTAATACAACACTCCCATTGAAGGTGTTTGGAGCACTCTAATAGTGTCCCTATATGGCAAGATAAAAGAGCATTTTCAACAATAACACAATACTCCAATTGAAGGTATTTGGAGAACTCTAGTAGTGTCTTTATATTGTAAGATAACAGGACATTTACAACCCTACAACACTCCAATTAAAAGCATTTGGAGCACTTTAGTAGTGTCTCCATATCGCAAGATAATATGACATTTACAACACTAATACACATTGAAGTTGTTTGGAGTGCTCTACTCGTGTCTTTATATGGCAAGATAATAGGGCATTTACAACCCTAATACAATAATCAATTTGATGATGTTTGGAATACTCTAGTAGTGTCTCTATATGGCAAGATAAGAGCGAATTTACAACCTTAATAAATCACTCCAATTGAAGGTGGTTGGCGCACTATTGTAGTATCTCCAGATTGCAAGATAATAGGGCATTTACAACCCCAATACAATACTCCAATTGAAGGTGTTTGGAGCACCCTGTTAGTGCCTCTATATGGCAAGATAAGACGGTTGTTGTAATCATAATAAAATACTCATATTGAAGGTGTTTGGAGCACTCCAGTAGTGTTTCTATGTGGCAATATAACAGGGCATTTACGACACCAATACAATACTCCAATTGAAGGTGTTTATAGCACTCTAGTAGTGCCTCTATATGATAAGATAATAGGGCATGTAAAATCCTAATACAACACTCTAATTGAAGGTGTTTGGAGCACCCTAGTCATGTCTCTATACGGCAAGATAATAAGGCATTTACAGCCCTAATACAATACTCGAATTAAAAGTGTTTGGAGTAGTCTTGTAGTGTCTCTATATGGCAAGATATGAGGGCATTTACAACCCTAATAAAACACTACAATTGAAGGTTTTTGGAGCTCTTTAGTAGTGTCGTCATCTGGCAAGATAATAATAATATGACATTTACAACCCTAATATAAGAGGAGGGATCAGATTACACCACTATTTTGGTGACATGGTGTGACAATGTCCATTTTTGAAATTTCAAAATCCAAACAGTCGATCCAAACCGTTCAATATGATGAATATATTAAGAGTAACTTGGAAATCAAATTTTACATTTTTCTGAATTTTTTTACTATTTATTAAGTATTTAACAAAATCGCTATATTCAGACCGTTAAATTTTTGAACCCCTCTAAATAAACCAAAAAAAATTCAGAAAAATGTAAAATTTGATTTGTAAGCACATTTTAACATATCCATCAAGTTGAACGGTTTGGATCGACTGTTTGGACATTGAAAATGGACAGTGTCATTCCATGTCACCAAAAAATAGTGTCATTTGATCCCTCCTCCTAATATAATACTCCAATTTAAGGTGTTTGGAGCACTCTAGTAGTGTCTCTGGATGACAAGATAATAGGGCATTTACAACCGTAATATGGCTCTACAATTGAAGGTGTTTGGGGCACCTTAGTAGTGTCTCTATATGGCAAGATAATAGGACATTTACAAACTTAATACAATACTCCAATTATAGGTGTATGGAGCACTCTAGTCTTTATATGGCAATTTAATAGAGGATTTACAACCATAATACAATACTCCAATAGAACATTTTTGGAGCATTGTAGTAGTGTTTCCATATGGCAAGATAATACAACATACAACTCTAATATAATACTCCAATTAAAGGTGTTTGGAGCACTCTATTATTATCTACATATTGCAACATAATAGGGCATTTACAACCCTAATACAGCTCTCCAATTGAAGGTGTTTGGAACACTCGAGTAGTGTCTCTATATGGCCAAATAATAGGGCATTTACAACCTTAATACATTACTTGAATTGAAGGTGTAGATGTTCAATCTATATTAAAATCTGCTTGGAGACCAAATTTTATATTTTTTGTAATTTTTTTTTACTATTTATTAAGTTGGTTTGAAAACCGCTGTTTTTATTAAATTTCTGAAGCATTGAAAACAGCGGTTTTCAAACCAGCTTAATAAATAGTAAAAAATTCCAAAAAATTATAAAATTTGGTCTCGAAGCATATTTTAATATAGATTGGACATCTAACGGTTTGGATTTATTGTTTGAACATCAAATACGCTAATTTAACCCCGTAAGCACTTCGCCAAAGTGCTGCCGGCAGCAAATTAGACAGCCCCTGTATATATAGAGAGAGTGTGACTAATGTGCATTCGAATGCATATGGGCCGAAATACATACGGTTCAAATTTGACTTTTCAAAATCCAAACGGTCAATCCGAATCGTTTATCTTGTTCTCCATATTAATATATGCTTGGAGACCAAATTTTATATATTTTTTTATTTTTTTACTATTTATTAAGTATTTTACAAACTTATTGATCCAACAGTGGCTGCTGATTTTACTGTTTTGTTAAGCCACCGTTGGATCAACAATTTTGTAAAATAATTAATAAATAGTAAAAAAAATTCAGAAAAATGTAAAATTTGGTCCCCAAGCACATATTAATATGAAGAACAAGATGAATAGTTTGGATTGACCGTTTGAATTTTAAAAAGTCAAATTTTAACCGTATGTATTTCAGCCCATATACATTCGAATGCACATTAGTCACTCTCTCAAAAAAAAAATTCGCACTAAAATGGATCTTCGCGGTGGGCCGGTGAATGTGGCTCAGGTCAGAACAACTTTACAAATCTTTGGGTCTTTTCCCTGACATTTTAATGCCAATACTCTCTTCCTCCCTTTTTATGTTACTAAATTCGAAAAAGATATTTGTATTTTTCCTTCTTTTCATATAGTTTCATGGTGAACACACTGTTATTTCACTTAACAATACTATTTTTTTTGGAGCATGATAATTGTATCTCAAACAAAATTTCCGAGCATATCCCATAAGTAGTTTAACAGGAAAAAAAAACTTATAATCTTATCTAACTTCTATTTCCAGCGCTAATATCCAAACATTTAAAACTTTGTTTATAACATTTAAAATGTTACTCGCAAGCATTTAAACCTCTATCTGCAAGCATTAAAATTCTAAATACGTATAGTTTTAATTCCTAACTATTTTTGTTTTCAAGCCAATAACAGAAAGATTCCTTTCACCCACTTTTTAATTTATTTTTTCTCTGATCATCTATTTTCTCAATGATCCATGATGAATTTTGTGAATCTAAAAATATGAACATTTTTTATCCAATTTTCTCTTTCAAATGAGATCCATGAAGAATAACTTTCAAGTTATATTTGTGTCGTAATTTTTTCTACCATTTAAATCTTTGTGACTTTTTGTTTTTTTAAATTTTACTTCAAAATAATTTAAACCTCTGTTTACAAGCATATAAATCTCATTAATAACACTTTAAATCTCTAGAATAACCAGTGTTTTAATATTCGGTCTATTCGGCCGAATATTCGTATTCGGTTGGAAACTGAATAGGAAATGAGTATTCAGTTTTAAATATTTGGCCGAATATATTTTTCCGCATATTATCTATTTGGTCGAATATTTCCGAGTAGAGAATAAGAATCCAAATAAGAATCGAATATTTATGAATATGAAATGAATATTTCTGAATAAAGAACAAGAATTCGAATAAGAACTGAATATTTCTAAATAGAGAATAAAAATCTGAATAAGAACCGAATAAGTTATAATTTCATTTATTTAAGTTTGAACTTATGTTTTATTTATACTTATTTGTAGTTTTGTAATTTGTACTATGAGTTGTTAACTTGTTCTAACTTGTGTTATGTTTTATTTATGTTTATTTTGTAATGTTTATCTATGTTTATTAGAGTTGATACCTATGACTTTTCATTTGAAAATCCGAATATTCGGCTGCATACTGTATATTCGGTATTCAGTGGCTTTTCAAATATTGTAAGAACCGAATATTAAAACACTGAGAATAACATATAAACCTCACGTACAAAGAATTTAAACCTCAATAATAACACTTCAAAGCATATAAATCTCAACAATAACACTGCATTTACAAAGCTCATTTACAAAGCATATAAACCTCATGTACAAAGCCTTGAAAATTTTAATGGTTGTAAACTCAGATTTAAAGACTTGAAAATTTAAAATGCTAATGATTTTTACTTAAAAAAAAATAAATGACTTTAAAATTACTCAAAAGTATTTCTTCATGGATCCTATTTGAAAGATAAAATCGATTAAAAAATGTTCATATTTTTAGATTCATAAAATTCATCATAGATCGTTGGGAAAATAAGTTATAATGATAAGATAAATAATTAAAAAGAGTGGGTAAAATGAATCTTTCTGTTTTTGACTTCAAGACAAAAGTAATTAGGAGTTAAAACCATATAAATTTAGAATTTTAATACTTTCATACAGACATTTATATGCTTGCGAGTAGTATTGTAAAATGTTATAAATATAGCTTTAAATGTTTAGATATTAATGCTAGAAATGAAAGTTAGACAACATTGGAAATTTTTTTCTGTTATACTACTTGTGGGACGCTCGGTTATTGATATTGCTATATCCGACCTATTGTTTTAACCAATTTCAGTACCAAAACACGTATTCTAAGCCATCAAATAACATCTATTATAATGATTACGCGTAGAATTTGGTACTGCTATGCTTTCATTCTTATCTTGCAGGAAAATTGGTGAAATCAAGTGAATTGCTGGAGTTGAGAGACCCTGATGCGACCCTCATCAGGCTTGATATCTCCATATTTGATCTATTGTTCTGACCAATTCCTATACCAAAATCTGCGTTTTAAAACCACCAAATCGCGTATTTTACATTGAATATCCATAGAATGTTGTACTGCTACGATTTCATTCTTATTTTGCAGAAAACGGGCGAAATCAGGGAAGTTACTGAATTCTGAGACTCTGCATGCGACCCTCATCACATCTGATGCGACCCTCACCACATCTGATGCGACCCTCATCAGAGTCGATGCTGGTCGCATCGCGAGTTTCCAGAGCAGACAGCAAAGGCCCAATAAAAGCCCAGAATTGAAGCCCTCGTTTTGGGAGGTCTATAAATAGATCACCCCTGCCACCAGAGAGGGAGTTCCGAATTTGAAGATTCAAAACCTCAAGATCCTTGGAGTGTGGTGCGAGAAAGGAAGGAGTGAAGATTCTTGCTAGATTGCTTCATTCGGTTTTATCATGATTTCTCCTTCTTTCTCTTTCTCTATGATGCTTGAGTAGATCTATCTTGTTTCTAGGGTTGATGTAATCTAAAACCTTGATTATGATGCATTGAATTTGAATTTGAATTGTTCTTGTGTTCATTTGATTGAGTATTATTCTTTCATTGCTTTATTGTGATTGTTTGATTGAATCTTGTTGTCTATTGTTGAATGTTTCTTGCATCTCTTCTAATATCTTGACCTTGATCTTTCTTGCAATTTAATCAAGTATTTGAGGTAGATCAAAGATCTAAAAAGATAGATCAATTGAACCGAAAGGTGAGATTTTCACCTATTGAGAGATAGTGGATACCTTAGCAAACCGAACAAATGACTTAGATTGAACACTAGTAAACAAAAGTTTGAGGTTGTAGATCTAAGAAGGTGAAATTGCAATTCCGTTTCTGGTGCTAATAAACGAGAGTTGAGGCTCAGGAATCTTAGGTACGGTCAGTAGATCCTTACACAAGTGAATAACTCAGAAACATGTTCAATGCTGCATTCACTCGAAGGCCATGCTAGTCGCATGGGAGACCATGCGGGTCGCATCACTAGGGTCGCATCAGAGATGGTGCGAGTCGAGTGAGGGTCCAGAGAGGCAAGGTTGAGGATGAAATCTGAAACCCTGGAAACTTCATTTTAAATCAATTAAAACAAACATTTATTTTCTGTTATCTTCTATTCTTGAACTTAGGAACTTGAAACGAATTCAAACCAAACTTTTCACTTCTAGTACCTAACTAGGATAAGTAAGAATTTAGAGTCGAATTATACCGTCCCTGAGGATCGATACCTGATTGTACTATTGGATAGAGGTTGTGCACTTGCAACCTAATACAAAAGCTCAATGACGGTTTAAAAGGGTACAGCTAGCTGTACCTGAAACTTCGTGTGCACGCTTTTGTGCGAACAAGTTTTTGGCGCCGTTGCCGGGGACGGCTATTAGTTCTTTTCTAGATTTTTACTTCTCTTAGTTAATCTAGATTTCAAATTGTATCTTTTCTTTTGCTTACTTCCTTATTATTAAAAACTGGCTTTCAAACCCCCTCCTACAGGTAAATACAAGCTGACATACCAACTAAGGAGCAGAGGACCACTCTTTGACGAAACACCTCCAGACGACACAGTTCCTGCTCAGTCATCAACTGACGCGACCAGCATCGAAGTCGACGCGACACGCATCACTTCTGAAGCGACCCGCATCACAGAGACAATGTCAGAACATCATAGCAGGGAGGACAGGGACGCAGAGGCCAGAGATAGAGAAAGGGAAGACCTGACTGACCAGTCTGACGATGATATGGATGTCTTCAGGCCGAGGACCTTGCGAGAGTTCAATGTACCAAGGGCAGGAGATGTCAGAGGCGCGATCAAACTACCAAGAATACCTGGACAACAACCGAACTTCAATCCAGGAGTTGTCAACATGGTGCAACAGAACACATTTCATGGCATGGATCACGAAGACCCTCACGCTCATCTCCAGACTTTCCTCGAGTGCATCAACACCATCAAAACCAATGAGGCAACCACTAACTACACGAAACTTGCCTTATTTCCCTTTACTCTCAAGGACAAAGCTAAAAAGTGGTTAGGGTCATTACCTAAGGATTCCGTTACCAATTTGAGGGAGTTATCTAAGTTGTTTTTGACTAGATTTTTTCCTCACAAAAGAACTGCCAAAGTAAGAAATGAACTGACCAGCTTTAGGCAATTGTCTAACGAACCATTAAACGAGTCTTGGGAAAGATTTAGGGTGTTGCAATATTCTTGCCCACACCATGTCATTCCTGATTGGTTGTTGATTCAGACCTTCTATGATGGTTTAACTGAAAGTACTCGTACTTCTGTTGATGCAGTTGCAGGTGGAGCATTAATGTCAAGGGAACCTCTGGAGGCCATGAACCTGATTGACAACATGGCGCAGAATCAACAGTGGTCTGGCCGTGACAACACCCGACCTAGAGGTGGAGGGAAGTACGAAGTCAATCAAATCACCGCTCTAACTGCCAAGTTGGATGCTATGTAGAGGGCAATGGACAAGTTGAGTGTGAAGGCAGTCGAGCAGCAGCCGCAAGCATGTGTCATGTGTGGAGATGAAAGGCATGCCTACGAGCAATGTCCAATGGTGCAAGTTGACAAGGAGATCGAACAAGTAAACTCTCTTAACAATGAACCGTCCTTCTTTCCGAGACCTCATTTCAACCAATCTTACTCCAAAGACCCGGTTGAGCAACAAAACTGGAGGTGGAATCAGAACAACCCAGCACCATTCAACAATGCTCCTAGACCTCCTTTCAACAACTCTTTCAACAACCCCTCTGGTGGCAACAACCGAAACTTTTACCAGAATGCCTCCTTCCCCAATTAGAACAACCGAGCACCTCAATCCGGTCCTTCCGAGCCATGTATCGATCCCGCTGTGAGTAGTTTCATGTATGAGCAAGGAAAGATGAACCAGATGATATTCGAGCAAATGCAAGCAATGCAAACAATGAATGCTCAACTGATGGCTCACAATAAGTTGATGATGGAGCAAATGGGTCAACAAGCCACCTTGAGTCAACCACCACCTGGAAGGTTGCCTAGTCAAACAGAACTGAACCCCAGAGGAGAGGTCAAATCGATCACACTGTGAAGTGGGACCCAGTATGAAGGACCAGCCAACCCAACTGATCAGATTCCACCTGACGCGACCCGCGTACCAGAGATACGACTTGCATCAAGCTCTGAAAAAGTGAGTCCTGGTCGCGTAGGACCAACTGAACCCGCATCACCAATTGAAGAGCCAGTGAATGCGACCCGCGTCAGGTGAGTCTGAGAGTCAGCAAAAGAAGGAGACTGAGAAGCCACCTCCATACAGACTACATGTACCCTTCCCTCAAAGATTAGTTGAGACCAAATTGAATACACAATTCGCTAATTTTGTCGAGGTTCTTAAAGGATTGCAGATCACGATTCCATTCACCAAGGCTTTGACCCAAATGCCCACCTATGCCAAGTTTCTCAAAGACATCCTTTCCAACAAGCGAATCTTGGAGGAGCACAAAAAGGTGAAACTCACAGAGCAGTGCAGTGCAATCTTTAGTAGCAAGCTCCCGCCCAAACTAGAGGACCCTGGTAAATTCTCAATTCCTTGCAATATTGGGAAAGCTACCATCAAGCGAGCCCTGTGTGACCTAGGGGCCAGCGTGAGTCTCATGCCACGTACCATCTTTGAGCGCATAGGAGTAGGCGAGCTCAAACCCACGCGCATGACTCTACAGCTTGCTGATTCTTCTGTCAGGGTACCACTTGGCATAGTGGAGGATGTGCCAGTTCTAGTTGGTAAGTTCTATGTCCCTGTTGATTTTGTGGTGATGGAGATGGAGGAGGACAAGAAAATCCCTATCATTATGGGACGACCATTCTTAAAGACAGCTCGAACACTCATTGACGTGGAGAACGAAACTCTGACTCTGCGGATTGGAGATGAGAAAGTGGAGTTTAATCTCAACCGAGCTATGAAGTGTCCCTCCGAAACAGAAACATGCAGTTGGCTTGATGTGGTCGATCAATTGGCCAAAGAACAATCTCATAGGCAATTCAGACCGGATGGATCCGATACGTGTATAATGAGTAAATATTCTGATTATTTGGATAATTTGCAGGAGAAGATGTGTGTAGCAGAAGCACATTTTGACGATCAGGATGAACTAAGATGCTGGCTAGATGAATCCCACGTGGGCCGCTTGCCACTGTCCAAAGGCCTGGGAAAAAGAGAATGCGGATTGGATGAAGCTGACACTGGGTCTTCACGCGACCCAAGTGAACCTAACGCGGACCGCATCAAGGCTCACACAGAGCCGCCGACTCCTGAGCTCAAGCCTCTTCCAGCTAACCTCAGGTATGAGTTCCCAGACCCAAATAACTCTTGTCCTGTGATTTTAAATGCATACCTCGACCCAGCTCGCATCCTCAGATTCTTGGAAGATTTGAAAGCTCAGCAAATTGTGATTGAGACCTTGATCAAGAAGGTGATAGGCACTCATCCAGCCACATGCAAGCTCAGGACTTTACCAGCAATCCAGTACATGGTCTGTACACCTCCGAAGTGGGCGCTCCGCCCAGAACTGCCTGATCCACCTTCCACAAACCAGTGAGGCGCCCCCGTCTTACCCTTCACTCCATGTCTGGTTAGTTTCCATATTTTCTTCTATTTACTTTTTCTTGTGTGAATTCAAGCATTGAGGACAATGCTTCATTCAAGCTTGGGGGAGGGGGGGGTGAATAGAAGAAAACTGTATCTGCATTTAGGTCATGTTTATTTTTCCAAAATTTGCATTTTTAGGTGATAAATTTGTGTGATTGCTTGGGTTCAGGACTTGTTTGAACAATTTGGGTTGTGATTTGGATGACTTTGAAAAAAATTAGAACTAACCCCATAATTGATCAAAGAACTGATTAGGAAGGGATGTTTTGAGAACTTGAAAGGATGAAAACTTGAATTGTATCGAAAATTAATTTTTGAAAACTGAACTGTGCCTTTTAAATAGGGAAATGGGGATTTTAAGTAAGGAAAGATTTGGATATCCATTGGTATGAATGAATACCAATGGATGTGTGTATTCATGGTATGTGCAAAAGCAAAAGAATAAAAATAATATATAATAAAAAGATGGAGAAAATAAGAGTACTGGCAATAAGTCCTATTGGGCGCCTTTGAGCTCGTCTCCCAAATTTAGAAAAGAAAATGAACTTTTGCATATATCAACACACAAAGTCCGTGACTTTCTAACCTAAACTTATTCCAAGCTTGGGGGAGCAAAAAGAAAAATCTCCACAAACGAGAGCATAGTCTCAGTAATTAGGGAATGAAATATCGATCAATTAGAGTAATTAGCTTTGCAAATATTAAGACATTTCAGAACTTGAAGTTTGATTAGTCAATTTGTGGGGTGAATCAAAATTGATCAAGGAAAGTCCAAATCATACCATAAAGGTTCTCGAGGCTCTTGATTTAAGCAACTCATGTAAATTTTCACATTTAGGAACTTAACTTGCATTTAGAGTCCAACCCGGTAACAAAGAACAGATCTTTGCTTGAGGACAAGCAAGAGTTCAGCTTGGGGAATTTGATATCTCCATATTCGACCACTCAGAGACGCACCAGCAGGTCGCAGCACCAATACATGCGAAGCGCATCCATCGCACTCCGATGCGGGTCACAACAGTGGTAATGCGGGTCGCATCGCAAGCTTCCAGAGCAGACAGTAAAGGCCCAATAAGGGCCCAGAATTGAAGCAACTGTTTGAAGAGGTCTATAAATAGACCACCTCTGTGACCAGAGAGGGAGTTCCATTTTTGAAGATTCAAAACCTCAAGAATTGGAGTGTTGATCAAGAAAAAAGGGAAGATCCTTGCTAGATTGCTACATTGGGTTCTATCATGATCTCTTCTCTTCTATCTTCTTTTATCATGTTGTTTGAGTAGATTTCTTATTTCTAGGGTTAGGATATAGTTTAAAGCTTTGATTGTATGTATTGGATCTGAATTTGAGTTGTTCTTGTGTTCATTTGATTGAGTATTATCATTTTGTTGCTTGATTGCGATTGTTTGATTGAATCTTGATTGTCTATTGTTGAATGTTTCTTGCATCTCTTCTAATTTCTTGACCTTGATCTTTCTTTCAATTTAATCAAGTACTTGAGGTAGATCAAAGATCTGAAAAGATAGATCAATTGAACCGAGAGGAGAGATTTTCATCTATTGAGAAATAGTGGATGCCTTTAGTAAACCTATCAAATGACTTAGATTGAACAATTGAAAACGAAAGTTAGGAGTTGTAAATCTAAGAAGGTTAAATTGCAATTCCTTACTAGGTTCCTAGTGTTAATACACGAGAGTTGAAGCTCAGGAATCATAGGTAAGGTCAGTAGAACCTTGCACAATCAAATAACTCAGAAGCAGGTGCAATGCTGCATTCACTCGAAGGCCATGCGAGTCGCATGAGAGACCATGCGGGTCACATCACTAGGGTCGCATCAGAAGTGATGCGAGTCGAGTGAGGGTCCAGAGAGGCAAAGCTGAGGATAAAAGTCCGAAACCCTGGAAACATCATTTTAAATTTGACTGAAACAAACATTTATTTCCTTTCGCAATCTTTTGTTTTGCAATCTTTTGTTATAGAATTTAGAAATTGAAACCAATTCAACCAAAGTTTGTCACTTCTAGTACCTACCTAGAATTTGTAGGAATTTAGAATAGAATTGCACCGTCCCTGAGGATTGATACCTGATTATACTCTTGAACGAAAGTTGTGCACTTGCAACCCAATTCAAAAGCTCAATCACGGTTTAAACGGGTACAGCTCACTGTACCTGAAACTTTGGGTGCACGCTTTTGTGCGAACAGTTATGATGGCTCAGGGTACCAGAACATTTTTTTTTTCTTATTTGCACAATTAATATCATTGAAAATAAAAAACTCTCATGCAAATATTCATTGTACCGGATTACTTTGTAACATATTAGGTTTCAAATATCTGCATTTTCTATTCCTTCTCCCTATAAAGTTTTATTTATAAAATTTGAATAATTTTAAATTTAATGTTAACAATATTTTAAAAGAAGAAGAGTAATAACTAAACAATATAACAATATATTATCTAATAAATGATCACATATTATTCCATACATAAAGTGATGATATTTGATCATGCTCATCATTCATTAAATTATTTGAAATTTCTCAACCGTATGGAATTAACATTGTAAATGCATCATGCATCACTAAGATGATATTGGAGCAACTGTCTCTCTTCAAAACTAAAACAGGTCAACGATCAAAGACATTATTTCAAGAATTTCGGGGGTATACATGAAATTTCCCTTATCAATTTTAAATTTGAATAATTATTATAGTCCTCGCGCATCCATCTCCGCACCATACCCACATCTATATCTTATCGCGATTAACTTCCTTAATTGTGGATTAACTTCCATAACCGAAAACAGTGGTCCCAATAACTTATTTTGCGGGTCCCACAAACTAATCAGTAACATAATATTTCTCTTTCAAATTCAAATTTTCCATTATTCGTTCATTTCCTTCTTTAGATTTGTGAGGTGATTTTCGAGGCGATTGAAGGCGATCAATCAAATTTTTTCTTCCAGCCATTCGTTTGGAGGAAATATAGAGGCCATCAATTCGAGCTTATTTTCACCTATTAGAGGCGATATATAGGTAATAGATCATCTCTTGTAATCTTGGCGATGTATTCGAGGTTATTTTTCTGTTCTTATTTCATTCAGTAAATTCAGCAATGATTCAGCAACGATCTCTTATAATCTTGAATGCATGAATTTCAATATAAGAAATAATTGACTTGTATGTGGAGATATAGTATATAGTTTACATGGTTAATACTTCAAGAAATGGATATGAATACCTCATGTTATTTGTAGATGTGGATATAGATCCACTGTGTTTAATACATCCAGCAGCATATATTAGACATTGACTTGTTATTATTAATACTTATTAAGTATGTTATTAATACATCCAGGAGTATATATTAATACATTTTTAATGATGATTTTGATTAGGTTTTTGGAATGTATGGATGGTATTAAACCAGGAGGCATTCTAACAGACCCGTGTGTAAGTATTGAAGCCGGTATCAGGCATGTATTGGCACCAGAAACAGTACATCGATACTGTGCTTGGCATATCTTGCACAAGCTACCGACTAAATGGGGACATGTGTCAAATAAGGAAAAGAAAAGTGACAAGAATGTTAAGGCTAAGGAAAAGAAAATAACAAAAGCTGATAAGATTAAGGAAAAGAAAACTGAAAATTCTGAAAATGTGAAAGAGGTTGTATACAAGTCCAAGACTATAGTTGAGTTTGAAGAAAAGTGGTTAAAATTAATGATTGACCCTGGCAAGGAAAATGATGCTTGGTTTAGAGGGATTTTTGAATTAAGAGAGAAATGGGTACCCGTTTTTCTAAATGGGCAATTTTGGGCTAGTATGACTAGTACATAATGCGTTGAAAGCATGAATGCTTTTCTTAACGCTTATCTAACAAGGAGAGAACCTTAGAGATTTTGTAGAGAATTTTGAATCAACTCTTAAAAGCATATGACAAAATGAAAATACTACCAACCACAAATCAAAGTACACAGCTCCTAGATTGCATTATTTTTTGCCTATGGAGTCTCAGTTTCAGCGAAGTTACACGAATGACATTTTTTACAAATGTCAAGAAGAATTCAGAGAATGTGTTAATTTGTCATGCAAATGATTGAAGAAAAAGATGAGGTGGCAGTATATGAGGTTTCTGATTGTTGGAACAAAAATTTTGTGGTTATGCATAGGAGGGGATCAAGGGAAATTCAATGTATTTGTAGGAAGTTCGAGGCAATGGGTATCGTGTGTACGCATTGTATTGAAGTTCTAAAACAAGAAAAAATTTATGCTATTGAAGAGAAATATATTGTGGAGCGATGGAGAAAGGACGTTCATCGTTACAATTTGACTATAATTGACCATTCTTACCCATCTATACCTGAAGAAAATAGGTAAAATACTTCATACTGTCAAGTATAAAAACTTTACATAATAGAAATTTAAATATTAGTAAAATACTTCATACTGTATGTTGTTATATTAATTATTTATTTTTTTATTTTAGACTTTATGAACTGACAATGACAACAAATCCAACAATTCAAGACCTGCTTTATGTTGGCAGTTTGAGTGAAGAGTTGCATAATGTGGTATTCAATGGTTTGAATGAATTGAGAGAGAAAATAATAGGTTTGTCTATTTTTTTTGTAATATTTATTTTAGTGGTCTTTATTTGAAATATATTTCATTTTATGAGAAATTAAATAATTTTTTTTAAAAAGCAGGCAATATGAATATATCTTTTACTTTTGGTACAGGTATTCAAAAAAATATATCTTTTATTGATAAAATAACTTACAAAATAATTGTATATAGTTTCTAAAGTAGTTATTAATACTTTTTAATGTCAGTTAATGCAATGCAAGAAAAAAATGGTGAGCCATCTGGTGACCAAGAGACTAGTGGTGTTCTCAATGAAGTACTTAATTATCCACCATCCAATAATTTGCTACCACCTAACAAATAAAAAAAAAGGGACATCCAAGAGAAAAGTCTATTAAGAGTAAACTTGATATTGCTATTCGTAACATGGTCAGGAAACAATAATGAAAATAAGAAGAAGTAAATACTGCGAAGTAGTTTTGTAGGTATAAAAAAATATTATACGAACTGGTATCAATATAGATATTTCTTAGTTAGTTGTGTTGTTATTATTTTTTTTATTTTTTGTATTAGTGAAGTAATATATAGTCAAAGAACAATTTTTCATTTAAAATTGATATTGTTGTCGTGGTTGTTACATTTACAATTGTAATATACATTTTATATTGAAAAATTCTTTATGTACTTTTTTTATTATCATACAACTGTAAATACATTGTTGGATACATATTTATTTTCCTTTTCATAATTGTAAATACTTACCAATTATAATTTTTCTATAAAATCGTAGTAACAGTAGAAATTATAATTTATGTACACAAATAAGAAATATAAATACTCAAAATTAAATAAATAAATATAAGTACTTTTTGAATATTTATATTCAGGAAAAAAAAGTACTTATTTTTTAACTATGAGTATTTATATTTATTCATAAGAAACTATGAAATGTAAAAATATTAACAAATACAAATATAAATACTCAAATATTTTCCATTCATAAATATAAATAACATATTTATAAATAGAAATATAAACACCACATCTATATTTGTTAATACATTTACGTTGAGAAATATTGTTTCTTATGAATAAATATAAATACTTAATTTATATAAATATTTTAATGTAAAGATTAACACCTGTCGTTTCGTATTGGAGATTTTAATATTAATACTTATGTAGTGTTAATATAAATACTATATTTATATTTGAAAGGGTAAACTGTCTTTTCAAATGTCAATACTTTGCGTCATTGAAGTGTTGTTTCAAATTTACTGTACAACAGCAATTCCTATTTGTAAATGGAGAAGGTGTTGGCATTAAATGGTCCCCACTTATTCATATTTCAAACAAGATCTGTATACTTTGCGACATTTCATATGATTGCACCTTTTCATAACCGTTATCTCGTATCATTGAAATCGTTGCGCCTTAATCGATCGGAGATTAAGATTGTGAACCCGGTTCATTCCACCCTTTCGTCGGTACACTGAAATTGAATTTCCATTTTTACTCTTTCGTCGGTACTCTAGCATTTCACTCTAAATATTTCACTCTAAGTTCTTAACTAAAAATTTCATTTCCGAGGAACTTAGGGTTTCTCTCCATTCTTCTTCTCCGATCGATTTTTTATAAAATTCCTTAAGGTTTCTCTTTGCATTGTCTCTCTTTAGCATCACTATGGCAGTAATCAAAAGTTTGTCCAACAAATCAAGCAGTGGAGACAATGGCAACGATCAGGTGATGGAAAGTTGACCGATGAATCAGATGATGAACAAGATGGAGACAGTGAACAACAGATCATACTATCTGGGCAACGATATGTTAGAACGGAGTTTGAAGGTATGATTTGGTGTTTTTTTTTTTTAAATTCATTTTTCTTTTTCTTTTTGGCCTTATTATTGTAGTATAAGTTAATCATTCACCAATTAGTTATTAATATTTTAGATATTAGGAATTAATTGATCACTTGTACTACATTTTTTCATTTTTTGTAATTTTTCTATTCTTTTTTCAAATTTTCATGAAATAGGTCAGTTTCAACATTTAGTATTCATGAAATGTTCATCAAATAGTTATTAATATATGAAAATTTGAAAATAAAATATATTTTTATTAATGATGTAAACTTTATACTTTAGGATCTATCAATTTTTCAAGATATATAGTTATACATACCTGAAATTGTTACAATAATAGTTTGGTTATTTAGATATAAAAATTTAAATGTTCATGTTATCTGATGTCATTTTTCATTTTTGTAAATCTAGTTATAAATACTTCAATGTATAGTCATAAGAGTTTGAAAATTTTCTTACGAGTATTATCCATCATAAATTGTCATTATGTTTCCATTGTAGTTATAAGTACATTGATTTTTACTTCTAATAGTTTACTCTGTATAATATAAATACAAAATCAAAGGAATATTTAGTTGTAATAGTTATAAATACATCACTACTTATATCTAATAATTTACTCTGTATGAACTATCATAAATGTTTAATATTGAATTGTCTAATTTTTTGAATAGAAAATTTCAAAAATACAGAGAAGAACGCTGTACATGGATATACAGTACAATATCCGAAAGATGATTTTGAAGAAGAAGATACAGAACCTCGGCAATCTAAGATGTTGCCAGTCAAGTCTCCAGATGATTCTCAAGTAAAACCTCGTGGTAGGAGACATGCAAAAGGATATAAGAAAGGTACAAAAAGTTGTATTATTTTTGTTGAGTTAGCAGTTTTGAAATTAATACTTCTTCAAATTGCATATTATACTTTATCATTTCTATAAGTTTATATAGGTCTGTCTAATAATTGTTGACTTTTTTTAATTGTAGGTGATGCTCCTAAGAATAAACCATGTACATCAAATTCATGCATCAAGAATAAATGCATGGTTGATGTAGCGATGCGTTTTTTTCATTTGAAGGTTTTGAAAAGCCTTAATGAAAAACATATCATTGCCTTAGCCAAAACCCCATTTCTTCATTTGTTTTCCTTTCCAATCAGGCTGCAAGTCAATAATGCCTTATTGCATGAGATATTGCTGATGTGGGACAATAAATGACATTTTGTGTTTAGAGGTAAGGAATTAAAATTCATCGCTGACGAGGTGGCACTTGCAGTGTGTCTTGGTAAAAATGGGGCACATGTTGTGTATAAGATGGATTCTGTCATAACTTACAGGATGCGTCATAAATACTTCCCAGAGAAAGGTAATCGTGAGATTACTCGTTCAGAGCTTGAGAAAACAATTTTGAAAGCAACATCTGACAAGGAAGACTCAGATGAGGTAGTTGGTTTGCTTGTGTTGTATTTGTTTACTACGATTATGTTTCCCCAAACCACTGGCCATGTGCCAATACACATGTTCCGTTATGTTGAGAATCTTGGAGATCTCAAAGAACATAATTGGTCAGATGGAGTTTACAGGATGTTGATGGACAATATACCTAACAATGCAATCTGGTGTCAATTAAAGAAAGGTGGAAAGAATGCTGATGAAGTAGAAAGTTCCCAAGAATTAGAGGTATGGAACAGGAAGAAAAAAAAGGCATCTGGTACACTTCCTGGATGCCCTTGCTCTTGTTGTAAGTCATACAATATAACTTATTTATATTTTATAAGTCGTGTAAATATTTATTATGATAATCTCCTTTTGTAAAATTTCAGAAGCTACAATAAATTCAGGTTTAGTTCTAAATACTTTGTAGTAGATATATGATCATTTGTGAATATAAATTCATGTACCTCTAATTCAAGAATAGCCATGTTCTTGAAAGGTGATGTTGTGAAAAGAAGCCCTATTCTTGAAAGTTGAAGTCTCAAAATTTTAAAAATACTTATTATAGTTATAAATACATGTTACTGTATATATGATCACTTGCAAATGTTTGTTTTTTCTTTTTCTTTTATTGTAGGTTTGGTTTTTTGAACATGTGAAGATTCTGAAGTTGAATAAATATACTGGTCATATCCCGAGGCACATGAATTGGAATATAAGTATAACCTGGAGGAGGGTAACATTGAACCCTTATCTTGTCAATGTTAAAGATGAAGATGTCAATGGTGATCCACTAAGATGGAATGATCCTGAGTTCCTTCTGCAGCTATATGGTTTTATTGCTTATGACTACATCGAAGACCTGAAAAGCTACAAACCCCTGTTGACTCTTTCAAACAAGTATCTTCTTGAATTGCTCAAGCAATTAACTCCAATTTTATGGATTTTTGGTATGAAACCTTGCAATGATTTGATTAGATCTAATCCAAAACAGAGGTATGATGAGCTATCTTATAAAGAGGAAAAGCCCAAAGAAGGATCGCAACTTCCAGATTTGTCTCCCAATTCTGAAACTAAATATGTTGATAATGTTCGTGCGGTTGAATGACGTAATTACATAACGAAGAAGCTCATGACCTCATGTATGTTTATATAACTTTCATACAAAAATCTAAATACTTGTTTGTTTTAACATTTATATGTCAGATCTTTATTATTTATGTAGTTAATTAAAATTTTGCTTTTGTACAGCTGGTAAAAAACCAAAAGTGTTAAAAGAGAAACCTGAGAAAGGTGTGATAGGTACAAATTAATACTTCATCAGTTCCAGTGCTAATACTGAATTTATGTTGTATTTATATTTCAGGTCATTATTATCTATATTTGAATATTTAAATAGTTAATTGTTATATTTTTGTACATCTGTTAAAGAATCAAAAGGTGAAAAAGTGAAAACTAAGAGTTCAAATGACAAGAACTATGTTTGTAAGTATTACATTTGGTACACATTAATACTTTATATTTCACCTTTTTAATTTGCAACATCTTTACATTTTTTTATGTGTAGCTGAGAAAACCCCTCCAAGGGACAAGACAAATAAATCTGACAATCCGACAAGCAGGAAGTTGTTCAACACGATACCAAGAAAGAGTCCATTAGACAAATTACAACAAGACTTAAATTAGGGTAAGAGGAGTCCCAGATTACGTGAACTGTTAGAAGAAGAATAGAATGATAAAATAAGTGGAAAAGAAACAAAACAAGCAGAAGGAAGTGTAGTAGCAGAAGAAAAAGATGGAGGATGAGGTATTGATACTTTAGCAGAAGAAAAAGAGGAAGAAATAGGAGAAGGGGAAGTGAATGAAGAAATAGGAGAAGGGGAGGAGTCAGAACCAGATGTTGGGTTGGAGAAAAATGGGAGTCCATTTCTTGAGACATTCGTAGAAATTGAAAGGCGAAAAGATCAAAAAAGAAGAATGGATGTACTAAACTCAGTAACTGAACCCTTAACTTTCAAGAGAAGATTGAAATCTCCAAAGCCTAGCCCAAAACTGAGCCCCAAGCGAAGTCTGAATGCTGTATTGGGTTTACCAGTATGTGATGTAGGTCAAGATGGTCCAAAAAAGTTTAATCTTAGTCTAATGGATTTTTCATCTTTTAGCCTAGGATTAACCCAAACCCCCATTAAAGATAAAGAAGTTGAGGTTGTGAAAGAAAGCCCTACTATTGAAGAGAAGCCAAGCACCAAAGAGAAAGAAGGTGATGTTGTGAAAAGAAACCCTGTTCTTGAAGTTCCTGTTGAGGTAGAACACGTTGAGGTAGCTGTTGAAGTACTTATTGCTGAAGAACCTTTCTTTAAGAAAGCCAATAACAAAATAGGGCGAAAAAAAGATCCTAGTGATAAACTGGTACCAACAAGAGTTCAACCGAGAAGAAATGCTAAAAAAAAGACTGAAAATCAGACAAGAAGAAGAAACCTAAAACCGAGAAAGATTCTGAGATTGAAGAGATGGAATTAACTACCCAAGAAGGAGATGATATTGAACAGGAGATAGAGTACATCCATGAAAAAGGTGCTATTGGTGTAGATTTTCAGACATGGATTGTGTCTACTGTCAGAGAAATTAATGTAAAACTTCCAGTTTTTGTATTCAAATCTGTTGAGCAATACAAACATTGGAGTTTTATTAGTGATAGCATACTGTCTGAAAATGAGAATCCTCCACGTAATGAGAAAATACCGTTGGCAGATAAAAAATGGGAGTATCCTTATAGGTGTTTGTTAAGTGACCAAGCAAGCAACGTTCTTGATACTTGGATTACTAGGTATGAACAAAACGAGTTCACCCTGTTGAACTATCCATTCAGAAACGAAGATGCCAATGTGTTATGTAATATTCATGAATTCAAGGACTTGTTGTTTGCTACGAAATTTGTTGAATCAGATGTATGTATTTATATATTAATTATATTAATACACATGTATTTTAATATGTTTGTAATAATACTTGTGTGAAAAGATAATTATACATTGTTAAAATTTCATTAATACTTAATAATACATACATTAAAAATTATAGTTATCAATACATTTAACCTCAGTAATTAACACCTATTGAGGTACTTATAAATATTATGAAATTGTGTGTAAATTGTTGAAATTGCTTGTTTTCTGATACAATTGGAAGTACATGTACAGGAGTTGAAATTGCTTGTTTTCTGATACAATTGGAAGTACATGTACAGGAGGAGTGATTTTTCTTGTTGTCTTACGTGTCAGTAAGTATTTTTGTAACATTCTTCATATTTATTTACTTAATTGGTTAATTTTGAAATGTTACATGACTGTGATATATTTCAAGACTTGGCACCCACAATTCCAAACTGGAATAGGCTTTTGGAGATTGCGCCACAATTGTGTTGTGAACAATTTTCTAAAGTCAGGTGGCTTTTTCTTCCTTTGTGTGATCTGTTTCATTGGATTCTTGCTGCAATTGATCTGTTTTGTGCCATATCAGTATGTATATCAGAAGAAAACATGCTCTGTATCTCCTCTCTTTTTCATATGATGCATCTGCTCTGCACCTGTATGACTGTATCTCCTCTCTGAACCTTTTTAGAAATCTGTAGCTATTTCCAAAGAGCACCAACTTGGCAAAATACGCAGATATTAACACAAATGCATTAAAATGATAACAGTTATTACATATGGGAACCTTACTGAATGTATATACAGATATCAGAGAGAGGCGCAGTTATACAAGGACCTATTGAAAGAGTACAAAGTAAATGCAAACTGAGAACTGAGCCCTCCAGTTTAATTATTGAACAGGTTCCAGCATATGCAAAAATAGATCCACCTTTTTTTGCCATTTCTTAAACAAATTATGGTTGACAAAAGAATCAGCCATCTTGCTTTTCCTCTTCATCAGATTGTGGGGTCCCATACATGACAGATATGTAACTCCTAAGTGTACCCTTATTGAGACCAGGAAATCGGTTTGGGTTACCAGGTCTGAAGTCCACTTTGATGAAAGGCCACTTCAGAGATTGTGCAGCATTGCACTCTTCGTGGCCATCTCCAATTGCACAGAAACGAGTTTGGGGGCTGTCATACTGATCCTTTATCCAGGTAAAACACTGCAGCTTCCCCACTTCCCAAGAACTGTAAACTAGAAGACAGGAAAGAAATAAAAAGTTAAATATATAATTATGGATAATGAACTGCATTTTTGCATTTGTCAGATATTTGATTTTGGCTTCTCACGAATAACTTTGATCTTTCTCACTTTCTCTAAATGAAGAAATGTATCTAGCTCGCTGGATAAAGAAAAGAATTTTAATGTTTGCCTTTGTAAATTTCATCAGGAGTGGAACTAGCAAAGTTTCCAACAGTAAGAGATAAAAATAGGTAAAATACAAATGTAACATGCTTACTAATACTTGGGTTTCTGTCTTCATGATAATTAGAGAAAATATAAACAATATAAAAGGTAGAAAGAGATGTCAGGAAAGAAAGCACATACTATTATCATGAGAGATGACGTCATCAAGCTTATATAAGAGACACTTGGCAATGCTAGGAATCAGCGAACCTGACGTAACAATCAGGCTTACACTATTATTATTGCATGCAGTATCATCTCCATTTGATGTTACACCAGATGCTTGCCGAACCAACTCATGTGCTAAAGAACAATAGAAAAATTAATCAGAGTATGAGTATTATACATTTTGTCATTAAATAGCAGTTAGTACAGCACTCATACAGTTCAAAAGTCCTATTATAGTAAACAATCTGTATTTCTCAAACAAGAACCAATAGTACATGCACCATTAGAAATCATTGATTTTCGGCCCATACCCCTTACATTCACCCAGATCTAATATATTTCCTCATATCCTTGCATATCATGCAAATAAGTATAATTCTTTGGAGCAAAATACCCTTCTGTAATAAAATGTGATGGAGAGGTTGGTCCAGATAAAAGCAAGAAACAATTGTCTGCAAGTACGCACACGAGTGTGTGTGTGTGTGTGTGGCTGCGCAAGAGAGAGACAGACAGAGAGATAGATCTTTACCAGCAGAAAGCCATCCATCGGTAAAACTATCAGTGAGACTATACAAATCATTCCATGCATTAAGCAATTGTTCGTCCAGCAAATTTTGCAGGCCCTGTCATCAAATCACAATCTTAGCTAAATCTCAGGACAACAAGTGCTTAGAATAACAAGGTTAATTCAATGGGTGAGGCACCTTTTTATACTTGTCAGCAATTGAGCGGTGCCTGTAAGCAAGCTTTTTCTTGTTTGAAATGTCATTAGGAGCGGAAAGAGAATCATTCTCAAAATCATATTTCAACAAGTCTTTCCCATCATCAAACGCGCTCAATGAATTGAGATATGGCTCATTATAGTTCTCAATCTACAAATTAAGTGTCAACTAGAAAAATAATTTATTGCAATTAAGTCAAATGTAAGCAAAACTGACAAGTCAACGGCAAACTTTCACAAAAAGTAATATTATTAAGCAAAAGTGGTCTTGTAATAAACCACAACCCTTGCATTAGGAAAAGATTGAAACACAATTAAATAAACAACTATGTCGTCGGGTTTACAACAAGTTTCCAACTCACATTGCTGAAGCTATGTTAATCACTATCGCTAACAAAATCTGCGGAAAAGAAAAAAAAAAAAAGGAAAAGGAAAAGGGAAGCAATTATACAAACCTCCTCATAGTAAAATAGTTCGTCACAAACTCGAAGAATAAGATTCTCCCATTTCTTGCCGATTTCAACTGACTTCTTCAAGTCTTTCCCACCATGGAATGAATTGGCATACGTACCATCCAACAATGACTTCAGTAAAATAAGTGTCTCATCCATGTCCCATACATATACAGTTCTCACTTTCTCTGATGATACCAGGCCGCTAGCACTGGAACTACAGTCACTCTTCTCCATACCTCAAATCTGACACTCAAGATAAAAATAATCCAGGAAATAGATAAGAGATACTCCTATTTGTCTGATTTGATATACATTTAGTGATTTTGACTCAGTTCAATCATCAACTGGCCCAAATTTGAAGTTATGACTGCTCTTCAGGAAAACTGGAATTCTCAAATTTGAAGCCATGACTGCCTTTGAAAAGCGAAGCCAACAAGCTGAGTGCGCTTTACTTAAGGCAATATATCTATTTTTTAGCTTGATAATTCAAAACGACTAGAAGAAAAGAATTTGCAATATACTTGGAAGTAATTTAACAAGTTTATCTCAGATAAAACTCAATAAATTAGGACCTTCTACCATATCCAGCCATAGTCCGTTGTTGCTACCATGGCTTGGAAAATCTACCGGTAGCTCACGATCGGATAATTGGGCGATTTTCCAAACCGACTGGCCTCGTTTTGAGCGAAAGAACCCTTGAATAAGATAATAAGACTCACCGTCGACTTAAGCTGATTCTTCCTTCCTTCTAGTTTATATTGTTTGCGACCGACTGATGCTTCAGATTTGATTTTTTTTAGTGGATCCAGAATAGAGATTCGGGATAGCGTGAAGTAGGTTTCCCTAATGAAGAGCAAATCGGGTGGGATCCGCTGGTTATAAACAGGCTGCTGAAAGAAAAGCAAAAAAAAAAGTTACTCGAGAATCTAAATTTCGCAATGAGAAAATATAGTTTGACTCCTATTATAAAATTCAAGCTGTTCCGACCAAGGAAAAAAACCAATTTCGAACTAAAATCCTTCGAGGAGGTAAAACCTCGCTTTCACTAATTCTATTAAAACCTTAGAAGTTAGAAGCAGAGATCAAATTGATTGGTCGGCGTCATTGGCCAGATCATGGTTTAACTTGAGTAAAAAATTGAAATCGCGTACCTTCTTCGTTTGAAATATTCTCTGATCTGATTTGTGCTGTTCGAGGAGAGGAGAGAGACGGGAAGGGCCTGAAGGGGACGATCCAGGTTTTATACGCCTCCGGCCTATCCGAAGCATACACACCTCATACTTGAAAAGTGAAAAGATATAGACGATTCCATGTACATATTTGTATTCTCTCAAGTTAAAAATAACTGGAGATGATCCATTTGCAAGCTACTATCTAGACGATTCCATTTCCATATACATATGATATGGGTATTACATTCTCTCAAGTTATAAAATACGGGAGATTGTCCATTTAAACCTGAAACTTTTGTTCCTCTTTTTTATTTTTTAAGCTACGTTTCTTGAAGTGATAATTAGATAAGGAATTATCCCATATCATGTTGCGCTGTGTTTGGTAGAAAAAGAACTAAGTCCAAAATTTTCTGTTCATTTTGTTTAATTCTTTTGTGAGACGTTCGGTTGGGGAGATAATTAGATAAAAAACTATTTGTGTCTTGTTGTACTAAGATAGAGAGATAACTAGATAAGGATTATTTCTACACTTTATCATAATTTTATATGACAACAAAAAATATCTTCTTAATTATTTATTTCATATTTCCATCAAATTGAGAAAAACATAAGAATTATGTATTTATAGAAATCATTATTATATATAAAAAAAGAGAAACATAAAATGTATCTGAATTTTCGATGGTAAAGATGGATTCATAAAGAAAAAAATCGGATTCTGTTATGAATAAAATATTAATGTAGATGTTCATAACTCTCAACATTCATTCTCCACTATCCCCACTACTATTGGAATTCATATCCCACTACTATTATAATTAATTTTCCCATTTATTTTTGTAATTAATTTAGATGGTTTTTCATTCACAATTTGTGGCCTATAAATAGAGCATTTGTAATTTTGTATTGTACACATATGAGAAATGTATGAATAAAGATATTGTCATTTTTCTCTTTCTATCTTGTTTATTCTTCTTTATGCTTATTTATTTTTATTTTATAACATGTTATCAGCACGAGAGCTCTACTAGTTGAAGATTTGAGGTAATTTTAATAACTTTTATTTCAATTTCATTTATATAAATAATATTTCCTAGTAATTGCTAAATGAAATAAGTTATCAATTTAGTATGATTCATAGAATTTTATAAGAAGTGCATTCTTTTAATTTAATATTTCCGAAGAAGATTTATATAATGTATAAATATAGTATAGTGGTTCATATTGTTTTTCTTCAATAATTGAATCTTCTTGAAGAGGATTTCAAGAGATATTACGAAAATTCTCAATTTTATAAAATGCACCAAGCAATTGGCCCGAAGCCATTGTAGCCATTTTATCAACTTTTTCAATTCATATTATTGGCCCGAAGCCAATTCACCTCTAAGGAATTCAATTTAACTAATATCATATTATTGAATTTTAACATTTATTGAAAATTGGCCCGAAGCCATTCTATCATAGTATTGATTTCAATTTTAAATTAATTAATAAGAAATTTAATTTATTAAAAATTGGCTCGAAGCCATTATGTCACCATAATTCAACTTTTAAATGTTCATATAATTTTTTTTTAATAATTCAATTTTTCGAAAGAAGATTTTAAGAATAATTCTATAATTTTGATCTTCTCAAAGAAGATTTTAAGAAATTTTTCTGAAGAAAATTTAAATAAAAATTCATGTGATGTTCATATATTTTTTTTAAATTTTAATATTTATGAAGAAGATTTCAAGAAATATAATTTGTTCAAGAAGATTTCAAGAAATTTTCCTGAAGAAAATTCCAAGGAAAAAGATTTTAGAAAAAAAAAATTCAAGTAATATTCCTGAAGAAGATTTATGTGACTAAAAAAAAATTAATATGAGAAGATTTCAATAAGGTTTATATGATGATGTAATCTTTCCGAAGAAGATTCAATAAATATTCCGAGTTCATATTGTTAGTTTGTAATAATCTAGAAGTCAATAATAAAATAAATTATCATAAAACTTTGTTCATAAATTGAATGTTTATTTATATATCATTTTGTTGCCTTGAATATTATTGCATTTATGGATCATTTCGAGTTCATTACTGAAATTGTGAAACTCCATAATATAGATAATATATGCTCTTAAAAGGTCACTGACTAAGGTAATTAGCAGGAACACTAATTACCACTATAAGGTTAGTATGTGGATTAAGAGATGGTTAAGTTTTACAAACCACCTGACACGAGATGTCATTTTAATCACATAGATACATGTTCTAGGAACATGGTATTTGACAGACCCCGAACGAGACATTAAATAGAATTGTGTTCGTGTCATTTACGTTTTCATTCAGTGTTAAAGTTCTACAGTATGAGGTATTTATCGTTCCCACTAAGAAATATATATGAGTAAGTGTTATCTAACGTTGTCCGTAAAAAGCAGCCATAACGGTAGCATTTCCATATCTATAGCTTAGCTGAGGAAGTGATAGTCTGCCAAGAATACTATTTGTCCCTCGTATTTCTATACGAGCTATAGCATCACTCGGCCCCTTGGTAGAGTTAGATTATCTGCATGCGGTATAATTACAAGAGTAATTATATTTGATAATATACTCAAGATCAAGAAAATATTAAGTTAACAAGGATGACACACATTTACCTTGAAACTGATCTGATAGCTATGTGACAAAAGAACTGACACAAGTAAATTGTTTACTGGATTGTGATATTGTACAGTACATCATCATCTGTGTAATTAGATGGTCATGATGTATTCTGCCAGATGCCTCTCATGATTATAGAAGTTAAAACAGTTTTAATTATATTTACCAACATAACACAGATCCTATTGGGTCAGACCATATAGGAGTTAATCGGAGAATCTTATTGTGATTGATTATAAATTAGTTATGTGATAAGCATAAATTATATACACATTTAATCTATGTTTTTATTATAAAAACAACCCCAAATATCTTGTATTTTTAATATAAAGTGATTTAAATATACCTAGAATCAAGTTACTACGGTTGTTTGGCTTTTCATTGCAGGAAATGATGAAAAATGGCGAAAATACCCACCAGTGCGGATCAAATCACCCGCAGTGCGGGTCAGACCAGCCGCACTGAGGACTTGGTCGCATTTCCAACATCCAAGCGCTGCGCAGGAATTTTCCCGAGCCTAGTGCGGATGAAGTTCCACCCGCAGTGCGGATGAGCCCAGCCGCACTCAATACTTAGCCGATTTCAGAACATGTTTGAAAAGCAGAATCCACCCGCAGTGCGGATCACCCATCCGCACTGTCATCCGCATTCAACTAATTTGCACAAGTTAAATAAGGAAACTTAGAGCCAATGCGGATGAGACCACACGCAGTGCGGATCGGCCATCCGCACTGGAGCCGCAGAAATGCCAAATTTACACAGTTTCAACACGGGTTCTATTTTTGGTACTTCATGGACGTGTGTTACAGTTAAATGTGGACAGGGAATCCTGGGAAACAATCCAAATATAACACCCACTAACTCCACTTCCTAGGCTCTTAATTGGACATGATCCTTGGCTATAAAAGGGGGGATCTCACATCCCTCTCGATATATCATCTCTTCCCATTAATTCCTTCATTCTCTCTCTACACACACACACAATTCTTAGCGATAAATTCTGGAGAAAAAGGAAAGCTTTCAAGCAAGGAGAAGAAGGGTTTCCTGAGCAAGAAGTCGGCAAGATTGAGAGCTTTGATCAAATAAAGGGTGTAATCATTTCTTTATTTCATTTCTTCTTACTTTTGCCAACTTTTGTAATGGATCTCTCCATGAGGGAGTAGTTCTCTCTCTAGGGGTTTAGGTCAATGTATGAACTTGTTTAATTCTATTTTATTCGGTTATTTGTTTTTATTATGATTGTTTTATGAGATTTGATGTTAATTTCTGTGATTTAATAATTTGTGTTAATTACATAATTAGTACTTGAATTGTAGTATCCCGTTTTGGATTCAAAAGAACCAAGATTGACTGTGATCAATAGGATAGTACCAAATTATGAATGCAAATACCTTAGGTTTAGGTTAAGATTGTAACCAATTTAATCTAAGCCGGAAATATAGAAATTAAGGTTAGGAATTTGGTGAAGAACCTAATCGTGAAGTCAAACCCTAATTAGGACATCTCAATTCAAATCGGGTATTGGTATGATGGACTTAATTGCGAAGTACCAATATTTGAGGAGAGGAGAGACTAACAAGAGCTTACAGGTCTAGGTAGCTAGGGTGGGGAACTTCATTGAGAAGTTCGAGTTACCTAGGCATGTTATTAATTTACGAATGTAACCCTTAATAACATATTAGGTTAGAAACCTCATCAAATCATACATGAATTCAAACAAATACCGAATTAATAGAGTTAGCAAGGAATTGTAGACCAAAGACCCCTAAATCTCTAAATCTTGAAAGCAAACCAATTCCCTTCTTTTACTTTTATTTACAATTATTATTTCAAACTCCTTTCTTTTGGGTATTGAACCCAACTTTAGGAATTGTTATAACAACCCCCCAATTTACTTTTATTGCATTTTACTTTATTTTATTTTCTGAAATTTACTACTAAAGTTTAAACATAGTAATTAAACATTCTCCCTGTGGATCGATACCTAAAATACTACTTTGATAGAATTGTGCACTTGCAATTTAACTCAAACGCGTGTTAAAGGTTTAAAAGGTACATCTTATTGTACTAAAACTTTGTGCATATGCTTTTGCGCGCATCATTATGATCAATATTAAGATGGTTATAATTAATTATACGTGTTATAATTAAATTATATTTGTCATGTTAAAAATGACAAAGCAAAAACTAATTGTTATAATTAGTTATACTTTGTATAATTAATTATAATTAATTGTACGTCATTTAGAATGACAAACAGAAACACAGGTTTGTTTATAAACGTGTTTGACATGTTGTATAAAAATTACCAAACAAAAACCGTAAACGAATATAATTGTACATGACAATTATACATATTTGATTTGTATAGTTACTATTCACTATTCCTTTGGGTTAATGGGTTTAGAATCCATTAAACAAATCCAACCAATATGAAATAGTAAAATCCAAATTGGATGCCTCATCCAAAAGGGCAAAAATGTAATTTTGTGAAGTACGGGGGTATTTCGGTATTTTGGCGAACCTCCTCATTTGCCTATAAATAGAGGAGTGAGGGTTAAAGAGAAAAACCACTAATTCACGTGTTAATCTAATTACTTCGTTAATTGGAATTCTCTCTTTCTCTGTTTACGATTTTTCGATTGGTGAATAGTGTTTTACCGAATTTTCGCGGTATTTCAGATTTGGTTTAATTAGCAAATCTGATTAAAGCAAATTTTTTGGTGAATAGTGTTTTTGCAGAATACCGCAGTTTATAGTATTTCTGACAAAAGAAATAAATCGCTTTCTGGTTAGTCCTAGTGGATAACCAATAGAGGTATCACATGTGTGATACTCCGAGTCGATTTCTTCCCTAGTGTAGCTCTTCTCGCTCATCTGCATTCCAACTGTGATTTGGAAATAAGGTATAAATCGTTATATTAATCTATTTAATTGATAAATAGATTTAAAGCTTTAGAAAATCAATTATGGAGTAGATCTGTAAATAGGATTAAATGGATCTTCTTGATTCATTTAATCCGTAGCTTAAGTTAGATGTAAAATTTTTGTTTTACTCTTTCCGCACCTTAAGCAAATAAATGAGTTTGAACCGTCAAAACCCCAACATACTTAATCAATGGGTTTGAACCGTCAAAACCCAACACATATATTATTTTTTACATTACATTATGTTAATGAAATGGCCCAAAGCCATCTAATTATATTGTTAATGGCCCGAAGCCATATGAATATAAATTATTATTATATAGACATGGTAATGAAGAAAAGGCACATCATTAGACTAGAAGTGAAAAAATAATGAACAAAATGAATTACCACCAACAGTGGAAAATAATATGATGGATAACTAGCCATGTGGACAAAATTGAGATTATTATCATGGTGATTATTCCAAAAACACATATTTCCACCAGAAGTGGAAAGATAATGAAAACACATATTTATTGTTGTGTTGACAAATACCATTGATCACGTACCTGTCGAATATCGAAATATTTTGTTGATCTATATCAAGCATCACTAATAATAAAAAAAATCCAAATAAATTTTGTTTGTGAAGGTGATCTTGATCTTATCCAAATTGATATCGCTCATTTGGATTTTCTAGTAATTTGAAGAAAATAAATACTAATGTCTTGATTAATAATGATAATATATATAGAGATGGGTTACGGTAAGTTGCGAAGTAAAATGTGTTTCTACTTCACGCCGTATTTTTATTTTGAAAGTCCAAACGACCGATTCGAACCGTTAGATGTTTAATCCATATTTAAATGTGCTTGGATACCGAATTTTACATTTTTTGGAGTTTGTTTACTATTTGTTAAGCATTTTTGAAAATTGCTGTTTTGTTGTGAACAATGGAAAACAGTAAAATTTTCTAGACCATCAGATCAGCGACTTTCAAAATTGCTTAATAAATAGTAAAAAAATTCCAAAAAATATAAAATTTTGTCTCCAAGCACATTTCAATATGGAGAACAAGATGAATGGTTCGGATCGACGTTTTAAGCTTTAAAATCACAAAATATGAGCATGAAGTAAAATAGTTGCTTTACTTCACAACTCACCGTAGCCCATCTCATATATATATATATTGATTGTAGAGGTAATTATTATATGAAATTAGATTTACCCTATATAAAATAAAATTGATTGGTTGTGGTTCTTATATGATAATTTAATTCTTTTGCATTATTCTATTTTCCTTTTATGTTACAATAAATTTGAATATTATTTTTTTGCTAATATTATAATTCTTGAAATATATTATTTTATTTAGTAATTTAAGAAGTCAATATTAGCATTATTTTGGGTAGAAAAAAATTTGATTGAAAGCTACATAAGAGCTATTTTGTTATTACATGGAGGAATACAAATTTATATTGATGAATATATTCTTATAAGTCTCAAATGAGTTCTTAAGTTTTAAGAATATCCGTCGACATGGATATCATATTGAGACAACTAATAAAAAAATATTGAATATATGAAAAACAATGCATATTGAAAATAAATTGCATATGTTTTTTCTCTGACTTGTACTATACATATATTAGTGCAATTGAAACACATGTTATTGTAAACCAAAAGTTTACATACAAGAATATATGTATAGTTTGGCATAACCAGTTGGACCATTCTGGATCAATAGTGATGTGAAAAATAATAGATAATTATTATGAACATTCATCTAAGAACTAGAATATTCTTTAATCTGATGAATTTTTTTTTTGTGTTGGTTTTATTTCTAGAACGTATACAATATGATATTTGTGAAACATTATATCCACCATATGAATCATTTGAATATTTTATGATTTTAATTGATGTATGTTTATTATCAAATCGTAACCTGGCGTTTATGAGATTACTTGCTCAATAGATTTGATTAAAGAGCATAATTTTATGATTATCCAATTATGAAAATACGTCCATACAATATCAAAATTAATGTTGAACATCGTGTAGATATTCGTATATAAAAAAAAAGATATGATATTTTATATACAACAAAACTAATTCGCGTCATGTCAACTAGCTATTATAAAGCTTTCCTTTAAGTTTTTAGTCACATACCTAATATTTTCTATATAAGAATTTTTGAATGTTCAGTATATGTTATAATTGCTCCACCACAATGCACTAAAATGACATATCAAAGAAAGTTGAAAATTTATATTAAATTTGAATCTCCATATATAATAGAGTATCTAGAATCATTGATGGAAGATTTATTCATGGCTAATTTTGTCGATTGTGATTTTGATGAATAAAAATTTCCAACTTTACGGGGAGAAAACTATCAACTGAAAAAAAAATACATTAGTATGAATTATCATTGTCTTATTTTTATCCTCGTACTAAAGAATGTGAACTAAATATCCAAAAGATAATTCATTTGCAAAGGTTAGTGAATCAATTGCCAGACATATTCACAGGCTCAAAGAAAGTGACCAAATCACATGTACTAGTTGCTAATGCTTCAATTAAAGTCGGTGTCCCTGTTGGACAGACTAATTATAACACGCATGAAGCGTGAAAAAGCAATCGGTTCCAAAGATTAAAAATATAAAAATTCTAGAAAAAGAAAACAAACAAAGAATGAAAATGGTCAAGTCGAAGATATGATAATTTCAGATAAAACTCCAGAAGAGAATAAAATTATAAGTAATATTGGAGTTCCAGCAGAAACTCAAGTATCTGAAATTCATGAAAATAAAGAGATCTCGATAAATTATATCATGAATGAAATAAGATAGAACCGATATGAAATTGATATCAATAATATTTTTGTATATAATATAGCGTTAAATATAATAAATATTGAGGATCATGACTAGAAGTCTATTAAATAATGCCGACAAATAAATAATTGACCAAAAATATAAAGGTGCAATTGCGGCAGAGTTAAACTCCTTTGAAAAAAGAAAAGTTTTTGGGCCTGTAGCCCCAATACCTGAATGTGTAGAACCAGTATGATACAAATGAGTCTTTATGTGAAAAAAGAAATGAAAAATGTGAAATTGTAAGATATAAAGCACGGCTTGTTGCCTAAGATTTTTCATAAAGATATAAAATTGATTATGATCAAACATACTCACTTGTGGTGGATGCAACAACTTTTCGATACATAATTGGTCTGGCAGTTCATGAAGGACTTAATTTGCACATAATGGATATTGTTACGGCCTATTTAAATGACTTGCTTGATAATGGTATTTATATGAAAATATCTGAAAGATTTAAGATGCCTAAAATATGTAATTTAGATTTTCGAGAACATTATTCAGTTGAATTGAATAAATCTTTATATCAATTAAAGCAATATGAACGCATATGCTATATGTTAGTTTGTAATAATCTAGAAGTCAATAATATGATAGGTTAATCATAAAGCTTTGTTCATGAATTGAATATTTATTTATATATCATTTTGTTGCCTTGAGTATTATTGTATTTGTGGATCATTTCGAGTTTATGACTGAAATTGTGAAACTCCATAATATAGATAATATATACTCTTAAAAGGTCACTGACCAAGGTAATTAGCAGGAACACTAATTACCGCTATAAGGTTAGTATGTGGATTAAAAGATGATTAAGTTTTACAAACCACCTGACACGAGATGTCATTTTAATCACATAGATACATGTTCTAGGAACATGGTATTTGACAGACCCCGAATAAAACATTAAATAGAATTGTATTCGTGTCATTTATATTTTCATTCAGTGTCAAAGTTCTACAGTATGAGGTATTTATCGTTCCGACTAAGAAATATATATGAGTGAGTGTTATCTAATGCTGTCCGTAAAAAGCAGCCATAACGGTAGCATTTCCATATGTATAACTTAGCTGAGGAAGTGATAGTCTACCAAGAATACTACTTGTCCCTCGTATCTCTATACGAGCTATAGCATCACTGGGCCCCTTGGTAGAGTTAGATTATCTGCATGCAGTATAATTATAAGAGTAATTATATTTGATAATCTACTCAAGATCAAGAAAAGATACAGTTAACAAGGATGACACATATCTACCTTAAAACTGATCTGATAGCTATGAGACAGAAGAACTGACACAAGAAAATTGTTTACTGGATCGTGATATTGTACAGTACAGCATCATCTGTGTAATTGGATGGTCATGATGTGTTGCCAGATGTCACCCATGACTAACAGAAGTTAAAACAGTTTTAACTCTGTTTACCAACATAACACAGATCCTATTGGGTCACACCATATAGGAGCTACTCGGAGAATCTTACTGATTAATTATAAATTGATTATAATTAATATTAAGATGGTTATAATTAATTATACGTGATATAATTAAATTATAAATGTCATTAAGAATGACAAGCAGAAACAACGGTTAATTTATAAACGTACACGTTACGTTGTATAAAAGTTACCGAACAATAACCGAAAAGAAATATAATTGTACATGACAATTATATATATATGATTTGGAATTTTAATTATTAATTATGGGTTTGAATTATGGATTTAAAAGCTCAAAATAATCAAAGCCTTAATTAAAATTAAAGGCCCAAAGTCAAAGCCCAAAATCAAAGCCCAACACTATTCATGCCTTAATGGGCCAAGGGCAAAATAGTCTTTTTCCCTTGGTGCCGACTTCCCATGTGTTGACATGTGTCATGTGAGGTGGCAAGGGTATTTTGGTCATTTCACATGATAAAAGGATGAGGTGTCAAGAGTTTTTGGTAAATAGATTTGTTTTGAGGGGTATTTTGATCTTTTGCAAACCTCCTCAAAAGTCTATAAATAGAGGGGTAGGGGTAGAGAGAAAGACTCACTAATTCACGTGTTAATCTGATTACTTCGTTAATCAGTTTTTCTCTCTTCCTTGATTTCGGTTATTTCGAGATTAGGAAAATAATATATTTTGCGAAATCCTGCGGTTTAGCTTTTAAGCGATACCAAGTAACCTCGGGACACAAATATATTTATTTCGTCCTTTTCTCGGTGAATAGTGTTTCTGCAGAATTCTGCGGTTTACGGTATTTCTGGCAGAAGAAAATAAACCGCTCTCCGGTTAGTCCTGGTGGATAACCAATAGAGGTATCACACGTGTGATACTGCGAGTCGATTCCTTCCTTGGTGTAGCTCTTCTCGCTTATTCTGCATTCCAACTGTGATTTGGAAACAAGGTATAAATCATGTTATATTAATCTATTTAATTTGTAAATAGATTTAAAGCTTTTAGAAATCAATTATGGTGTAGATCTATAAATGAATTAAATGAGGTTTTGATGCCAAAGGAATACTGAAGGTGGACAGCCTTGGAAGGTTTCCTGACATACCTCGTTTAATTTTTAGCTTAACTTAACTGTAAAATTTTGTTTTTACACACTTCCGCTGTTAAGCTAAATCAATGGGTTTGAACCGTCATAACCCAACACTATAATTGTTTAAGTGAATATATATTGAAACATGGATATAAGAATGATACGACCTGTCCATGTATTTTTATGAAAAGATATAGAAATGATTTTGTTATAATTGCAGTTTATGTTGATGTTCCAAGTATCATTGGAACTCCTGAAGAGCTTCCAAAAGAATAAATTATTTAAAGGAAGAATTTGAGATGAAAGATCTTGGAAGAACAAAATTTTGTATTGAATTGCAAATTGAACATTTAAAAATGATATTTTTATGCATCAAGAAAATTATATTACAAGAGTGCTGAAATAATTTTATATGGATAAATAACATTTATTAAGCACTCCAATGGTTGTAAGATCATTAGATGTGAATAAAGATCATTTAGACCTCGAGAAAATGATAAATAACTATTTGATCCTGAAGTACCATATCATAGTGCAATATGAGCACTTATATATCTTGATGGACATACAATGCATGATATATCATTTGATGTAAATTTAGCAAGATATAGTTCTTCTCCCATGCGAAGATATTGGGATATATTTAAACATATACTTCGCAACCTATGAGAAAATTTAGCAATACACAAAAGCAAGCAGAGTATGTATTTGGTTAAGATCTGTGATTCAACACATTTGTCAAACATGCAGCTTGTCTTTTAGAGAAATGAATCAATGATCATGACGATCATATATGAATATAATATTTTATGTATTGCTCAATGAAAAGAATGATACATTAAATAAGATAGAACAAAACATATTTTACCAAAATTCTTTTTTCACACATGATCTCCAAAAAAATAATGTTATTAATGTTCAACAAATTCGTTCAAGTGAAAAATCCAACAGATTTATTCACTAAGGCACTCCCTACTGCAATATTCGAAAAGCTAGTTCGTAATATTGGAGTTCGTCGAATTAAAGATCTTGACTGATACTGTCATAAAGGGGAGTTAATATGCACTATATTTTTCTTAATCATGGTTTTTCCCACTAGGTTTTCCTTGTAAGGCTGTAGTTGCGTATTTAGAAGAAAAGTGTACTCTTTTTCCTTCACTAGGTTTTTATCCCATAGGGTTTTTCCAAGTAAGGTTTTAATGAGGCATATTATTATGTAATGGACATCCAATGGGGAGTGTGTTGGGGTTTGACGGTTCAAACCCATTGATTTAGCTTAATTGCGAAAAGTGTGTAAAACAAAATTTTACGGTTTAAGCTAAGAATTAAACGAGGTATGTCAGGAAACTTTCCAAGGCGGTCCACCTTCAGTATTCCTTTGGCATCAAAACCTCATTTAATTCATTTACAGATCTACTCCATAATTGATTTCTAAAAACTTTAAATCTACTTATCAATTAAATAGATTAATATAACATGTTTATACCTCGTTTCCAAATCTCAGTTGGAATGTAGCTGAGCGAGAAGAGCTACACCAAGGAAGAAATCAACTCGTAGTATCACACGTGTGATACCTCTATTGGTTATCCACCAGGACTAACCGGAGAGCAGTTTATTTCTTCTGCCAGAAATACCGTAAACCGCAAAATTCTGCAAAAGATGCTATTTATCGAGAAAAGGACGAAATAAATATATTTGTGTCCTGAGGTAACTCGGTTTTGCTTAAAAGCTAAACCATAGGATTTCACAAAATATATTTTTCCTAATCTCGTAAAAATCGAAACCGAGGAAGAGAGAAAAACTGATTAACGAAGGAATCAGATTAACACGTGAATTAGTAAGTTTTCTCTCTACCCCCCACCCCTCTATTTATAATGTTTTGAGGAGGTTCGCAAAAGACCGAAATACCCCTCAAAACAAATCTATTTACCAAAATACCTTGACACCTCATCATTTAATATGTGAAAAGACCAAAATACCCCTTCCACACGCTTCTCCATGCTTCTACACCTTAAGGTGTCATGAAAGGTGTCATGCAAGGTAGCATAGGTGTGAAATGACCATTTTGTCCTTGGCCCATTAAGGCATGAATAGTAAAAGGTTTTGACTTTGGGCTTTTAATTTTAATTAAGGCTTTGATTATTTTTGAGCTTTTAAACCCATAATTCAAATCCATAATTAACAAATTAAAATCCAAATCAAATATATATAATTGTCATATACAATTATATTTCTTTTCGGTTGTTGTTCGGTAACTTTTATACAACGTAACGTGTATGTTTATAAATTAACTGTTGTTTCTGCTTGTCATTCTAAATGACATTTATAATTTAATTATATCACGTATAATTAATTATAACCATCTTAATATTAATTATAATCAATTTATAATTAATCAGTAAGATTTTCCGAGTAGCTCCTATATGGTGTGACTCAATAGGATCTGTGTTATGTTGGTAAACAGAGTTAAAACTATTTTAACTTCTATAATCATGGGTGGCGTCTGGCAACACATCATGACCATCCAATTACACAGATGATGCTGTACTGTACAATATCACAATACAGTAAACAATTTACTTGTGTCTGTTCTTCTGTCTCATAGCTATCAGACCAGTTCCAAGATAGATGTGTGTCATCCTTGTTAACTGTATCTTTTCTTGATCTTGAGTAGATTATCAAATATAATTACTCTTGTAATTATACCGCATGCAGATAATCTAACTCTACCAAGGGGCCCAGTGATGCTATAGTTCGTATAAAATACGAGGGACAAATAGTACTCTTGGTAGACTATGACTTCCTCAGCTAAGCTATACATATGGGAATGCTACCGTTATGACTGTTTTTTACGGACAACAGTGAATAACAATCACACATATATATCTCTCAGTGGGAATGATAAATACCTCATACTGTAGAACGTGACACTGAATGAAAACATAAATGACACGAACACAATTCTATTTAATGTTTCATTCGGAGTCTGTCAAATACCATGTTCATAAAACATGTATCTATGTGATTAAAATGACATCTCGTGTCAGGTGGTTTGTAAAACTTAACCATCTTTTAATCCACATACTAACCTTATAGCGGTAATTAGTGTTTCTGCTAATTACCTCGGTCAGTGGCATTTTAAGATTAAGAGTATATATCATCTATATTATAGAGTTTCACAATTTCAGTCATGAACTCAAAATGATCCATAAATGCAATAATACTCAAGGCAACAAAATGATATAAATATTCAATTTATGAATGAAGCTTTATAATAATTTATCGTATTATTGACTTATAGATTATTACAAACTAACAGAGTGTTATGAATAAAATATTAATGTGGATGTCCATAACTCCCAACATTCATTCTCCACTATCCCCACTACTATTGTAATTTATATTCCACTACTGTTGGAATTAATTTTTTCATTTATTCTCGTAATTAATTTATGGTTTTTCATTCACAATTTGTGGCCTATAAATAGAGTCTTTGTAATTTTGTATTGTACAGATATGAGAAATGTATGAATAAAATTATTATCATTTTTTCTTCTCTATCTTGTTTATTCTTCTTTATGCTTGATTATCTTTATTTTATAACAGATTCAACGTGTTTTATACTGTTTCAGAAAAAATCCAACATTGATTCTATTTTAGAAAGATATTGAGCCACTCTTGCAGTTTCAAATAAATCCAGCTACTATTTCAGTAAAAATCTCAATATTCTTCTGTTTCAAGAAAACTCAGCCACCCTTTCAGCAAATTGTTTTTTTTAATCTGAAACAAAATTTCGATTTTAAAGTTTGGATGTTGTATTTTTTTGTGATCCATCTATAACATCGAAAATAAATATACTATTTCTGTTTTTATTATTATTTAATAATTATTTCTACAAATAAAAATTCCATTCTTATTCATTTACTTTATCAATTACATAGTATTTTAGCAACCCGCCAAATGTTCTATAATGTTATAGTAGGTTTATTTTCACCCCTTATATGTACAGAAGAAGCTTGCGTGTATACAATCTAAATGTTTATGTAATCTCAATTTGCATACAGTCTACTACAAAATGTTTAAATCTAATATGCAAATTAGTATGTATTTTTTGCATAGTAGATATAAAGAAGGGAGGCAAATAATAGTCTTACTAACAGGATTTGGTACTTTCAAAAAACAGGATTTGGTACTTTTGTCGCCTTACTAACATCTGAATTAATATCACAGATAAATTATGCACGCATTCTGTTAACACAGATATGATAGAAAATTTTATGATAGTTCACATTTATTACTGATTCATGGTAAGGCATCCAACTACAATTATTTCATCAGATAAATTGAGATATATGACCCTACAAGTTCAATTTTCTCTTTCAATACTGTCAATCTCCTAATTTCACTAATCTTGCCAAACAGTTGTCGACAGGGCGGGGATGCGGTAAATACCTCACTTTGCATTTTGGGTTCACCCTCTCAAGCCTGCAAAAGAAAAAAAATAAGAGAATATGAAACTAAATTAAATATCTTTTAACTTTCAAAATGACTATTAATGGCAATATGAATTTAACTTTCAAAATATCTTTTCAAAATGACTATTAATTGCCAATAATGGTACAGTTTTGTAAACAGCATCACACCAAAATTTCTGTACCAATTTTAATCTTTTGCTTTTGCTTTTGTTCAATTTGAAAAGTGAATATGTTACTTCTTTTTAATTCTTGTAGCAAAGGGGATGAAATTGAGAAAATAGTGGAAGAAGAAAAAGATAACCGACTTGTATTTGAGGAGAAAATGGTAAAGGAAGACGGATATCTCAAGCTTAGCCAGCTCATTTCCTGGGCATAAATGGCTACCCAATCCAAATGGCAGAAATGTCCCAGCTTTTGGAGGGGGTCCCTGGAAAATGTTAAATTTACAAAAGATCAGAAGACATATACATATCACAGAGTCCACTCATTCTCTCCAATGATTTCTAAAAAGAAAAGAAGAAGGATTGAAAAGGTAGAAAGAAATTAAAGAAGAGGAAAAGAAAGCTAATTTTAAAATTTATTCATGAATTTCAGTTTAGGGTCAGATGCATAGGTATATTTGTGGCCAAACTTACATCCCATCTAGATGGATTGAATTTCTTAGAATCAGTGTATACTTCAGGATCCATGTGCACGCTTCTATACCAAAGCATTATTCTCCAGTCTTTAGGTACCAGATAACCTACAAACAATATTTAAAAGAACCTCTGAACCGGGAGCCAAAATAATGTTGTAGAGCAAGCAATTTCCTAAACTGTGTTGTTTTTTGTTGTTATTTACCTACTTGAATTTATTAAATCAGGACTTGACGTTTATGATTCCAAGGAACATTTTACAATAGATAGTCACAGAAAAAAAAAAGTGTAAGAATATTTGTATAGCTATGAAGTACTGACCATTGATAGTGACATTTGTAGTTGCCTTACGGAAAGATACAAATGAGATGTTAACGAGGCGTAGTGTCTCGTCAATAAGCTTAAACAAAAAAAGAACAAATCAGTGCTCTTCAGAACTTTTAAGGAAGTATAAGAGAATGTAACTAAAAAAAGATCCAACACTCAGTTTCTGAAGTTCGAGCTTACCTTAGAGAGGTACTCCATTTTTCTGATCTCTTTGAGTGTCAATCCCTTTTGCATTGGTGGCATGGTTTTCCTTACATTCTCTTGCTCCTCCTATTAATTACATTGTCATTTTAGCAGGAATATCTAGAAAATACAATTAAAAAGAAAGGAAAGCATAACAATTTTTAAACCTTGGCTCTTTTGAAAATGTCTGGGTTGTCTTGTAAAAAAACAGTTGCCCACATGGTGATGTGGCCAGATGACTCATGTCCCGCATTAAGGTACATGATTAGCACATCAATAATCTCTTCATCAGTTAATTTTCTACCATTTTCATCCTTGACCTCCAGTAAATTATCCATCATGTCCTTCGATCTTCGACTTGTATCTCTTCCTTCTAATGCCCTTCTTTCATCAAGTACTGCTTGCAAAACTTCCACCAATTTCTTCCGAGCCTTGCATAGAACAAAGTTAAGTGTTGTATTAACAAGAACAGGTTATTAGACTACTTTATTTTCTTATGATTGTTTATCTGGTAAATTTAGTGCCCAGCCATATAATTGGCATTGATTCACTCCATTTTGTATCATTTGTTGGAAACTCAACCAATCAGATAAGATAACCAGTCTATCCTGCCCGCATAAAAAGGGGAAAGAGGTAATAATAAAAGAGAACATGGCTGAGATCATACCTTAAGTGCTTTATGAAAAGCAAAACCTGGGATATTAATAGCCATTGCTCTTATCCCATAATTCAACTCGGTGTACACTCTCTCTAGAGCTTCCGTGACGACATCACTCTCTTTGCCCAGAAATATCTTCATTATAATCCGAAATGTCAACCTCCGCAATTCTGTAAGAAATTCAAACTCCCCCATCACTGACCATTTCTCCAATGCAGATATTACGCAGAACTCGATGTATTGTAGGTAGGTATTAAGCGCCTCATAGCCATTGATCGGGGCTGCTGTCAGCTTTCGAAGCCACTTGTGCTCCTCTTGAGATATACCTGTCACAAAGTTTATTTAATACCAGATATCTTGAAGCCATTTTCTAAATTTGATTCAAGCTTTGCAAAAAAAATTCCAAGTTGACATCATGAACAGTTTCAGAAAAGTTCTCACATGGGTAATGCTGAGGGGAAAAATGGTGTTTGGACAACATAGATATCAATGAATTGAATTTATAATAATCTCCTAATCACCATATGAGAATTCAGAAGAAAAATAACACACCATGACATCTCCAATTGATGGATCCCATCACAAAAACCAAGTAGACATGTACATATATGCTATTTAAGCCAAAGATAAGCCAAATAAATGACTGCATGCACACCAGCTTACCAATAAACGATTTCCTTCCCATAAGCTCCATTGCAGCCTTAGGCCACCCAAGCACAAAATGTTCATCATCCATCAAAATTCTTCGGCACACCTCAGGGGAAGTCACGTGTATTGTGGGACCCCTAAACATATACCCCTTGTATATGCCAGTTTTACCATATCTGCATTCAAGACGAGATCAAATCAGATGGAAGTTGAACATATTACTTTATATTTATAAGAAAACTTCTCATTTGTGTAAACTTCTAGGTTCATGTTAAAAACACACCAAATGCATATATAGACTGGAAGAACTGATAAGAAATAATAGAGAGAGCAAAAGAAAGGAATCATAGGCACATTCACTTAATCCAAAACCAACGAGGTACACCAGGTGTACCATCTAATACCTGTAATTAAATAACCAAAAAAAAAAAAGATCTGTAATTAAAATAACAGATAGTAAGTTTTAGATGTTTCATTAAGTAGGAAAACTTAACCCGACATATAAGCCCGTCCAAAGAATTCAACCCCATTTTGAGTTGGGCCCAATTAAACCCAACTGGAAATGAACTATTCTAAATCCAATCTTACCCGCCTCTGTTTTCTAGATAAGGATCAGGAAAATAATTAGTTATTATTGGAGAGAGAGAAGAACAGATTTTGCTAGCCAGTGGTTTGTAATATGGACCTACTTCTATTAGGAAGTTTTGTGGGCATTACACCTTTGTAATATGCAAAATTGCAGACCACAAAGCAGGTTCTTTAAACCATAGCCGGCTCTGGTGTTGGGCAACCAGGGCGACCGCTTCGGATCCCAAGATTCAAGGCCCCCCCCAATCTAAAAAAATTTGTATATATTAAAAATAACTAAAATATTAGGGTTCAAATTTTTGTATAAATAGATAGGATCTATTGGCATATTAATTAAAAATTAGACTAGTAAATCGCTTCCATAAGTATTTCAACACTATATGCTTACAAGTCAGTTTTGCATTTTAAAATTCCAAATAGTCAATCCAAACCGTTCAACAAGATATCCATATTAAAACACATGGAGACCAAATTTTACATTGTTTTGAATTTTTATTTTACTATTTTTTAAGGTAGGTAGAAAATCATTGACTTTTATGGTTCAGAATCTTCTGAATCAATGGATTTTCTATCTATCTTAAAAAATAGTAAAAGAAATAAAAAAAAATGTAAAATTCGGTCTCCAAGCACGTTTTAATATGGATATCATATTTAACGGTTCGGATCAACTGTTTGGACTTTGAAAATACAAAAATGACTTAATAGGCATATGATGTTGAAGTACTTGAGGAAGTATATAATTAGCCGATCTCATAAAAAATTTGTATATATCAAGGGCCCAAATTTTTCTCCTGCCCCGAAGGCCCGGACCCCAAATTTTTCAGGACTGGCCCTGCTTTAAACTAAGAGATGAGAGAGATAATTGGCATTAAAAAAAAAATAGAGCATGCAACATTTTTGTGCATCCGTTGACTAAGTATTTTAAGACGCCTTAATACATAAAATAAAAGTATTTTATTAAAAGCTTTTTATCTACTTATTTCACTATTATGAAATATCAATATTTTAAAGTAATATAGTAAATATCTACTTTACTTTAAATTGACTTCACATGCTAAATACAAGGTCTAGCAGTATGTGAATATAAACGCTGAATCTTGTGCATGGAAATGATTCTTACTGCATATTCTATTATGACACGAATATTAATGAAATGCAAATTAATATTGCTGAAGTATCATCCATATCCGATCTGTGTTGGACTTGTAGAGATGTGAATTCTGATCTTCTGGCAGCATGCCAGTGGCCAAACATAAAAACACACAAAGAAGAAACAGTGATATATAATATGGGCTCAAAAGTTGATGCGTTATGGGTCCATTTTTATCAATATTAAAAAATTAAAAAATTCCAAATATGTAATTATCATGACATAAAAAGCCCCCCAAGCTCTCCACAATGACAACACAGAGCCAGACAACTTATATATATATATATATATATATATATATATAATGAAAGCGAAATGACATTAAAAATGAAATGTCGTAAGCTTGCCGAACAAGGCCAATGTACAATTTTCATAAAGGTTATGGGACTTGTACCTCCCACCTTAGCTAGGTCCAAGAATAAATATATCACCTTTCAATGGAAGTGGGTTCGCACGTTTGTGTTATGAATGGGTCCCTCAAATCTTATCTTGTTTCATGTTTAGTCAACATGAATGGGTCCCCCAAATCTTCAATTAAAAACACGCTATTACGTATAATTTTACTTCTACTGACTAAAAAGGACAAGCTATAGCTATCGCTATGAAAAGAAAAGGTAAGTACGTACGTTTGTAATCTTTAAATCTCCTTTACAGTGATCTTTGTTTTTGTATCAAAATTCAGGACCCATGTAGATTAGAGTATTTATACTCGGGTGGGTACGGGTACCCCGGGTATACCCGTCTCGGGTACGGGTATATCTCGGGTACGGGTATACTCGGGTACAAGGGTATTCGGGTACGGGTATGGCGGGTATAATTTTCAAAACCCATACCCTACCTGAGTTATATCCTTACCCGTGTACCCTAGACGGATAAGGCGGGTACGGGTACGGGTAGGGCGGGTACGGGTATTTTTATTTTATTTTTATTTTTTTGCTGTTTCTTTTTCTGGTTTTTTTGTTTTTGTTTTTTTGTTGGTTTTTTTTCTGATTTTTTCTGGTTTTTTCTGGTTTTTTCTGATTTTTTCTGGTTTTTTCTGTTTTTTTTCTGATTTTTTTGGGGGGAAAAATCAGAATTTTTGAATTTTGAAATGGATGAACAGTAACTCGGGTATACGGGTACTAGGGTACTCGGGTACGGGTTAAGTCGGGTACGGGTAAAATCGGGTAGGGTATAGTCGGGTATTGGTCTAAAAAAATGGGTCCGGTCCGGTTTTTACCCGTACCCGCGTACCCGAATACCCGACCCATACCCGAGCTCGGGCACGGGTACCCCAGGCGGCGGGTACGGGCGGGTATACCCGACCCGGGTAATATTAGAACTCTAATGTAGATAGTTCTAAAAAATGCTTTTATGTTTATATGTTAATTTGGGTGTTCGTGGAGGGAAAATCTAAGGTAGGGAACGGTTTGTTATATACTGCTGGACCACCTATAGTAGGTCCGAGCAATCTTGAAATTAATATATGCTAATTGGACCCTAATCGTAGATAATATATATGTTGTAACAAATTGTTGTAGATGTTAATATATATTAATAAATTATAATTTAGAAATGTAAAGATTAATTATTGCTATATCTTGACCATAAATGCTACTGAGTACTGACAAACTTTTTTCTATATTGACATTATCTGTAAATTGTAATGACCAACTTAATTGGTTTTGAGATTTAAAATCTAGCTATAGTGTATGCATTAAATGAAAAACCAATCCTATCCAGCTATCCACCCCCTATACCTCTTCCCCTTCGCCTTGTCCCTCTACTCCGTCCGTAGTACTACTACTACCCCTGGATCCCCTGCCTCGTCTAGGTTATCCTCTCCGTTTCATTAAACAGTAGATATCCCTGTCCCCGGAGAAAAAAGAAAAAAAAGAAAGAACCGGGCGACATAGTGGCACTTAATTTCTTAGAATAAAAAAGAAAATCACTGACCGTTGGATGAAGGAGCCCATGAAGGAATCTGGTTGTCCCCATTTATACGCACGGAGAAAAGCCCACATGTTTCCGATAAGCGGCAATCCCATCTCACCAGGCGGTAATCTGACACCTCCGCTGATATCGACTCCCCATTCCTGCACCCATTGGTGCACCCGCCTCGCAACCCAGCCGACAAGCAACAACAGTAGTAATCCCACAGCCACCAGCGTTGCAAACTCCATTTCCTCACCCCTAGCTAGATACCGAGAATCCGAGATAGAGAGATGAAATTGAGGAAGAGAACAAGATGGATTATTGCTTAATTTGTTTGGGTCTCTCTCTCGATTAGGTGTCTTAAAGAGGATAGCTGTGGCCTGTGGGATTTTATTTTCTATAGGCAGGCAGGTGTTCCCTGGGGACTGGGGTTTTGTCATAGACTCATATATATATATATATATACCCTGTCCCTGTCCCTGTCCCTGTCCCTGTCCCTGTCCCTGACCAATTAAGGTAGGACCGGAGGAGTGGTTTCATCTGTTTTTATTTTATACGTACATGGATCGTAGTCATAGTACAAAGGATCCTGCTGCTCGATCTGCTCTGCTCTTCTCAACAAAATTCAATGTATGGAACGGAACGTAAAGAAGGAAAGCTACAGTGCATATCTTTTCTCATTTACTGCATATATGTGACGATAAGATCAACAAATTCATGATTACTAAATAATCAATAAAAATAAAAACAAAATTACAGACAAAGACAAAGGACAGTTTTGAGTTCAAAAATTATATATATTTAATTTTTCCTACGTCGTCTATTTATATTTTGAAAAAAAATAATTCTAACTTTAAAGCTAAGATTGTAAATGATTCGGTAGTAGACTAGTAGTGTATCAAACTTAAATAATTTGAAACTTTTAATTTTTATAATAATTTCAAAGACTATGATTTATCGGTTTCTTAACATATTCCAAATTAATATAAAATCATTTCAAAATTAAAACAAGTTTTATCATTTCCTTCACTTCTAACAACAAAATTCAAATGATAAATAATACATTTGCCCTTTAATCTCTCAATCATTTTTTAACTTTTTTTTAAAATTAAAAAAAATTATCGTAAAAGATAAATGTATTGTTCTTATAAAAATAAATTCATACTGTAATCAGAGTTCGATGGGGCAAAGGATCTTGCTGGTCATGGTCCGCAAGCAATGAATAAAAATAAAAACATAAATCAATGTACGTATCAATCGGGAAAAAAATTATCGAGGTTTCCTGCACTAAATTTTTCCTCATTTATTGTGACGATACGGTGCACAAATTAATGTTATAATTCCAATGACTAAGATTTCATGCACTTGTGATCTATTACAAATTACAAAAACATAATTCAACGTATGAATATAAAATCAATGACTAATATTTATCGGTATCTTAACATATTATAAATCAAATTTAAAATCAATTCAAAATTTAAACAAGTTATGTATTAATGATGAATAATATTTTTGCACTTTTAATCTCTTAATAATTTTTAACTTATTTTAAAATAAATGTATTGTTATTAAAAAAAATTCAGACTGTAATCTGTTTTGGATATGGTAGATAGAATCTTGTTGCCGAAATTTTTATTAATACCAAAAAAAAAAATTTCTACACTCTGTTTGAAAAGATTGCGAAAAATGTTCAAATCACAATTATATTTCACGGTTTTGGGCTCCAAAACCATATATTAAATCCACAGTTTTAGTAGCTCCAAAACCACAGAACAAATCCACAGTTTTCAAAAACCAGAATTATTTTTTTGTGGTTTGAGGAGAACTGAATCCAACCTCAAAAATATTTCTGATTTTTTTATTCAATTCAAAAATTTTATGATTTTTTTCTATTAAAATATTAAAAATATTTTATATATTTCTTTGAAAATATATATAATTTGATTTATTAGAAAGACTGCGACAAATAAATCAAGTCAATATTTTTCAGGCCGAATTTTTTGTGGCTGTAAGAAAAATTAAAATATTTCTTTGTGTGTTATTGGAAAAAAATAAAAATATTTTGAATCTGAGTTATTAATTTCAGTTCAAAAGTCACTTCTAGATAAAATAAAAAAATATTGTAGTCCTTCTATTTAAAAAAAAATGATTCTCAAAAAGTTGTCGGATGAAATGGTGAAATGGTTTTAGCCTTGAATTAAATTCACAGTTTTAGTAAAAAAATCTAAAACCGTGAATTTAATTCACAGTTTTAGCCTATAAGCACAAAACAAATTATGGTTTTTTGAAACCGTGGATTTGTTCTACGGTTTTAGAGGGGCTAAAATCATGAATTTAATTTGAGGTTTTCGAGGTCCAAAACTATGAAATAAAATTGCAGTTTGGATAATTTTTAAAAATTTCTCAAACGAATTCAAATTTTTTTTTATATTAGTAAAAAGTTCGGATCTTGTTGCTTCTGGGAAAAAAACACATAATTCAATGTACATATCTCGAAGGGTACGTTTGGATCGTGCAAGGAATAGCTCAAGAATAGCGATTTTTGAGTTAGTGATTGAGAATAGTGCTAACCCAAGGGATTCAAGAATAACACTAACTTTGGCTATTCCGAATTTGTAGAAATGTTGTTTGGATTGTATGTTAGGAATAGCAAATGGAGAGAAGAAATATAATAATGGTTTATTTGTTTTTATTTTTTCAACTAACTTTTATATTTATAATGACTTGTTAAATATATATATAGCATCATATTTTTCAATAATACTTCAATCTAATATTTAAATTAATATCATATTATATTAATATTTAAACTAATATTATTTTATTTTTAAATTAATATTAAATTTAATACTAATCTAATATTTAAACTAATATTACTTTATTTTTAATTTAATATTTAATTTAATATTTAGTTTAATACCAATCTAATATTTAAAGTAATATTATATTACATTTAATATTGAAAAAATATTATATTATATTTATTTAATATTCAAAAAAATATTATATTATATTTATTTAATACTAATATAATATTTAAATTAATATTTTATTTAATATTAATCAAATTTGATATTATAGTTATTTAATTATTAATCTAATATTTAAATTAATATTATATTACATTTAATATTTAAACTAATATTTAAATTAATATTATATTACATTTAATATTTAAACTAATATTATATTACATTTAACATTTAAACTAATACTATATTACATTTAATATTTAAACTAACATTATATTATATTTAATACAATAGTTTATTTAATAGTAATCTAATATAGTATTATATTTATTTAATATTAATATAATATTTAAACTAATATTATATTATATTTATTATTTAAATTACTACGATATAATATTTAATCTAATATTTTATTTAATATTATATTTATTTAATACTAATCTATATTTTAAATTGATATTATTTTATATTTAATATTTACACAAATATTTTATTTAATACTGATCTAATATTATATTATATTATATTTAGTACTAATTTAATATTTAAACATATTTTAATTGAGAGGAATCAAATATTTTATTAATATCACTAACCCCACTAAAGCTATTCTTGCTAACTCACCATTTCTTTGGATTAGTAGAATAGAGCTATTCTTGAGCTAATCCTATTTCCAAATTTGCGTTTGGATCACCAAAAATTGAGAATAGTGGAGCTAACTCAAAAATAGCTCTATTCTTGGGTGATCCAAACACACCCAAAAAAAAAGAGAAGTACCTTGCACCGTATTTTTTTTTTTTTTTCATTTATTGTGACGATAAGGCCGAGGACTGATCAATAAAAAAATAAAATTAAAGACAAAGTTCGTAATTAATTTTTTTTCGTCACACATTAATTGTAACTTCACTCATTTGAAATGGGTGCTCGCTGATAAATAGTTACAACAAGGGGGGCATCCAAACCTGATCGGAGTCGCTGATTCGTGTCAAGTTGTTTGTGTACAGTTTCAAGATTCGTGTGGATAAAGTTGGTGGGAATTTAAAAAAAAAATTGAATGGCTCCGATCAAACATCGAACCAATTATGGTTCGATGTATATTCAAGGCCCCCTTGTGCTAAAGCATAATCCTATTTTTTTTTAAGCATGCATGTATCTATGTTTTCCAGCGTGCTAAATGCTGGCATTTTCATTCGTACTAATTAAATATTTCTGCCACGCTGTATCATTTATGTACCATTTCATATATTATATTATGTACACATTTTGAATTATATACAACTCACACTTATTAAAACAAATTATAAAAAATCATACTTCAATTTTATTCTTTGCAAAATAAATTCAATAATATCATGGAAAAAATAGTAATACGTCCTGCTCCGAGCAATGTTATCAAAACCGGACCGGACATTGACCCGATAAAGCTCTAGTTTGACGGTTCACTGGTTGGATCGATGGTTCAACTGGTTTGACTACTGATTTTTTAAATACTTGCATATTTATTTATAACATATAATTATTATTATAAATAATTATGTTTTATGTAATAAAATTTTAAATATACATATTAACAATGTACTATAAAAGTAAATTTATATATTAGAAATAATAATTTATTATTATAAAATAATATATTTATTGTAGCTCAAATGTAGGACTTATTCTTAGAATTAGTAAAATAATTAAATAAAATATCATAAAATATATTTTTTTCATCAAAGAAATTTTATAGCTTTATTATACTTCATAAATAAATTGAATAACTACATAGAAATTCTTTAGTTTTTGTGATCAAATGAATCTCTAATGATCCATACTATAATTAATATTTGGTCTATATAAAAATAATATTGCAACAAATGTTGGATTATTCTCAAACACATAATTGTTTATAAAAATATGTTACAAAACATAAATGACTAGACAGAGTTAGCCACATAATAACACATATTAGATCCCACTTTGTCTCCTAAAAAGTTGCTCCATTTTTTCCTCAAAAGTTATTCTTTTCTATTCAAAATTGAGAATAGATGACAGTGGACACAAAACTAATACAAAACCGTTTTTTTACTTTGGTTTTTTTTATATATAAAACTGGCCGGTTTAATTAAATATACCCGGTTCTATTACATATCCGGTCCAAATAGCGAACCAAATTGTAAACCTGTCTAGTTTCAATTTATTCCGGTCAAATCAGCCAATCCGGTTCGATTTTGATAACAGTGGTCCCAGGGTGACAGGCCGTATGGTTTCGAGACTGGCTCGAGATGAAAAGAGGAATGGGTGTAAGGTGTTTGCACTCTAACCTCCAGACACCTTGTGCTGTGTGAATTTGTGAACTCCTTTTTCGGTTTAGGTTTGAACCCTTTTATAGGTCAGCCTCTTACTTTCATGTAGTGTTGACCTGAAAACCTGACAATCTACCTGATATATTGTACGGAATTGGTTACAGAGATCACTCATGATCTCGAACTCGAACTGGGTCTAGTAGTGTCGAAATGTCTTGTTGAGGAAGGCCTTAGCAGGCCTTGTCTTGAGTGTTCTGGGCCCATCCTGTGAAGCCTGATTCGAAGGCCTTCGGAAGCCTTTTTCGACTGGACCCTAATTTAATTTGAAAGCTATTTCTTAGAGCCTTTGACATATGGCTCAATTATTCATGAACAAAATCAATTCTTGTATTTTTTTTTAATCCAGATAAGAATTTCTTTATGGGTGCACAAGTCAAGTGTGCATACCTTGGATAAATTTGTATTTTTTTTAAGTAAAATAATTCGGAACTGTTTAAATATAAGGGTTTATTTTAAGAGAAAATATTTTTCTACCCAAGCTATCGTATCCGGTTTTTACCCATGCCCTTTTTGGTAATGCATTGTATACTAATTTAACTTTCGCGGTCTTGATATTTCTCTTCTCTGTTTTTTTCCCTACTGTTATGTGTTATCCCCGACATCTAGAAAACGAGCATCAATCTATTTGAACCAAAGTGTTCAATCTTTCTCAACTTGTCGAGATTCCGATCCAGCTCTTTCTTTTCAATATTAGAAAGTCCATCGCCCCAAATCAATTAGGGCCCGTTCGGTGAACAACTGTTTACCGTGGGACAAAAAAAAAAATTTGCTCAAATCAATTAAGTTCAAAATTTTTGATTCCAACATCCATTCCTATTTCCTACTGGACTGCCGAACGGGACCTTATTCTTTATTTCCATTGCACATATATATGGTGATATATACGATTCCTCCTGGTGACCAATTTGTTTCAGTGAAATGGAGACATTGCTATTTAAAGTTGGGCTTGGGATTATGATTTGGAAAATAATTGTGCGATGTTGTCTAAATCTGTGCTATTGGAATCAGTACCAATAGAACATGTCAGGTTTCATGAAAATCCGTAATTTGAATAAAGTACCACGTCATGATGTACTCCTCCCATTTGATGGATGCAATCTATTCACTTCCGATCCGGCAATAAAAAGGAATTTGTAAATCTCCGAAGTGGTTCATTTCTCAAATAAATTCACAAATTAAAAAGTTATAAAAGATCACACTTTAATTTTATGCTTTAGAAAATAAATTCATAAATAAATTCATAATTCACATTTGAACCCTCTAATTTGGAAATATTACAAATGCATATTTGAATCAAATATAAAATATTGAGTTGGAATTTTGAGTTTTCAAATAAAGTTCTAACAATCCCCCACAAAACTCAAAATTTAAGAATATCAAATGGAAGATTATACAGAAACAAATTACTGGATATTAATATTGTGCATCAATGAAGTAGTTTAAAAACTCTGAACTTCATTTAGTATTGATAGATTTAATTTAGAGGAAACAAAGTGAACTATGTCTTGAACTCGTTCCTTTTATCTAAAATTCAACCACCATACGCACAATATGGAGTTTCTCATCGCGGTACGCGCATTAATGGTCTTACGCAAGTCTTAGATTTTTCATGAGAGTCTTAAAGGCTTACCCATGCCTCGCATCGTGGCCATTACAAACACTATCATATAGGTGAGTTATCTACCAAGGATATGTGTAGATTCATATCCTGTGGAAATTATTGCCTCGGTCCTCATTAAGTGCTAAATTGCTCATCCTATCATCTACATAGAGCACACTCACCATAGGGATGGAGTTGGAGTCAATGCTCCTTAAAAGTGTGAGCTTTTAGTCAACTTATCAGCTTGTTATTACTCATTGAATCTCTTTCAAGAAAGCGCCTATCAGAGATTGGGTTGCCATCACAAGATGACCAATTAGGGCTAACACTCATCCCCCTCGATGAAACTTATATATATAGACTTTAATTGTAGTCCATCATCAACATTTTCATAACAATGAATTATCATTCATTGCTTAAGTTTGTAAGTAATTCCTTTTACTTTATTTATTTGTGATTAGTAATAATCTTTAAAGGTTTATTAATAAATTTAAATAATTAATCATAGTATCATGCTATATAAAATTAATCAAATATATTATTATTCATGTATATTATCATGACATGTTTATTATAGCATGAGTTAATTATTTCACATGACATGTTTATTATAGCATTAGTTAAATATTTCACATGACATGTTTATTATAGCATGAGTTAAATATTTCAATGAGCATTTAAATTCTCAATAACTAGAATATCATCTCACTTAATTATATTTTAAATATAACATCATAATTAAATACATATTAGTCATCATGATCAACTAAAGGAGCATTCTTTATTTCATATAATTACATTTCTGTTTTTTCATCAAACTTATCATTATATCATTTTGCTCATTAAATAAAGGGCATGTATTTAATATTCATGCATATTTATATGATATGTATACATATCATAGGGTTAATATAATATTTCTTCAAATATTTAAACCCCCACATTTTCAATATGAGATACTCAATAGTATCTTATTAATCATTTCACTGAAGTGTAAAAATCATTTATCTTAAAATTCCCAAATTAATATAAGTTATCATGATCAGTAACAGAAATCAATCAATAAAATTGATTATAATAATTGTATGATTTTCTCTATATACCCCCACATTTCGTTTTTATTATTTTTATATTCACCAAATAATTCATATCACATAATTAGAATCAGTCCATATCAACCAAATTCTGATGCAAATATATAACACTAGCTAGTAAATCTTCCAACGAATAGAATTATACATTAATTCCTAATTAATGAGGGTATCTCTTGAATGAAACTATCTATTCAAATATTTAACAAATCAATTAATTGTAACATATTATTCTATTTATTTTTATCTGAATCATCAACAGAATAGTCAAGATAGTTATACATGATTTATAATTACTACGGCAGTTATAAAATCATTTATTAGTTAGCCTTTCAGTTTTGTTGGCTGTAATAATTAATTATATCATTCAATTATAATAATTCACATAATTCAGTTATATATAAGACTAAGTGATCATGCGGCAATTAAGGGTTAACATTAATGTTATGGTAATTTCCACCGATGACCCTAGACATTTATTGGCTAGTGACCCTCAATTTATTTTATATTACAAATAAGTCCATTATTAAATATTTACCATAATTGTATTTCTAATTGCTTGATTTAAAATTCATACAATCAGATTTCAATTTATTTAGATTAGATTTAGATAGCAAGACATTTATAATGTCTAGTAAGGAATAAGATTTTAATTGAGATTATTATTAATTAAGGTCAAATAATAAGATCAAATTAATGAAAAGTTTTTAGATACAACATCTCCCATTTCTCTCGGTTCTATCTTCTTGAGTGGAGAGGAGAACGAGAGAGAGGGGAGGAATCGGGACCGATCGGAGCCGAGAGTGCGGTATCGTCAAAGCTTGTAGCGTAGAGTTTCTATCTCGACTATATTGCGATGGTGAGTACACCTGATCTTTGTCGGAGTGCGTCAACAATCGAAGAAACGAATCCGGTCGTGGAGCGATATGGCGTTAGGGTGATCAACATCTTGACTGGAGCACGACGGTGAGTAGATCCGGTCATTGTCGGAGCACGGCGGTGGTCGAATAAGCGGATCCGATCGTGGAGCGAGATGGCATTAGGGCGATCAACATCTTGATTGGAGCACAGCAGTGAGTAGATCCGGTTGTTGTCGGAGTGCGGCGGCGGTCGAAGAAGCATATTCGGTCGTGGAGCTAGATGAAGATTAAAGTATTAGAATAATTAAAATAGATTAGAATATTAGAGTAGTTTAAATATTTTCATGAGAATAAAAGAGTAGATTTAGAAATTATGGTCATTTGATAGATTGTAAATATATATATTTTTTTTATCAATAAAATTGTTAGTAGGCATTTAAAATCACTAATTTAATTTTTTTTTAAGAAAACCTATACATTGTAATATAAGTCCAACTCAAGTTTTCATATATATCATTATTTAGTTTGTAAATATATAGTTCAAAAATTATTCACAAATTTGTTATTTTATGTTTGCCCTTGCAAAGAACAAAAGATGGATGCTTGTTCGTTTGTCATGAAATTACTTAGGATGAGATTTGATAGAAATATAAATTCACTTTTGAAAAAGTGGAAACCCATAAGTATGGGTACACAAAGGATTAGTTATGGAAATATTGAAATAAGTATTCGGTTGTTCGGTGGAATTAGTTGTGAGAAATTCTATTTTTCTTTTTATTTAGTTTGTAAATATATAGTTCAAAAATTATTCACAAATTTGTTATTTTATGTTTGCCCTTGCAAAGAACAAAAGATGGATGCTTGTTCGTTTGTCATGGAATTACTCAGGATGAGATTTGACAGAAATATAAATTCACTTTTGAAAAAATGGAAACCCATAAGTATGGGTACACAAAGGATTAGTTATGGGAATATTGAAATAAGTGTTCCGTTGTTCGGTGGAATTAGTTGTGAGAAATTCTATTTTCCTTTTTAAAATGCTTGATATCAACACAATTATTCTTATTAATAATTATTAGTATAATTAAATTAAATAAATAATATAACAATGCTTATTAGTTATTATTTTATAACAATGCTTTTGCTCGTATACTTGTAATTATTCAATAAAAGAAATTTAATTTAAATTAGCAATTGATAATTAATAATTTTTTAATTTGCTTGAAATAAAATAAAAATATGCATATTTTTAATTTTGATTGAAAACTATTATAGAAGGTTGGTTTTTACTATTTGAAAAATCAATTTCAACTTAAATAAGACAAAAATTGTACAACATACGCAAAAAAAATAGCTGTAATTTTTTTTAAAAAAAAAACGATGTCTGAATTTGTCATCAATGTTAGTCCCACATGCCTAATTTAAACAAGGTCCACCTAGTTATATATAATACTCATTTTTTATTCTTGTATTGTGTAAACTGTAAAGTGGAGAAGACTCATAAAGTATTCAAGAATTATTTTGTATAGATAACAAGTAGGGCTGGCAAAAAAGTTCGTAGCTCGTGGCCCGCTTGGTATTCGCTCGTGACTCGATCGGTAACAGCTCGTTCGTTAGTGGATCGAGTTAAAATTAGCTCGCTTGCTATATACTTGAGCCATAATTAATGAATTTGAGTTTGGCCTGGCTCGGCACAAGCCAGCTCGGTCGTTAACGAGCTATTTAATATATATAGTTTAATAGTTTAATCGGATCCGTTCACTTCATATTGGAGATATTATGGTCTATGGATGTTATAGCCAGTGTTGTGATAATTGCACTTTGGACTGTGTTTAAGTTGATTGGTAATGTTGTATGGAATACGTGTGAATTAATTACAAGCAACTAAGTTAATTTGTATGAATTTATTTGATTTGATATACATGAATTTATTTAGTAAATATGTTTGTATGAATTTAGAATTTTGGTATATTTGTATGTATGAATTTAGCTGTAAATTTAATTTATAGTAGTTGATTTGCTTAATTACAGTTGAATTTAGAGTAATCCTCAGTAATTTGTCATATAAATATTATTTTATTTTATCCATAATTGATAAGATATGTTATGAAAATTTAAGATATAGCAGGAAAGAAAATATACAAATTTATAAATATGCCAAGCTAGTAACGAGCTAGCTCAGCTCGCTCGGACAAGTCACGAGTCGGTCTTGAGCAATAGTTTTAGCTCGGGACCTAAAATCCAAACTCGCTCGCTCAGCTTGATACACCAACAAGCCAAATATGAGTGTGACCTAGCTCGCTTGTTAACAGCTCGTTGCCACCCCTAATAACAAGGTTCTAAATAGCGATTATAACGACATAGCGGAGACACAAAAAAAGCTATTGCGAATAGCGTAGCTATAGAGGAAGCTGTCATACATAGCATTTTCTTTTTTCTTTTTAAATTTTATATTCTATATTTTTACTAATTATCAACATGATCAATATTGAAGAATTGAGGTAACAACTAAATGGAAACTAATATAAGTCTATATTTTTTTTTTATCAATTATACAAATGAGAAAGAAAAAAAAAGTAACATTATTTAATAGTTCATAGTTCATAATATGACATATTATAATCAGTGTTCTAAATAGTGCACTATAGCGTTTTTGGACTCTAAATCCTAAGCTATAGCATTAACACACGTTATTTGAGCTACGGACGCTATAGCGGTAATAGCGGTCCGCTATAGCGCGTGCTACGCAACATGAGCTTTTTTTTTTTTTTCAATTTATATGGGCTTTAAAATAAATAAATGGTGAAGATATTGTTTAATTTTGATGAATATTACATTATATCAAATTTAGGTCCGCTATAATAATTTTTTCATTTTGCTATTGGTTTTTTTTAACTGATGATAAATCAAATAAATAATTGCTAAATTATGGAAATTTTAGGAACGAACAAGAATTTCTTCAAGAATCATCTGTTTATTTTATTAGAAGTATGATTTTTTTTTCTTTTTCAATTTCTAGGTTATTTTGAAATTTAAATAGAAAAAAGATAAATTATGTTATGATGTTGAATATATTTTGAATAGAAAAAGATCGATAGTTTATGATATTAATATTATTATAGATATTTTGAGTCACAATTTGGACTTTGTATTGGTTCAATATGAATATTATAATTTTTTAATCAATTTGGTATTATTTATTGTTCTATAAGCTAAATAATGTTGATATTTAGTACAAATATATAATATAATTTTTATAAAAATAGAAAAACTCTATGTGGCATAGCTTTCATTATAGCGTTACTATTCGCTATAGCTTTTCTTTAGACTCCCCACTATGACGCGATAAACGTTATTTAAAACCTTGAGTATAATAGATGAAGAGTAATTAACTTTATAAGAAAAATGAAGTCAGTATACTTATTTTAAACATTTTATATATTATAATAATAATCAAAATCAGTTTTCAATTGAAACGAACGATAATAATTTTACAAGTGAATACTATATGAAGAGCAATCAAAAGGAAGAATTAATATTTGAATATTTCTCGGTATAGAATGAGAGAATAAATCACAAATAAGAAATAGGAATAAAAGCATAGAAGCCCATATAAATTGCAAAAAAAATACCCATGTAGCATAGCGGTAGCAATAGAGCGTCGCGCATAGCACTAATAGCAGTAAGCTATTACAGTTATAGCGGTCGTAGCTAAATTAGCGCACTTTTATCTCATAGCTTAGCATTTATAGTCTGAAAAAACTATAGTACCGCTATAGCTAGCTATTTAAAACATTGATAAAGACAGTGGAGAGAGTCAACGTGGCAGCTAATAAAGTAAAAAAGAAAGGCAGATGCAGTGGATAGACAGTAGAGAAAGAGAGAGAAAGATTGGGAAATAAAAAAAATTCAATCAGAGTTCGGATTCATTTGATTGAAAAATTACACTGCTAGAGGAATTATTTGGGAACTTATGGTGGGAAGGAAGGGAATGAAAAAAAGAGCAAACGATCGGTTTTGTAAAAAATTGATGAGTTGTGCCCAAAATCCATTAGTTCCCATCAAATTAAAAGGCATCCAAACAGGGCCTATATATGGAGTGTTTAAACGTCCCCGAGTCCAGACTGCTTGTGATTGATTAGTTCTTATGATTATGTTTGAAAGAGGAATAAAATTAAGGAATAAGGAAGTAATTTTAATAGCACTTTCAGGTAGGATAAGAGCAACTTATTTAAAAAAAAAAAACAAATTGCTTTATGTACAGTTTTACACCATCAAGCATGACCTATGGGTAATTCTAACATCCCCACCCCCCCCCCCCCCCCCCCCCCCCCCCTTCCTTTTCAATCTAAATAAAAAAGAACAAATGTGATTAGATATATTTAAAATAAGAGTAGAACTAGGGTGTTCTTAAACTCACCAAACACTTAACTCCAAAACCTTTCAGATCGATTTCAAATGACGAATCTCAACAGTTGGAATCTGCCTATCTTACGTGTGATGCGTCTGCATGTGAAATTTTTAAACATTCAAATAGTTTAGTATAAAGTCAATCGGTCAAAATTAGAAGGTTAAAATTAATTTTAGTGCATTCATTTTTTTAATGTTTTCTGACCGCTTGACTTTATACTAAATTAATTAGAATGTTTAAAAATTTCACATGTAGACGCATCACATGTAAGATAGGCGGGTTCTAACGGTTCGGATTCATCATTTAAAATTAATTTGATGGATTTTAAAGTTAAGGTCACCAAATACTTTGGTCAGCTTAAGAACACCCTAGTTCTAATAGACGTAAAGAGATTTCTATCTCCCTATAATTAATTTTTTTTATCTTTTAAAATTTTAATTTAACCAAAAAATAAAAGTACAGAAAGACATACTTTGACATAGAAATGGCGGGAGTTGTGCTTAATTTGAATTTGTTTACATATCTGTTGTGCCTGATGTATAGGTGAAAGTTTCTTATTCTTTTTCAAAATGGAACAGAAATTTTTAAAACCAGTTTTTGTTCTGTTCGAGTTCAAATGCAAGTATGTTCTCTTTTATCAATTTAATTTATCAAGGCATATTTAGACAGTGAGCTCATTTTTACTCATTTTCCGATATTCTTTGTTTTTTTTTTGTTGAAATATTGACAGCGCCAATGTACTCATCAATTGGACAAACGACTGTTGGTCTATGCTATAAGAAATCAGAATCGTCGATTATGGTTTCACAAAGGCTAAATCCGGCTAGCGAACACGTTTATATTTTCTTGGATCTAGGCCCGTATCAAGCCCAGACCAGAGCCAGGCCCAATAGGCTAGATATCTTTGGATAGAAACCCAGGGGTGGTTCATTTCTCTCTTTGATTCTTACCGAAGGAACAGAGAAAGGCCGCGAGGTGTCTTCGTTTCCTATAAGCTATAGGCTATAGTCAAGGAAAAGCGATGAAACTTACATAAAACATGAAATTTGTCTGCCAGTATCGCTTGCCCCTTTCGTTTCTACAAAAATCTGGCGAGTTGGTTTTGCCACTTGTGTTGTATTGTGTTTGGTGTTTTCTTCAACTTGTCCAAAAACAATGCGTGACTTGTACGCGCATGCAAACTGTTTGATGAAATGTCTCTTATAGTTTTAGAGCAATATAAGCCCCAAAATGTAAAAATAGCGTTATTGAGATTTGAAAGACACGACTGACAAGAATAAAGATCATATTATATTGTTTCCATTCCATTTAGAAAATTAATTATTTCAGAAATAAAATTCTTGATTCTTGAAGCGTATACCCTTTTTATGTTTTAGTTATTTATTACTTAATAATTTAGATTGCCTAATTAAGATACATTGACAACAGTCAACTACCCAAATCACACATCCACAACCTCAAAAAAGAAAAGGAAAATAAGAAATGAATTATGAATTATATGTTTAGAAGAGCAAGAGCTATTGCAGAGAGCTGTGTTGCATTTGAATCCTCGTTAGACAAAACAGAGCTGGTGCCTTTTTCCGAAAATGCATCCTCGCAGTCGCTTGGTGCATCAAGAGCCACACTGAGGTATGTCTTGGCATCATCATAACGGAAAGAACTAATAGCACTGGCAGCGTCAGAGAGATGATCGGTCATGCCAGAATACAAATCTAGGCAGGTGCTTAGCTCTGGCTTGATATTATCATTGCCATTTCCTGGATTTGCAAGCAGATTATTAATCTTGGCCTTTGTACTAGTTGCATTTTTGGAGGTAAGCTTCGTGGCAATTTGTGCGAGACCGACAAAGTTGACCAACCCGCTCTCTGGGTCCGCTTGTAAAGACGCAATGCAGAAGTCGTGGTTTATAGTTGGACTACTAGCAGCTGCTTTTGTGCAGGCCCGAGATACAAAAGAAGCATTGATGAAATGCGGCACGGAAACAATCGACAAAATAAATACGAGAACAAATGGACAAGAAACAATGGCCATTTTTGATTGAATAGTTTTGCAGGGTTTAGGGGTTCAAATTGTGCGATTTGCATGATAACTTTTTATATAGTAATTCTTTGAGAGGGATTTTGGATCAATCTATTTTGGATAGGCAGCATATCTGAAGTTGATTTTTTTTCTTTAATTTGGTGATATTATGAAATTGATCGCCAGTATGGTTGAACTTGATTTTTGCCTCGATTTGGTAATAATATGGAATAGATCTACTTCATTAAATTTTGATATTCTTTTGAAATTAATTGGCAAGTTCTGCATTTCCGGAAATTTTCCAACATTGCACAAGAATTCATCAATCTCTGTGGAAGCCTGGAGATGACCATATAGCACCATATCCACCTGATGAACAGTGTCAGTGACTGAAGTTGATAGCAGAGTCAAGGATTAACCTTCACAATAAGGAGATAATTTGAATTTTAGTGCAGCAATTTATCTCTTGGAAAAATTTTGAGTGGTGTTTTAAGTCCTCTATGGGACTTTTTGCGATAGATGTCTCATGTTCTTTTATTCTTTAGGCAAAAGGTTAATTTTAGTACTATAGAGGAAGAGAAGGAGAATGTTCCTCCTATGCATATCTTATGCTGTTGCGGGTTTGTATGACTGTTTATTGGTTTCAATAATATGAAACTGGGCCTAGGCCTTTTCAACCAAAAAAATTCATCAATCTCTGTCATACATTGCTATCTTTGCCTCATTGGAGATACAATCTTGGGTTAATTTTCTTGTGTGCCCTTCAACTCTTCCTTATTTTCTTATTTACCTTTCAAGACTTCAATGTATTTTATTTACTTTCGAACTCTTCTCATTCTTTCTTATTTACCACTCACTAGTTCACAAACTTTAATTTTAATACTTATTATACCCCTCCTTTATTTCATCTTCTTCAATTCAAGCAAATAAAGGCATGGAAGAGAGAAGAGAGACAATGGTGGTTAGTGCATTTTAGCACTCCACTCTAAATCCAGTAGGAGTGTTGGGCTAAACTCATCATCGGATTAGCAGGTTATCGAAACACAATCTTTTAAGCATTGTTTGCTTTACATTTTTTCTCTCATTTATCTTTCAAGGTCTCTACTTGCCTAAATCTTTCCCGACCAAGCACAAAAAGTAACCGAGAGATATAAACATGCACTACTACTCGCACTTTGATCCAGATTGCTGCTAATAAAAAAGCTCCTCTAGAGAAGTGAAGGAGAAGCTAAAAAATGGCTAAGCTCATCATGTCTCTCTCACATGTCTTTTATTTGCTTTGATTGAAGGAGAAACAATTGAGGGGTATAATCGAAAATATTAAAATTAAAGTATGTTGACAAAGGAAATATTAAAAAAAGAAATAAGGAAATCTTTACAATTATAGATAGATATGTATAACAATTGTCTGTCAAATAATCAATACATTAAAAAAATTTAATCCATTCATCACTGGATCAGAAGCTTTTATACAACCGATTTGATAATCCCAAAAACCAAGCATTTATTTACATATCATATCATCTGCAATCTTAGTTACAAACGAAAAACTTAATTTATACAACTTATTGCATTTAACAAATTTTACAATTGCACATAATTAAAGGGATCATTCCCATATTTGAAAAATTCCAGATGAAAATTATTACATGCATTTCTTTTATTAGACAAAGATAAAAATGGAAAAGGGTATTCGGAAAAGGCAAAGGCAAAGCAGTGCTCGTAATATCAACAGTGCACGCAAAGATCCGCAGAAATGACCAAAATTTTCCTACAAGGAAAGAATTCATAATTAAATTTTGAGTAAAAATTCATAGTTAAATTTGGGACAGCTGACAAAAACTTATTGCCACAGAGGATTTAATTGGACATATATTGTTTCATTTCACCATGTAATGCACAGATAAGTACCGGATCTACAGACTTTGAAAATTTTGGTGCATAATAGTATGATTTCTCACTAAAATAAAGTAACAGGTAGTTTAATTGAATCACTTACAAATCAAATCTCACAAAATATCACCAACAGATGTCAACATGGAATTCAGCTTATTCAATTACCCCCATGTTGCCCATTTGAATTAACTTGATCTCCTTGAGAGTGTTTATATGTTGAAGCCTCTCAGGAAGCATTTTGAGCCTTCTACAACCTTCAATTGTCAAGCTTCTAAGCTTTTTCATTGCACCATATGCAACCTCCCAATCTTCCAACCTTTCCAATTTCTTTAGAACCAACCGCAAAAGTCGGGGGAAACCCCCCTCAGAACAAACCATAGATTTACCATCATACACCCTATCCTCCAAAGAAAGGATCATGAGGTTTGGAAGCTTTTCCAATGTAGGCATGGGGTCTTTGGTAAGGCCAGAGAAAGCCAGTGTGAGCTTTTTAAGATCTTGTGGAAATACAGTATGAGCCGGAAGCGGTTTTGCATCAGTCAGTATTCCGTAAATTTTTAATTTGTGTAGAGCAGGAAACACTGTAAAGGCCTCCATCGGGATTGACCCTTCGTCTCCGTATAGAGATAGAGATTCGAGTGTGCGCTGCTTCTCAAATGGATTTAGTATCACCCTTTCGTTGAACGTAATTTTCAACCTTCTAAGGTTAGTGAGTTTGATCAATTGCTTTGCCACTAAATATCCACACTTGGTATGTGTCAAACACCTTATGCTTTTTAAACCATCCAGGCCATCTCCAATTGTTATTGTGGCATTTGTTGCTAAAGTTTGAAGATTGTGGAGATTCTCTAAAGAAGGCAAAGTTTTTACCCCTTGCTTTGAATGAACGATCCAACGAAGGTATCTTAGATGGATCAAATTAGAAATCTCACTCGGTATAGTTGTAAGCCTTTTTTCACCCTCTACATCAATCACGGTTAACAACTTCAATCCTTCGAGGTGTTGGCCAAGCCGGTGTTGTAGTTTTGATGAACCAGAGCACATAAATGTTCTTAGGCTCGGAGTTGTTAGATCCGATGTCACCGGATCGAAGTATGTATTTGGTATGGCACCATGAAAAGCAAGGCGGCGTGCAGTTATCTCCGTTGGAACTGGATCGGCAGGGGTGTTTTTTGAGCGTCTCCCCTCAACATTGAGGAAGTTGTTCTCTTTTGTTACTTTGCCAGATAGTTTGTGGAGAAGGCGATGAACTAGGATCCTTGAAGGGTTTCCATTATACTTCTTTTTAGTGACTTGCACTAAGGATCTTTTGCTAAGCTCCTCTATGTACTGGTTTGCTATTTGCTCCCTCTCTTGGTTGCCTTCTTTGTATAACACCAGAGATTCTGCAATCCATAGCCTTTTCAGTTGGCTAGCCTTGATCTCACTACCTTCCTCAAATGCTCTAAGATACAAAAAGCAGGGTTTCAACTCAAGAGGGAGTTCATCATAGCAGAAACCAAGTATATCACTGGATTGCAAGGTCAAGGCTTCTAACACTTTCGACCAAACACCGACGATTTTTGGTTTCCTTGATAGAAGGCTGCCTAGTAGCACCAAGTGCATGGGTAAGCCCCCACATATTCTGAGTAGCCTTTCGCCGACTTCTTTGAGATCATCCATGAATTCATGAACGATTTCATCTGGGTATATTCTTTTGAGAAACAGGAGTTTGCTCTCATTTTCATTTAAAATACAGAGTTCATGTGGATTCGTGTGCTGGCCAACAAATTTGCCAACCTCTATAGACCGTGCTGTTAGTAATACACAACTTCCATTATCTGTAGTAACAACTGCTGTTTGAATTCTTTCCCATATCTCCTTTCTGTGTACATCATCCATGACAATCAGGCACTTCCCTTTTAGTTTTATTAGCTCATGCAGTGCTGATTTTATGTCTTCCTCATTCCAACTTTCCAAATTATGATCATCTTTTGCTTCATCAATAATCAATTTCGAACATTTGGACAAGGTTTGGCCCTTGATTTTTTTGGGACTTGTAACAAGTTCTTTTATTGTGTTTTTCAAGATATCGGTTACTGTACAGTGTTTAGTCACTGATACCCAAGCACGAGAAACGAACATTCGTTTAATATCGGCACTTTGGTATATCGATCTTGCGAGAGTTGTTTTTCCGACGCCACCTACCCCGACAAGAGAAAGAACCAGTAATCGGTCACCAGAACTTTTCAATTGGCCTAGTATTGCTTTCCTCTCCTCTCCAAAACCAACAATACTAGTACTCGCATCATCATCACCATCAACATAAACATATTCTCTACTTTGGGCGTCCGGATCTACAATTTGTTTGGGAATGTAGCAGCGAGCTCCAAGATTAACAAGGCCAAGTGTTAACCTTTGAGCTGATAGGCCATTAATTTTTTGCTTTATTTCATCAACCTTTTTGAAAAAACTACGACGAGAATGAATAGAACTGAAGTAGTGAGGAAACCTGCTAGCACGGAATAAATAGCTGTCGACTAAATCGTCAACACCATTCGCTGCTTCTATTACATCTTTAATCCAGGATTTGACCTCTCTGTCCCAGATTTGTTTGGCATCACCATCTTTTAAGAAGCAAAGCAACTTCTTGAGTTCTCTCTTCATCCAATGGATATCATCATTCATTCCATATAGGGATGCAGAGTCTCCACGCATGAGGTCTTCGAGCTTGTTCACCGTATGAGAAACAATTTCTTGAGCCATGTTGGCCTCTCTCAATCTCTCTCTCTCTTTCAAATTTGAGTTGTGTATGATGAACAGAATACTTGGGTTTTCTTTGATGGTAGGGACATAGGTAGGCGAACCATGGTTTGCATTAGTTAACTGCTGGAATGTTCGAACAAATATGATGTGGAAGAAAGACCTAATAAAGTATTAGGGGCTTTCTTTGTTGATTTGTTCCTGAGCTTGTAGAGGCCTCCATAACTTTTTTTTTAATTTATTGCATTTCTTGTAAGTTATTTTTTCTTGGGCATTATTATCAGATTTTCATGTTATATGAAGCAATTGCACCTCATATATATATTGCCAATGTAGTGGTACCATAGGCTATTTAATCCTGCAAATAACAAATTAATTCGTGATTTCCATGTACATGAGGCAACTTTCATATCCAACACATGATCTTATTTATTGATTATAGATCCGCCAATTAAAAGATGTAGAAAATGTTAGGTACACCAAGTAACAGGTGGGAAAATTTTCTGTCACATGAAACAACTTAATTAAAGCTACTTTTTCTTGGAGATGAGAGAAAATAACAAGCTCAAGGCACGAGTGCAATCTATAACAATGTGAGGGACATTAGTGGTTATTTTAACAATGTGAGAACATAAACAGTAGAATTGTCAGAACTGAATTAAAAAATAATGTACTTCTCCTGTATTGGTGAGCATGTATTTCACAAATTAAGGCCGGCACATTAATTAAAGAAAAAAAAAAAAGAGAGATGTTGCAAATTGCCAGGGGGGCCGGCCGGGTCCGACGGACCAAAATCGATCAGATTCCCAATCGGTGCTGTCCGATTTGCTTTCAAATTTGCACAAACTTGATATGCACAAATCTTGAAGCGGTAAGCACGAATCTTGAAGTGAATCAGACGACCCGTCACATGTGTGCGGGTTCCTTGTTAGCCTATCCCTATCATGCACGTCCTACACAAAACTTTAAGAAAACCATTTTGATTAGTGAAAAGATTCAGAGCTGTATGTAACTGAAAATCTGAATATTATATTCATAGAGGATATTATATTCATAAAATAATTTTTGCAAGGTACATATGTTATGTTCCAGATACAAATCATCGTCAAGTTAAAATAAAATATGTTTAATCAGGTATGCAGAAATACATATCGTTTTTTTCTTAAATCCCATTGTAAATAGGAAATGGTCAGGGGTCAGGAACACTTAAAATTAATGCCAGGAAAGGTCATCTTTTTTATACTTAAAATGTTGCATTGTCAACAATCTGTGCCAGTTGTAAATTCATTTAATAGAAGTTGCCACAATCCTTCAGAATCTCCACAATTTTACTAGGGCCAACAAAATAGATTTAGAAGTGCAAGAAAAAGACATAATCATTAATATATATGCCTCAGGCTATGCACTATTTATAAAATCCTAAAGAGATGCCAAGTACAGTTTGTATTCATATATATTTTTATTTAGGAAGCTGATAATTATCACCCGTGCTACAATATTTATATTGTACTCACACTATAACTACCATAATTACATGTCAGAACCGCAAAAACTCTAGCATTGAATTTCTTTTTCTAAAATATTAGTATATATGCAAAAAAGTATTTATGCATATGCACAAAAGTATTTACAATTTTTACGTAAATAATTGTTTCCTCAATCAAATCTTCTAAATATACCCACACCATAAGTACCTGTGGGGACCATACACATTTTTAGAGTTAAATTTGTTTTTTCCTCCGTTCAATCTCGTTCATATTTTTGACTATTTGTGAGAAATTTTGCGAATTTAAAACCACAAACGTCTTCTACATAATTGTCTCTTTCAATTGAGATCCATGATAATATACTTTCTAGCTCGTCATCACACAAATATTTATACTTCGTCGTGTAAGTATTTATATCTATACTTACAAATATTTTTTACATATGACACTGATGACATTTGAAAGTATTAATATAAAGTATTGCAAATATTTATACTTATGCACTGAAATATTTATACATATGTGGTCAACTATTTTTGTTAGAGGAAGATTGACGTGATGAAGATTGGAGAAGGTTGATGCGGTGATACGGCGTCCCTACTAATTCATTAGAGGAAGGTTGACGCGAGATGATTAGGGGACTAACAAATAGATGGTTATAACAAATTATGCATCAAAGTATTAATATCTTATTTTTCAAGTGTTAATATTTTGTCTTTAAAGTATTTATATCTATGAAAGTTGACGCGGAGACAAGTACTAAGATTAGAAAAGGGAGACCATATAATTAGTGGGGGCCATAGAAGAAAAGTATTGTGAGAATTTTAGTATAATAATTAATGAAGACTAATAATTAGTTGGGAACAAATAATATCTTTTAAGAATAATAATTAGCGAGGAACATAGTACATAATGTTTATAAATAAGATGCGAGAATTTTGAAAGTACTTGAGTGAGTATATTCAAATAATTATTCATTTATTTATCCATTATTTGATCTCTTTTATTTATGGGTGGCAACAAGCTGGCTTGGTCTGAGCTAGGCTCTAGCTCAGTTTGTTAATTATGAACTGAGCTACAACCGAGCGAACTATATCTAGGGCATCCAAGCTAAAACCTCAACTTGAAATCGAGATAAGCTAGCCCGAGTTATAGCTCACGAGCTGACAAATTGGCTTGCTGGGTTTGGCTAGATCTTGTTTTAAGAAAAAAAAAAATTCTACAAACTTTTTGGATTGAGTTAGACAGTACAAATTGCACACAAATTTACAAATTGATGTCTAACCGAGCTAGCTCATAAGCTGGCGAGCAAGTTAGACTCCAATTTAAACTCGTTAATTATGGACCGAACTAGTAACAAACTGGCTCGTTAACAACTCGATCCAATAATAAATGTACTATTAATGAGCGAGTTAGATACAAGTCACAGAAATGAGCTTTTTTTACCGCCCCTACTTTTATTGTACTGCCCTTCTATACAAGTTCCTTTTGGAAACCACATTTTCCAGAAAGAACGATGTCCGAAATAAAATCCAGCAGATACAAATCACATTTACTCAGAAAAAATAAAAAGATCACAAAAGTTTTAAATAATCTAAGATGGTGAAAGCAAAGGAAACATGGTTATATTTAAACTACACGGGGATGCCCCATGTTTGATTGTGGCTTAAAGCTAAGGAGATCTAAATTGGTAATTTTAATTTAGGTTGATCTAAATTATTCATATTTGGTTGAGGCCTAAAGTTAAATCATAACTTAAACTATTTCTTGTTTGGTTAAAGTTGGTGGAGAACTAAAGTTTTGAAAGCCTAAATTGGTTAATTATTTATAATAAGATACTAATTATATAATATTAATATATTAATAATAACTGTAATATATTATATATTATTATTATAAAGAGATGGGCTATGGTGCATTGCAATGCACAGACCATGGTGTGCATTGGACTATAAATCACCGATTCAAAATCCAAATGACCGATCCAAACCGTTCATCTTGTTCTCCATATTAATATGTGCTTGGAGACCAAATTTTTCATTTTTTTTGGAATTTTTTTACTATTTATTAAGCCACTTTGAAAATCATTGATCCAACGGTGACTTCTGATTTTACTGTTCCAAACAGTCACTGTTGGATCAGCGATTTTCAAAGTGGCTTAATAAATAGTAAAAAAATTCCAAAAAATGTAAAATTTGGTCTCTAAGCACATATTAATATGGAGAACAAGATGAACGATTTGGATTTGTCATTTGGACTTCGAATTGGTGATTTTTGGTCCAATGCACACCATGACCTATGCATTGCAATGCACCATAGCCCATCTCTTATTATAAAATATAAAATATAAAATATAAATTAATAATAATTATTAACAATAAAATACTAATTATATAATTATAAATTGATAATAATTATTAATAAAAAGATACTAATTATATAATCCTATTAAAATAATTATCTAATATATTAATGATGTCGCCTTAATAGACCTATTATTTTGACTTATTTTCATACAAAAATCTATGTTTTGAACCAACAGATAGTGTCTTTTACATTGAATATCCATAAAATGTGGTACTGCTATATTTTGGTTCTTACTTTGTAGGAATAAGGCGAAATCGGGCAAAATCAGGCAAATGGCAGACTTCAGGAAGATCTGATGCGAGTCGCATCACCCATGATGCGGGTCGCATCAAAGCCCAAAGCGACTTGCGATGCAACCCTCACTTTTCACTTGAATACTAGATGATGCGAGTCACATTACAAGTTGCCGCCTAATTCAAATTGAACCCGATAAGCCCCAAGTCAGATCCGTTGCCTATAAAAGGAGGTCCTATGCTATAATTTAGGGAGTGTTTTCTTTCCCCTCACATTCCAGATCACTTGGAGAGCAGAGATCAAGAAAAAAGAGAGAGATTGGAGATTGCTTGGAGAAGAAGAAGATCACTTGGAGAAGAAGAGAAGATTGCAAGATTCTCTCCAATCCACCTTGGATCTTCAAGCTTCATCATGATCTGCCTATTCTCTCTCTCTTTTATGCTTTCTTTTATCATGTTTGAGTAGAACTTTAGTTCCTAGGGTTATGATGTAGTCTCTAAACTTTGTCTTTGAATTGTATGTTATTTTGATCTAAGTTTGAACTTGTGTGATTCTTTGTTTCAGTATTCATTTGATTGCGTGATTTTGATTGCTTGATTGATTCTTGATTATCTACTGTTAGATGTCTATAGCATCTCTTCTAATACTTTGACCTTGATGTTTCTTGCAATTGTGATTGAGTATTTGAGGTAGATCTAAGATCAATAGTAGCCGAGAGGTGAACTTTCCATTATCGAAAGGTTGTGGATACCTCTAGCATACCAGACAATCAATTTAGGTTAGATACCAATAGGTGAGAGCTATAGGTTGAAGTCTCGCACAAGAAATCAACTTAGATACGAACACATGTCAGCTCAGCTCGAGGGCTAAGCAACCCTCATCAGAGATGATGCGAGTCGGATGATAGGTCCAGAGAGGGCAAAGTTTGGGATGAAACCTGAAACCCTAGGAATGCCTTTTATCATTGTTCAAAACCAAAACCTTTAATTGCTTTCATTTACTGTTAATTGAATCGTCACTTGAAATTAAGAAATATAAACAAACTAAACCCAACTTTTTACACTTCTAGTACCTAACTCAGATTAGTAGGAATTTAGAGTCGAATTATACTGTCCCTGAGGATCGATACCTGATTATACTATACGAATAGGAATGTGCACTTGCAGTCTTAGACGAGAGTTGATTCAAGATTTCTAAACTGGTACAGCTAGCTGTACCTGAGACTTTGTAGCATACTTTTGTGCGAACAATTAACAATATAAAATATTAATTATATAATTATATAATAATAAGATACTAATTATATAATATTAATATATCAATAAAAACTATAATATATTATAATATTATTATAATAACGATTTACTATATTAACAATATTAATTATTAATTATATAATTATAAATAAATAATAACTATTAATAATAAGATACTAATTATATGATATTAATATATTAATAACAACTATAATATATTGTAATATTATTATAATAATTATTTAATATATTAACATATTAATAATAATTACGAATAAGAAAATATTAATTATATAATATTAATTATACAATTATATATTAATAATAAGATACTAATTGTATAATATATTAATAATAACTATAAAATATTATAATATTATAATAATTATTTAATATATTAATAATATAACATATTAATTATATAGCTATATATCATTAATAAGATACTAATTACACAATATTAATATATTACTAATAACTATAATATATTACAATATTATATAATAATTATTTAATATATTAACAATATAACATAATAATTATATAATTATTTATTAATAATAATTATTAATAAAAGGATATTAATTATATAATATTATTATAATAATTATTTAATAGATTAACAATATAAAATATTAATTATATAATTATATACTAATAATAATTATTAATAATAATATACTAATTATATACAAATAAAATATTATTATAATCGTTAGGCCACAAGGTGGAATAAAAATTAAACCACCATGTGAGGTGGTTTAATTTAGATCGGCCTAAAAATTGACTTATGCCATCTTAGTCCGGCTAAATTAAAACACGTTTGGTGAAATAATAAGGCCTAAACTCCTTATTCCACCTTTTAGTCCACAACCAAACATGATGTATAGTGCTTAATCAATTGGAGATGAAGACTGTGACTTTGAAAATTCATCAGGAATGCATCAGAAATTACACAAGAATGTATAAAAATGTCAAAAACACATATATTCTATATAATGTGCCATACAATATGTTGAATCATTAATCCAGCGTCAAACTTTTATTTAAAATAATTATGTGCAATATGTTGGATATCTCTATTTCTCTATTATATTATTAAGCACGTTGGGTGTCCGATCCGCCAACAGCTACGATTGAGAGATGAAACTTTGGATTTGATCTCAGCTTTCCAATTACATATTTTGTCTTCTTTTGATTAAATGTATTTGTTTTATGTATAGAAGTCTAAATTTAGTTAAAAACATATCCACCACATATGCTGCCACACGATATGTTATAATTAAAATTGAATAAATTCTGAAATTTAGCGATATATTTATCCGTTTCCTTATTTTTTTTTGTTTTCATATTTCTCATCTTTAATTGAGAAGACTACACTTTTCATTTTCTTATTTATTGTTTTCTTACTTCTTCGTTTCTACACAAATTACAATGGAAATTATTTTTTTTTAATTTCCTTATTTCTCTTTCTTTGTTTCTATACATATTGGTGTAGGCAATTTATAATATATTTTCGATATAGAATATATCAATGTGTGTGAAATTGGAAACAAAGAAGAATATAAATTGGAATGTGTGTGTGAATATATATTTTTCTTATAATATGTGTGTGTGTGTCTATCCTATATATACACACAATAACACTTTTTATTTATGTTTTTTGATATCATATTATATGTTGATATTGAATTGTTGTATGATATTTGATATTAGATTTGAATCGAGCTATTATTTGATATCATTGGTACTTAAAAATAAAAAAATATCACATCATCAAATTGTTATGAGAGATCACGATTAAAGTTAATTAAAAATACATAATCATATAAATTTTCTATTAACATGTGTTTTAATTTTTAGATAATTATTATTTTCATTGATATATTTGTTTTTTATAATGTCTCCGTTGCAACGCACAGTATAATACTAGTATTATAATGTATAGTAAGGCTTGGGTGCTATGGATAGCATAGAGGCCTACGGTGCTCCGGCTCAATATTTGAGTTTTCAAAATCCTAACGGTCGATCCGAACCATTCATCTTGTTCTCCATATTAATAAGTGTTTGGAGACCAAATTTTGCATTTTTTTGGAAATTTTTTACTATTTTTTTAGATAGGTAGAAAATCAAATATCTTAATGGTGCAGAATTTTTTAGATCAATTGATTTTCTACCTAGCTAAAAAAATAATAAAAAAATCTCAAAAAATGTAAAATTTGGTGTCCAAACACTTATTAATATGGAGAACAAGATGAACGGTTCGAATCAACCATTAGGATTTTAAAAACTCGAATATTGAGTCGTAACACCGTAGGCCTCTATGCTATCAATAGCACCCAAGCCTTACTCTCTCTATGAGTAAAGCTAATATACACTTAAGTGTACCAATGAACCCATACACTTAACCCTAGGACCGTACGATTAGCTTTGAGATTCGTGTATCACGACTTTTAAAGAAGCTACACGACTTTTAAAGAATCTACACGAATCTCAAAGCTAATCGTACGGTCCTAGGGTTAAGTGTATGGGTTCATTGGTACACTTAAGTGTATATTAGCTTTACTCCTCTATATATATATATATAGAGAGAGAGAGAGAGAGAGATAGGCTAATGTGCATTCGAATGTATGTGGTCCGAAGTGCTTACGGTCCAAATTTAAAATTTCAAAATTCAAACGGTCGATCCGAACCGTTCATCTTGTTCTCCATATTAATATGTGCTTGGAGACTAAATTTTACATTTTTATGAATTTTTTTACTATTTATTAAGTATTTTACAAAATTGTTGATCCAACGGTGGCTGTACAAAACAATAAAACCGTTGGATCAGCGATTTTCAAAGTGGCTTAATAAATAGTAAAAAAATTCAGAAAAATGTAAAATTTGGCCTCCAAGCACATATTAATATGGAGAACAAGATGAACGGTTCGGATCGACCGTTTGGATTTTAAAATTTTAAATTTGAACCGTAAATACTTTGGACCATATACATTCGAATGCACATTAACCTATCTCTCTCTATATATATATATACGGATTGTATATTAAACAAATATAAATTATACAAATAAGGATTGGACCGGATTTTTATTAAATTTATAAATATTATTAGAAAAATATCAAAATTCATTAATATTTATCTAATTATAATGATGTATAATATAATTTTTTATATTGATGAACTATTATTCGGATACAAATTATTAAGAAAATAATTGGTATTGTATATTATTAACAAAGCTCTCATCGCAGTAAAAGCAGCCCTGCAAATAGCAGTCCCAATTACCAATGGGAAAAAGCCTCCAATTCGTATCAATTACGAAGGCAAACCCTTAAACCCTCTACCGCCTCCACTCCGCCGTCGCCAGTTGCCACTCCGATTCCACCCCAATTTCACAGCACTAGGATAGAAAGAGAGTGAAGGAGAGAAGGGAATGAGGTTGAAGAAGCAAAAGAGGCACCGGAAAGTGGTGCGGTTCTATTCGGCCTGTTTTGGGTTCAGAGAGCCGTACAAGGTGCTGCTGGATGGAACTCTGGTGCACCACCTCCTCTCGCACGGACTCTCTCCTGCCGACGATGCTCTCTTCCGCCTCCTCGGCGCCCGCTGCCTCCTCTTCACCACCAAGTCGGTCTCCCTTTTCAGCAAGAATATAAGTAAATCAAAAGGAAACAAGATATGAAGTAGTGGTTGGTTTTGGTTTTGTTTGCAGGTGCATTGTTGCGGAGATTGGAAGTCTCGGACCCTCGCATACGGAAACGTTAGAAGCTGCTAAGCAGCTCATGATTGCTAGGTATTTAATTTTGTGTGGTTTGGTATATTAAGGAATCAATTATTCATGTTGACAAGGTTTCCTACTAGTTGGCGTTGTGTAACAGTTGATGATTTTTTTACTATATGCATTTTGGTGTTAACTGAAGAGGAATTAGGCAAAAGGAAATTGCTATTTGTTCATGGCTTGTCAATCTTTTAGAACCTAAATGATTTGTAGCCAATACTTCGTGAAATCAGGACACATATATAGCCTCTTTATATATGGTCTTGAGTTTACTAAGGACTTGATTTTTGAAGCCTCTTTGTTAAGTTATGTTTTTGTTTATTTTTGAGTCAGTTGCAGATATGAGATAATATGAGTGTTTTGCAACAAAAATCACAAAAGGCTTGTTTTTTATATACAAAAGAGCACTGGAAACATCCAGTTGATTAACTTCTCTGTGATTCTGTGTAAAGAGAATGATGTGCAAGCTCAGAATTGGCTGCCATGAAATTAAGATATAATTTTGTTGCAGGTGCAACCATGAAAAAAGGGTGAGTGGTACCAATTGCATCCAATCAGTAATTGGAGAGAACAACTCGGAACACTTCTTTGTTGGTACGCAAGATTCAGATCTTAGAAAAATGTTTCGAGAGGTTAATACTCGCACCTTTCTCTGCATAATTCAACTATTCAATGAGGTTTAAGATTTCTAATTTTCTGTGAAATGAATGTAAAATAGGTACCAGGAGTCCCTGTTATATATGGGCTAAAAAATTCTTTGTTCCTCGAGCAACCTTCCTTTAGCCAACGGGAGTTTGCGAAGTCAGAGGAAGAGAAACGCTTGCACATGACCGAATCTGAGGTGCAAAAGTTTTTTAAAAAGACCTCTAGGGAAAAGCTATCTGAAGGTGATTCTGATGGAACTCAAGAAGAGGAAGCTAGAATTATTTTGCATTCTAAGAAAAGATCGCTGGGTATAGTAGACAAGCCTCAATTTAAGAGGAAGATGGCAAAGGTATGATTTCCACTTTAAAAAAAGGATTTGATAATTATGTAAGAGCTTCTAGAATTTTTAATCAGTTCTGGTGTCAATCTGTTTGTACTGTGCTGGCACCATTTTGTCCAAATTTTAGGCTTTTTTGTTTGTGTTAAAGATCCCTTAGGAACTATATTGAATGAGGCTGAATGGTCTTGAAGTTAGCTTTAGCAAAGGCAATATATCACAGTGAGGTTACCTAGGAAGAGAAGGCTCAGAATGCAGTCCAATGGCAAAATTGCACAATTGCAGGGTTAATTGAGGCAATATTAGGTTTGGTTACAAAATGGGGATAACAATATTGGATAACCCCACACTGAACTTAACAATAAGCACTGTAACGTTTCTAGAAATATTCATGACATAGTCTTAAAATAATAATCTACAGGGCCCTAATCCACTTTCTTGTAAGAAGAAAAAGCAAAAGGCTGAAACTTCAGAAGTTCAAAATCAAAATAAGGTGAGGTTTATGTATTTTCATCCATTCCCATATTGTTGGTTTAGCTTTAATTAATTCTGAAATTTATTTTCCTCCGGAAGACAGTTTTAAATGACTCTCAGAATGCTATGATTATTGAAAGAACAATCTAGTATTCATATGGTAAATTAATTATCTTATTATTGCCCTCTACCTGATGACAAAACTGGTCCCTCTGAATGATTTTACAATTAACTCATCAGGACACCTTAATATTTTTCTGATGTAGGAGGGAAAGGAAGAGCCGGTGACCAAGAGAAAAAGAATCAGAAAGCGCAAAAAGAGCAGTGGCAATGCAAACAGTAAATCAGAGACAGGAAACTAAAGCTCTTTTACCATCTTCTCATGGATTTAGTTGTGAAATGATATCACACTGATTAGGTTTATTTTTTTTTTTGTACAAGTTCAGAAGTGCTTGTAGTCTTCAGGATTGACAATTATTTGCCTCAGAATTGCTTTTCGTTTCCAAAGCTCATTTCATATATTAAAATTACAATAATATGCGTACACAACATATCAACCATAAACAATCATAATCAAAATATTCAACACGCATATATATGATATAACCGTAATCTATTTTGACGCAAGGAAGAGAAATTATAACTCATCACTCTAAGTACAGTACATCAGAATATCTCCTAATTTCTCTGCTCATGACATTACAAAATGCATCTAAAAATAAGAACCCCCGATATATTAGAGTTCAGCCGAGTGCTCAAAACTAAGCAGGTACAATGAAGATAACACCCAAACATTTAAAACTTGAAATCCTTCTTTTTGGATTTGCTATCCTTCTCCAGCTTTCGCTTTTTCTTGTTTGCATTCTACAGCAGAGAGAGAGAATTTTAAATTAAAGTTAACCAGCTTGATAAGTACACAAATAGTGTACAAAATAGGAATGAGAAGGAAAACCAACCTCCGCAACCATGTCACTGAAATCTTCTTTTTGATTCCGAAGCTTCTCAACCTCTCTTGCTTCTTCATACCTGTGCAATTTTAATACCATAATAAATTAGAGTTATTAACATCAATCAAATCCCTGGACTTATATCAGTGATAAACAAATAAATCTTACTTGGCAGCCAGCACATCATCCATGACTTCCAGCTCCTCAGGTTGAATAGTGACATCAACTTTGTCTGTTTTTTGACCACGCAAAAGATCAACCTGAAACACAACCATTTAATAATCAGCATTAAGCCCAAACAACGAGAGTGATAAAACTTGAAGAAAAAAAATATAATAATAATAGTATGAAATCCCTACCCTCTTAGCTGCAGATTTGTCTTGCGTGCCCAGAACATATCTGTTATAGAAAAGAAGCAATATGAGAAACATGCAAATAAAAAAAAATAAAGAAGAAAATGACCAAACAAGAAAAGTGTGGCATACGTGTGAGTTGTCCCGAGCAAGGTGCCTGGAGCAATCTTCTCTTCCTTTTCCTCAAGAACCTTAAAGAAACATGGAAACATTCAATTAAACAACAAAATAACAGCATATGGGCAATTGAGAGAAACAATTTACAAAAAAGAGGAAAAGAAGAATGGAAGGAAGAAAAGTTACCTGGTATAGTTGCTTGTCTGAGGGCTCTTTCCTCTGTTGCTTCCTGAGGTCAATAACATCTGGGGTTTCAACTCCAGTGGGAGTGCTAGAAAGAGAGTCAACAGATTCAATGCCGTCAGCCATGGCCTCTTCATCCTCAAGTTCTTCTTCTTCCTCCTCCTCTTCCTCTTCTTCCTCTTCCTCCTCCAGGTCTCCCCAGTGCTTGTTCCTATCTACCGGTAAAGGCTCTTCCTGTTTGTTCATCACAAATATATTCACATGTTTCGCCAGCTTTCAAATTTGTCAAATCAAAATAGAAAAACATATATTTTAACTGCCTCGTACCTCATAGTTGGGTTGGTCCTGGTGCTGAACCCCAAAAACATCTCCATAGAGAGGACGGCCAAACTGATTAGAGAAACAAAAGAGTCAGAATTGACTTATACACTTGGTTTGCGTATAATAAATCTCATTTTTTGTATTAAGACTGAGAAAAACAAACCTCATCCACAGGTGGCTTGCCCCAGCCACCAGGGTGGTAACCAAAGCTGGCTCCAGGAGGAATAGGTGCGTTTAGGCCAGGAATCTTCAAGCTTGGGTAAGAAGGTGGTGGGCCATATCTCTGATCAATACATTTTATATAAACAATTTAACAATCAGAACAACAGAAAGCAATACAAGGTAGGATAAGCCAACAATTAGAATTAATTTCACATCAAAATTAACCTGCATGTTGATAAGCCAAGGAGGGGGAGCACCATCAGGCATACCAAGAGCTTCCTTCAGTTCTTTGGACAGCATGCCTGGTTTCATTTCCCTAAGCTTGACCTGTCAATGAGAAAAGAATAAAGTTACAATAATTGTTTAAATCAGAACATATAGCCCAAAATACACAACAAAAAGAAAATTAGGTGAACAACATGATTTTTTACCACATGATATTTCATAACTAGATAAGTGATTACAAGATTCCTGTATAAACATGCAGTACATTAAAGCCAAGTATGATAATTTATGTTCTGCAAACTTGAAAAACTAAGAAGGTTACCTCAAATTCCTTGCCCTCATAGTAGAGATCACCATGCGAAGTTAGCTTTGGCTTTGTTTGGTACTTGAAAAATGCATCATGCAAAACCTGACAAGACGGCAGATGCAATTATTAAGCACATGCAACTGGTTAAACTCAATATAATATATCCCGAGTAAAAGAGTACCTGATAATCGATATCCATCTTTCCCATCTTGGGTTGCATGCGCTCGCGTTGCTTCTGTTTCAGTTTCTTACTGTCTTCCTTTTCTATGTATGCCTGGAAAGGTCAAAATGAGCATTTAATTTTAGCTCCACCTTGAGCACAAGATATAAGAAAATATGTAGAAATTGTCTAGAGAAAAGAACTCTAACCTGTCTGATTTTCTCTATCCCAGTAGCAGCAATAAAGTCAGGCAATTGGAAAGGCTGTTTCTCAATACCTCTCTTTCCCTGAAAAAACAATCAAACAGCCATGAGAATCTAGAATCCAATGTCAAGTAAATAAATACAACTTTCGTTCCAAGGCTCAGATTCATTCAATCCCGACTGAACTCAGCCTTGTATAGGTTGAGCATGACCAAAGACAAATGACGTGCATTTGCATTTGATGCATGCAAAAATTGCACAAGTACTATTAAGAAAGCATGTAACGAGCACCAAGGCCAATCCCAGCTCCTCCAAGGTCACCTCCAGCCCTGCAAGAGAATTAGATTTACACATAAGAGGGGCGAATCCTGATCTATGCATTACCATACTGTATTAAGCTATGTCATATCATGTGTATGTGCGTGTACATGTATAGTACACAAGCATATTTTCAGATGCACCCCCGAAGGTATGTATAGTCATTCTCAAAACCCTATATCACCACATGCCTAGTCACTCATAGTAAACAGAAAGAAGAAATTCACCTGTAAAAACTTGCGTTTCTGACACCAGTGTCTTGGCACAGGGACTGTGTTTCGGTATGATTTTAGATAAACCAGCAACTTCGGATCTGATGCTGTCACATCCCAGACCTAGAAGAAAAAATTCAATAGGCAACTTAGCATGGTCCAAGATCCCAAAATCTTGTTAAAATTTAATTAATATGAAAATTGTCTGATATGTCTTGAGCTGTAGTTTCCCAATTATTTAACAGATAAATTCTGACAAGGCCGTTCGGCAACAAAGGATTAAGAGCTTAAGGAGCGCTAAGTGGGTAAAAGCTAAGGAAGCTAAAGAAAGGGGTATGGGTGCCTTAAAGTCCGGACAGAGGATTAAGATCCGAGCAAAAGGAAACTAAAGGAGGTGTTCTTAATCCACACTAAGGAACTAGTGTTCGGTAGGATTAAACGGCTAAGGAAGCTAAAGGAAACGGATTAAGCCTTAAGGAGGCTTAATCCTTTGTTGCCGAACGGCCCATAATCAACTTTCCTTCAAGTTTAATTACCAATCATTTAAATTCCATTAAGTATCAAAGTATAGTACCTCAACAACATCAGGCTTCGAGCATATTTGCTTCAGCTCTGCTATCTTCATTCTCCTTTGTAGCTGCAAAAAGTAGGAAAATTTTGATATTAACAAAAATCCCAGAGTAACCCAAAAGAAAATTTGAAAAGAAAAAAAAATAAAGAAAAGTGCTTTCTGACCTTCCTTTTCTTGTTGGAAACAGCTCCGTCCTTCTTTTGTTGGCCTTCTTGTTCTTCCTCATCAGAATCAGAATCATCCTTATTTTTTGCCGCATCAGAAGCTTCCTCCTTCTTTGCGTCTTCTTCTGATATTGGATCAGTTTCCTTGAAGCTAAATTTTTCAAAAACGCTCTTGAAATCCTCTAAAAAGCTTGCATCTACTTCTGCCTTTTCTGGCACATACTCCACTTCTACCGTTAAATCCACCTGAAGTAGGTTAAAAATAAATCAGACAGGTACAAACCCTAAATTCGAGAAATAACGAAGAAACTGAAATGGTACCTTGTGATTATTGGGATAGTTATTCTCCTTCGAACTGTCGTCGTCGGCCATGAGAGCGTCACTGTCTTCATCATCTCCGGTGGCGTTAGCGGAGCTGTTTTTGTTCTTCTTCTGCTTCCGCCTTCGACGGCGGCGCTCGCTTTCTCGCGATTTCTTCTTCTGGGACGATGTGTTCGATCCCCCTCCGTTAATCAGATACTCGCCATTATTTGGGTTAGAGTTAGAGTTTGAATGGCTGAGATCGGCTGGTGTTGCTACTGCCGTGGCCATTTTCGCCGCCTTGCGACAAGGGGTGAGAGAGAGGAGGAGAGGGTTCCTGGAGGCTGGAGGAGTGAGGCCGCGGTGTAGCCTCTATTCGGGTTTGGGTTATGGATTTTTAATCAGAGCTTTCTTTGAATTTTTTTTCTTTTTCCTTATAAATAAAATAATATGTGTTCATTGCTAGTTTAAGCCCAATACAAGCCGGAACAGAAATAGGCCTATGGGCCAGACCAGCAATACCAGCGAATTCTGTTTATGACCAACTGCTCTGAAGTTCTAATTTCTGACAATTATTTTATTACACTCTTCAATTTGAAACAATTTAAACCTACATGTCAATCTAGCTTAACTTATTTCATCAGAGCACACTGCAGCACTGCACCATTACAAGGGTACAAGTATCATATTGGATACGATAGATATATATGGTGATACGGTAATTATTAAAACGACGATATCGATACCAGATACGATATGGGAATATAGGGTAACATTAGATAAGAACTAAATACTGTGACATTGGATATGCCATAGTTTATAGGCTCCATACAATTAGAATCTGTAAGCGTTTGAATTGGATGGTGCGCACAGCACATATACTATGCCACAACTGGATGTGGACTTCCATTATTCCTACTCTATCCTATGTGCTGAAATGTATTCATAAATAAAAAATATTTATTTATTTATTTATTTATGTAATTAATTACAAGTGTAACATTTTATGCGATTAAAAAGAATTGATCTTTTTTGTTGTGTGAAAATAATGATATAGCCCGTTTCATTGATTGAAATTTGTAAATAACAAAAGCAAACTTTTCCAACAGGCCAATGTATGTTAATTTTCTTCATCATCAGAAATCTGAGCCACCACTTGCCCATCTCTACTGGCATCCCAAGAATTTTAGAGGAATTAATGTGGCTGGTGTCTTGAGGCATCCATTCTTTCATCTGCTCCTGTGTCTCTTCTGCTTGAGCCTGTCCACAAATGTAACCAGTTAAGTATTTTGAGGCATCCATCCATTCTTCCTTTCTGCAGGTGGTAAAGCAATAGCAAAACTCATGATAACATGTATATATAGTAGTAGACCAATTCTCAATTTGGTTCTGACACTCTCCCATCCAAAACTAAACATGTCGAACTAGAGAACATTGTAAGAATATATAAAATGGTCTATATATAATTTCCTCTTCATCACAAAAAATAGCACATGAACACTTCAATTTTCCACCACACCAAAGTGTGTAATTCTGAAACCCCCCTGAAATTGAAATTGAGTAATATAATTGATACAGTCCAATGTTAATCTGAGTGCATGGCAATTAATCTTACTAATACGCCATTGAATTTCCTCCCAATTTATTGTTAGATGAAAATGACCAGTGTGGCAATGTCTCCACATTTATACCGAGGCGTATGAAAAGCCAGAAAAGAGCAAAGGCAGACAATTATTCCTCACGCATAATGAGCAACCAATTGCTTTTTTATAGGTAAATAATTATTTTGGTTCAAGTAGATTTAATCGTCAGTTTCTTGTTCTAAATAATGCACATCGTTAGCAGGTGTAATTTGAATGATATATTGAAATCGAGAACCTGACAAATACAGACAAAGCAAAATCCATAATTCTATTAACAAACCAAACAAAGAAAATAAAAGAACAAAAAAAAACAGAACTTTTGATCAGTGGTAACATCATATCCCCTTATTTACAAAACAAAAAGGAATACACTCACATTTATATTAATTAATCTAAGCAGATAAGCAATTCAATTCCAAACTATCCATATCTTATTACAGTCATCTTCCAAGAGAAATCCTAGATTTTTCAAACCTGCATAAGAAGCAAAAGTGGTACACTCAGAAACACTTCCTTGGAAATAACCAAAAAAAAAAAATTATAACAAAAAAAAAATCCCTTTTTCATGAGAGAGAGAGAGAGAGAGAAAGAGGAGAGACCGTGGAATCTGTCTTCATTTTCTTTCATGCACACTCAAGCAACCTATAAGTATAAGAACAGGAACAAGTAAAATAACTAAAAAAATATATAATTTACTTATCTGATTGTACCTATGACTAATACAGTCTATTATCCTATGTATGCTTGCAGTTCCATAAGAATCTATAATTGCAATTATTTTAAATTTCCTTTTCAATATCCTTCAACCCTTAGTGTGGAAAAGTATACAGCTGTCTGCTTGTAAGCAAGAACTGAAATAAAAATAACAAAATACTAATGATACATAGAAAGGGGAGACAGCGCTCAATCAGACTAGCTGAACGCTCAGGGTTTCCTTCGATGGCAATATCCTGGTAGCTTCTATGATTTCCCTACCAAATAAATGCACATAATATAATGGATTACTCGGTTCTCTGAACCAATAAGCAATAACTCGTGTTTAATTAGTCATGCATATTTGCCAGTTCTGCAAACTTAAAAACTTAATTCCCAATTCTTTGATGGTAGAATTGGGTATATCCCAAATAAAGTTGAAAATAGCAAATAGTGGACCTGCATTTGTTTAATGCATTTATACTGATAAACCTCAAATAAATGAGAAAAAGTGCAATTATACTTGTTGAAATGAAGAGAATATGGCCTTAATATCCTTGAAAACTTCTTCTGGTGGCTTTGCTGCATTGACCTGTATTTTCAAATAAAGGATACATAGAAACAAACATGCAGGAGTAAACAACATGTTTGTTAGGTTTGAAGCTTATTTGTTATTGACATGTTGTTAAACTAAAAGGAAGTTATACAATCAAAACATAGATTGAGCAAAATAGAATTTACCTTTCTGACCTTTCCCCTTTGTTCATAGTAATTAACAACTGGTAAAGTGGACTCCGTAAAGACTTTGAAACGCTTCTTTATGGTCTCAACATTATCATCTTCCCTTCCCTATAAAAAAACAAATAACAACAAAATTTTGGCAATGGATGACGAGGACAATAATAGTGTAGAAATAATAGTAAATTAGTGTCATTATAAAAATAATATTATTGAAAAAGAGGAACTAAATCACACCTGATTGCGAGACAGAAGCCGTTTTTCCAACTCACTTTCAGGGCAATCCAGAAACAGTAAGAACTCGGGTTCAATATTGACCTGCAAATTTTGAAATATATTTTTCCAACTTCTAACTGACTGTCGAGATAATACCAAGCCCATACCTGGTAGCATGTGATAGTAAAGAAATGGTAATATGGTAAAAAAGGGTTGAAGAAAAGACATACTATTTTCTCAAATGCAATGCGATTCTCTTCGTTTCGAGGAAAGCCATCAATCAGAAACTTGTCATTTTTACTCTCAAGCATTGCTTTTTGGATCAATTGAACTATAATACTTGAATCGACCAGCTTCCCTTCCTTCATTAAATTCTGTATCATGGTTCTGCATAAAGATGAGCAAAACAATAAAATAAAAACATAACAAAGTCAACCATACCAAAAAAAAATGCAATATCATGATATTATAATGAACGGTGAAGGGATCTTTATGCAAAAGTACCCATTTTTTGAGCCTGACTTGCATTCAGCGCGTAAAAGGTCGCCAGAGCTAAAGTGTGTATAGCCAAAGTGCTCAACAATTTTAGTACATTGTGTGCTTTTACCGCTCCCTGGCCCACCTATAAAAAATTCACAGATTAACTCTAGATGGCTCACTGTAATTTTAGAAAAAAATATAGAAAGAATCATAATTTAGTATGGTTCCACTGTAATACACCGATCGAAATATCCCACAGAATCCCCATGTACCTCAGTTCTAGATGGCGTAAATTTTCAAATAAGATAATTTACATGGGAATATAGCATGTAATTAATGAATCGTTTTTTCATCATGCAGGACAGGAAGAGAAAACTTACCTAATACAAATACAATCTTTATCCTTTTGTCAGAAGGTGACCCATTCATAGCCTGCTTCAAAATTAGACAAAATATTATATTTCACCAATGATTTTCAATCCTAACTACAAAAATATAACAAACTTGCATGTTGCTTCTAGGAACACATCTTCTTCTTTATTAACTTTCCCCCCTATTCTATGACTGATATCCATAGATGATCAATTTTGAGCGATTTCATACCTTAGAATCCATGAAATCTAGAAGAAATTTCTACACAAACTTGAATTGCAACCTGAAAGAGAGACAAAATGCACCTTAGAAGCAAGGCTATGTTAATATATCATTTTATCTTTTCTGATAAAAAATATGTATTGATATATCATTCTAACTTAAAAAATGCATCTTTTTTTTTATTTTAGTTTCATAGATATTTTAACAACAGTTACTGATTATATATGAAGTATACTTCATTTATGGATGCACCTTCCTATATTAAGCACTCTATCCCGTATGGGCTTTTATTGGGCTTTTTACCATCAAAGAATTATGGGTTTTATTTGTAAAAACTCATTAGTAATTGATCCTACGTGCACTGAAGCTTTTTGTTAAATTGGTTTCTTTCTTTTTAGCCTTTGAAAATCTGAAGCTTTTCGCTACCGCAATTCGACGAAAAATCAAAGATTTAAAAATAGGAGAGATGATAACCTGAAGTGAACAGCGTGAAGAGAGGAGGTTTCGATTCTCTCTCGGCTCTTTCTCTGTACTGTCTGTTTTTCACGGAAGGAATCGCTCAGAAGGGGTTATATAAAGAGACGAGACAAGTTGAGATGAGAGTGGAAAAGGAACAAGATTCTAGAACCAATTGTTCTCAATAAAATAGAATAAACAATTCTGGAAGGACCCCGCAGGCTTCACGGATCACGGGAGAGCGCTTGTTCGCCCGTTAGGGCTGGAATGCATACCAATAAAAGTCCGACCCGCATATGTAAAGCAGGGCAAGAAACCAGTTAACAAAAAACTGAAGTATTCTAGATTTACTCGGGTTGCATCTTGAAGCCGTCATTTCACGTTGCGGCCTTAAAAACAAAACAAAAACAAAAAAAAAATGGCTAAATTCTTCGGAAACGTCTAATTATCCACAGCCTTTTGTCCACCATTTGTCCACAGCTTTGACTTGAGCGAATACTGTAAAATTACTTCTATATGCTGTATAATTATACAATATTTTACATAAAATATATCAGTTAATTACAAAACATTCAACAACTATTTGAAGTGGTCCCATAATAGTTAGAAAAAGATTGCAACTTGCACAACAAGACAAAATAAATGTACTTTCAAACTGTACTTTCAGAAATTACAATTATAGGAAGTTATTGACAGTTAGAGTTAATTATTAGCATCTGCACTGGGTTGAATCTTGTATACTGTAAAATTAAATCTTGTATACTGTAAAATTGAATCTTGTATACTGGAAAATTGAATCTTGTATACAGTAAAATTTTCAATTGAATATTGTATACTGTAAAATTGAATCTTGTATACCGTAAAATTTTCACATAATACTGTAAATTTTCAATTGAATCTTGTATACTGTAAAATTTCTAAAACTAAACCATAAAATAATACCATCTATACTGTAAGATAAAATATAACAAATGCTACATTTCAGTTTAAACTACAACCTACAAAGAATCATGTATACTGTAAAATTGCAAAATATAAACCATAAAATAATACCATGTATACTCTAAAATTGCTAAATCTATACATACATCCATCATCACACAAAAAATATGTTCACCACAAACAACATCTGTTCAACACAAGATAAAAATATTCACCGCAACATTCAGAATAGCATAATAGCAACAAAAAAACTATGGACAAATAACTTTTACATTATAAACCTCTTGTGTTCATTGTTCGGATGAATAAGAAGCATCTCTATCATCTCTTTCCTCTAGATTTTCACAAGATGAATACTGTAAAATTACAAGATAAAAACTGTAAAATTAACAAATCATCTCTTTCTTCTAGATTTTCACAAGATAAATGCTGTAAAATTAACAAGGCAATACTGTAAAATTAACAGATTAATACTCCATATCGTCTCTCTATCATCTATTTCCTCCAGATTTTTACAAGATGAATACTATAAAATGACAAGATAAATACTGTAAAATTAACGGGGCAATACAATAAAATTAACATATCAATACTCCATATCGCCTCTACTGACAAAATGATTGCCGTAAAGTTCAAAATTGTCTGAACTTTTTAACTTATATCATATTTCAGATATCAGTAAGTCACGATGGTTAACTTTGGGAAGAAATTGATGGCCGACCAAATTGAAGAGTGGGAAAGGTATGTTTTTCTCAAGTCGTAGATGCCACTGGTGGAGGTACTTCCCTGTTGAACCAGATTTTTTGTTTGAAAATTCGAGTAGGTCAGAATTAGAGAAGAAGAGATCAATAACTAGGATTTTGAGATTTTGTACCTGACATCAACGATTGCCACACGAGGATTGTAGCTCTGTCTGCCGACAAGCCGCCGCCACGCGAGGACCTCCGACCAGTAAGTGAAATTAGGTCACAAGAGAGTAGATAGCTGGAGGCAACATCTGAGCCGACCGATGGCCTGATCTGTCTTCCTGATCACGAATCCAATGGAGTAGTTCGCTTTGCCAAGACTCATTATGTCTCCGGCGGTAGACAACGAAAGTTTGACAGTGCACATCAAGAGGTAGAATTTGGGGATGAGGTTTGTTCGATCGAGGGAGATCGAGATGGAGAACAATGAAGAGAAGAGCGATCTTATCTGTTTGGGGATCAGACCATGGCAGCTCGATAATCATATCCGCCATTAAAGATAGCTTGAGCGAGGATTGAGAAAGAGGGAGCTCTGATTTAGAATCTTGCTAACAGGAGAGAGAGAAAGCAAATATAGAAAGAGGAGACGATTTAGAAAGTCATTAGGAATTTGACGATTAAATCGCCTTAATGAAGAAAGGGAGGTTTATTAAGTAATTGTCGGACCGTTAAAATCCGTTAGAATTGGATAAAATTAATTAGTTGTGGACAAATGGTGGACAAAAGACAGTGGACAGAAACCTTTTCTCTAAATTTTTTAATTTTGATATATATATTGTTTAATACTTTTTAAAAATAAAAAAACAAATAATTTGAATATATTAAAAAAAAATCAAACAAAATAGATAAAACATCTTATAATTAGATGTACTATACGGACTCTAAATAATTTTTCAGGCATAATTTTTTTTTGGCTATAAAAAAAACTAAACTATTTCTTGGTGTGTTATTGAAAAAAAAAAGTAAAAATATTTTGGATCTGAATTATTGATCTCGGTTCAAAAGTCACTTCTAGGTAACTAAAGAAATTATTGTGATCGTTTTCGTACATTCAAATTATAAGATACTCTATCTATTTTTTTTTAAAATTCATTTGACATTTTGTAATGATGATAAATCATTTTTTTTTCAAAATTGATGGAGTACCTTAGAATTTGAATGTCCTAGAAAGACTACGATAATTTCTTTATTTATTAGAATTGATTTTTGTACCGGAATCAATAATTTAGATCCAAAATATTTTTTTTTTTCTAGTAACACACTAAGAAATGTTTTTTTTTTTTTTTTGACATTTGGAAAAAATCCTATATGAAAAATGTTTCGGAGTCCTTCTAGTACATCTAAATTATACGGTGTTTTATTTATTTTGTTTGATAACATATTTAATTATTATTTTTTCTTTCTATTTTTGAAAAGTATTAAATAAATATATTAAAATTAAAAGCTTTGTCCGAATTGTTTTTTTTTCTTTTCTTTTTGGGCAGGGTGGCAACGTGAAATGGCACCCTCAAAGAATGGGGTTGCCATTTCATGTTGTGATCCGAATAAATTTGTACTCTTTTGGTTTATTATTTTGAAGTGTAAATAAATATCGTTCCTCTTTAATATAATATTCTTCAGCAATAAACGATGACTAAAGAAATGAAGGCGGCCAAAACTGGTTGATTTTTGAGGTCGTAAGATTTTAAATATTCCCGGGGTCTAATGATTCAGGTCGTAATAATTTAGAATCTGTATTTTTGGTGTGGTGATGATTTGTCAAAGATGCCAACTTTTTAATTAAAACAAAAATATAAATTTACAGTGAGATGTTTGCCGTATTCACAGTGAGATGACCAGCAATTGATGTAACATAGATGTATAATGTCAACAATTTTATATAATATATACTCAGCTGTCTGCTGTATTTACAAATGTTGACAATAAATGGTCAACTTATGCGACTCAAAATTATAAAATGACGTGGTTTACTAGAGATTCTAATGTATTTTTATGAGCACAACTAGGATGTTCTTAAGCTCACCAAAGTGTTTGGTGAGCTTAATTTTTTACATTTTGGTGAGCTTAATTCTAAAGTTCATCAAATCGATTTTAAATAATGAATCTGAACCGTTGAAATCCGTCTAACTTACGAGTGATGTGTCACATGTAAAAATTTTAAACATTCAAATTAATTTATTATAAAGTCAAGCAGTCAAAAAACATTTAAAAAATGAATACACTAAAATTAATTTATTAACCTTCTATTTTTGACCGATTGATTTTATACTAAATTAATTCTAATGTTTAAAATTTTCACATCTAAACGCATCACTCGTAAGGTAGACGGATTCTAACAATTCAGATTCGTCATTTGAAACCGATTTGATAGGTTTTGGAGTTAAGAATGCCCTAGTTCTACTCTATTTTTATTACGTATAGAATGTGATTCTATATTGATCCTGTTGGAGAAAAATTATGGCTCCATTTGGGACTGATTCGACTTATTTCTTTTGTTCCAACAAATTTTCCCAGCGAATTTTAAGCATCTCACATGCTCTAGAGCATGAAAAAGCTAATACTTTGGTTTCTTCATTATCCGTTGATATCTCAGTTACCAGATCAAATCTCAGGAGTGTCTCCATTGCCTTCTCAATTGGCATTTCAATCTATGAGAGGGAAAAACAAATGTCAAAAACCTCACTAAATTGCACTTTAAAAGTAATTTATAGATGCTAAGATATAACCTTTTCATGAAATTTGTCGTACAAAAACTTCTCACATGCAGCTTGAATGCTCTTAAGAGAAGCAACCTGCAAGGCAGCAAGTAATTAGAAGTATCCTAAAAAGCCAATGACGTAGATCAGATTAAGCGGTTTTTTTTTTTCAAATTTATGGAACTAATAATTAAAGACATTACTATTAAATTTATGGAACTAAAAGTAATAAATGATAACTATTAGAGTCAGGTGGGAAAACAGAGCAGATAGTGATAACCATTTACTGTCACTGTTTATGGTGAATAACTCTAATTGTTTTCTTTTTTTTGAGAAAAGTGGAACATGATACTTCTTGTTTCAATCATTTATGAAACAATCTTTATAACAGTATAAAAAATGCTACAAAAGTGACAAAACCTATATCTACAAACCCAAATTACAGGCAGTCAAAAGGTAAAACCTAACTGATCAGATTCAAGATTAGTCTAAGGTTACACGGAGTGCAAATTTATGAAAGATGAAGCCAGGTTCAAATTTCTTTCAATCCACCATTTTTTTAATTGAAAACCATCGAATTTTATTCAACAGACTTTAAAGTTACAAAAGGAAAATGGTGCCTTAGCATACTACACTACTAAATGAATTAATTGAGAACAAATTAAATTCAAAGGAGACGGTCAAGATAAACCTGACTCCATTAGAAAAAGACTAAAAAGTAATTTGTGAAGAAGGATGTCTTTGTTTATATACCTTGGATTTTTGAGAGCTGAGCAGGAGTGCATAAACCAAAATAGCTTCCTTGTACTGCATATAAATTGAAGTTTGAATTTTTTTCTAATTAAATAAAAATAAAGGAATAGTTCATATTATTTCATTTCATGCTGCACCCTGCATCAAATTCTAAGTTCATTTCATTAGCTACTAACAGGATTTCTAATTAATTTTCCGGAAGTTTTCTTTTATTAATAACTTATTTTTTAGAAGCTAAAATACCCTCTAGTCCGAAACAGTGTACAATGTGTCACTAAAAGCACCTTTGCTATGCCCCAAGAGCATGTGTGGGTTTATATGGAATAAGGATAGCTTCATGAGGAACGCTATCAGAGCCCAAAAAAAGGATAAATTTAAAAGAAAAAGAAAAAAAAAAAAAAAACATACTTGCTGCTGTTGGGAAGCATCTAAAAGAAAGTGAACAGAACCGAAACCACTTGCTAGAGTCTTCTCATAAAGAGTTTTATTCACCAACAGCTGTTCCAAATAAATAAATAAATAATTTACAGTGTTCAGAATTCATAAAATCAACAATGTACAAATAATCAAATAAATTAACAGAATTAAATGGAAGCCTGACCTGGTACCTGTCCCGAGTCTGCTTGTAGCCCAGTGCCACCCGAAATACAAGTATTGCAAGTGCAGTTACTGCAACTACGTCCAGATAAATAGCTGACCTGCACTTTATATCTCAATTATTCAATACAAATTGAATTTTTATTAAATTTTGTTCTAATTTAAAACTTAAAGCAGAATGGCAAGTAAATGCAAGATAAAAATTGAAAAGGAAGTAACATACTTACGGAGACGAGGCTATGCTCTCAAACTTGTAATTCACAAAATATGCCAATAAACCAATTATTGTAGCTATATCCAACCTCACCTGGACATGTAAATGTAAGTGAAATATAATAAAACATAACTTTTCTGGAAAGTAATTGCAGGGAACGAAACAAATAAAACTACTAAAATATGCCAAAACCCAGCACTATAGCTGTATCCAATCTTACATGCAGGTCAATCAAACAAAACATATAATTCACTACAAATATATGTTAAGATGCTTTCTAAGTCGTAATTTCATGACAGAAAAGCCAGATAGAAGGAAACAGGAAATAATCTTAATTATTTTCTACAAAAATTTATTACCGCATCAAGAATCCGAAATGATAGCTTCTTGTGAGGGAAAACAACCTATTAATTTTTTATATATTTTAGAACAAGTGATAGAGAAAAAAAAATGAGACAAGAGCATATAAATAAGTAAACAGATAAACATTATCATTAAACGTTACAGGAAGATCTGGAATAGGTATTCCTTCATATATCTTCAGTTGCAAAGGTAATGCTTCATCATCCATTTCTCTACTCTGACCTTCATCAGTGTAGAGTAAAATCAGCTCTTGAAAGGCTGGCTCCTGAAATTTAAAAGGAGAAAAACAATTAAATTTGACTTGTAGTGTTTAAAATTGACGATTTTCTTTAGAAACAATAACAGTGGTTTTTTACCAGAAGAGTAGACTTTTGAAACAAAATCCCAACAGAGGCTTTAATCATCTCCCAAACATTGCCTCCACAAGACTCTTTTGTTGCAGGCTCCCAAATATTTGTCAAAGTTATCCTTGGTAAGAATTTTGGTCTGACAAATGCAGACAACACCAAAAAGTCAGATGTTTCAAAATGGAAAGAGCGATAAATTGATGTTAGGGGCCTGGGCGTAAGTTTTGAAACTAAGTTTAAAAATTATAATTTTCAAACCTGAGGTAATTTTCCACATAGTTCTTGTTATCAATCTCAAAATTGACTGAAGCCTCGGGCAAAGAAGGAACGAGCCCAGTCCAAGTAAGCAATTTTCTGACAAGTCTGCGCCTGGGACCCAAAGGAGAGAGGAGCCCTTCATACCGGGAAACAGCTGTCTGGGCAGCAATCCAAATAGGAAGGTCAGGACCTTCATCCACTATTTCATCAGGACCGAATTTTTTATCTGACATTCTCAGAAGCAACTTATCAGGAGAGTATTGTTCTTTGAGCCAAAGCTTCAATTTTTCTATCCAAATTAGGAGATCTCCCTTCCCAGTAGATGTTTTCACTGCCTGTAATAGGTTCAAACTAGTTACAGACAAAAAAATCAAAGAAAGGGGACATGACAGATTAAATATAGAACTAAAAATTAAGTACCTCAATTATATAATTGCTGATACTTTTCAAGGGTTTTGAAAGGCCAAAGAATATTCTTTGTAAGAGCTTTGATTGAAGGTAGTCTAACTTTTCTACTAGCAATAGACCCTTTTGCCTCTCTGTTGCATATCCACGCCTTGAAAAAGAGAGAACATAAAAAAAAAAAAAAAAAATTTAAGCCCTTTTTCTTTTGTTCAGGAAATTATGTTATTTTCAATATACTTGAGCATAAGTCTACAGTCTCAGTCTTCTTTGGTACAGAATATGAGAAGGTAATTTATAAATTCACCTGAAAATGATCGCCTTGGATTGAGATGCCCTTTTCCAGTCCACATAAACTGGGAGAGTCAAGATATAGTCGCTATTCAATGCATATGTCAGCATCAAATCCTCTGCTGACAGCTCTTCAAATTGCGCATCTTTTAGGAGTTTCATGAAAGACTGCTGAAAATAGGCTGTAGAGGCAACCCTAATACATGTCCACAAAAGGAACATAAAAACAGGTAATTAAATATTACATAAAGTAGAATAAAGAAGTAAACAAAATACTAAGATATATAGTATCAACCTTTTTTGAGGAACAGGGCGCTTGGAACCTGACCAAGGATAGGATGCCAAAAGCTCTTTGAAGTCCATACTTCTGTTGAAATTACTAGCATTTATTTCACTCACAACTGATCCATTCAATGCCTGATGCTCCTCCCCATTTAATTGGGGTTTTATATCACTGGAAAATTTATTTTGTTCCTTCTCTTCTTCTTGGTTTGTAAGCTTGTAATAAGCACGCATCTCTTCAAGCAAATCTTTATGTTCAGCATGCAAAATGGAATCTAGGAATCTAAAAAAATATTATTAGAAGAGCAGTACTTCAGTTTGGAGTTTGACTGGGAAATACTTTGTTCTGGCCATGACTTGCACTACGACTGCACCTGCAGAATTTTCTTTAAAATGTTACCTAGTTTAAATTATTGAGACTTCTATAATTCTAATTAAATTCCTCTCGACAGCACCACAAAATTTTATTGAATATAACTAAATTTAGTTCTAACACAAGGATGATTTGTGCCCCTACAAAGCATCAATATTTGAGAAGTAGACATGCAAAATGAAAAATACCTCACATAACTCATTTAATCATCTAAACTTATCATCTGATTTTTTTCTTTTCTTTTTTAAGTTTATTCAAGAGCACCCAATCTAGCCTCATTCTTTCCACATTTATCTACAAATAAAAGGAGATCAAAATGGGACAAAGCCAAAAGTGATAGGGGATATGATTCTTCTTATTTTGCAGATATGCATTGCACGGGCTTGTTTGAAATATTAATGGAATATTGCCAGAATAGTGTTGTTTGGAATAGTAAACTAGTATAGTGCTAGAATATGCTATTGTTGCACTATTCAATGTTGTTTGGTAATAGTAATAGAATAATATTGCATCAGGATTTCATTTTACACGATAAACATATATATAAATAAACACTAAACTAAAGCATAAACAAAGCATCATAAGCATCATAAAATAAAGTAAAATACTAAAAAAAAATCAATAGCATCATCATATGAGTTTTTTTGTATATATATATATACTAGTATACTAGTATCATACCCATACGTTATAACGGGGACATATTATAAGAAACAAATATATCAATGAAAATAATAATTATCTACAAATTAAAACACATGTTAATAGAAAATTTATACGATTATGTATTTTTAATTAACTTTAATTGTGATTTCTGATAATAATTTGATGATGTGATAATTTTTTATTTTTAAGTACCAATGATATCAAATAATAGCTCGATTCGAATCTAATATCAAATATCATACAATAATTCAATATCAACATATAATATGATATCAATAAACATAAATAAAAAGTGTTATCGTGTGTATGTATAGGATACACACACACACATGTTATAAGAAAAATATATATTTGCACACACGTTCCAATTTATATTCTTCTTTGTTTCCAATTTAGAACACACACACACACAGTGATATATTATATATTGAAAATATATTCTAAATTGCCACACCAATATGTATAGAAACAAAGAAAGAGAAATAAGGTAATAAAAAAAATGATTTTCATTGTGATATGTATAGGTGGAGTTTTCTCAATTGAAGAGGAGAAATATGGAAACAAAAAAAATAAGGAAACGGATAAATATATCACTAAATTTCAGAATTTATTCAATTTTAATTGTAACATATCGTGTGGCAACATATGTGGTGAGTATGTTTTTAATTAAATTTTCACTTCTATACATAAAACAGATACATTTAATCAAAAGAAAACAAACTATGTAATTGGAGAGCTGAGATCAAATCCGAAGTTTCATATCTCAATTGTAGCCGTTGGTGGATCGGACACCCAAGTGCTTAACAATAAAATAGAGATTTTATTTCCAAACAAGTCTCGTTTTCATATAGAGATATAGTTCCTCTGATCCATTTTTAATTTATAAAGAAAGAATTTGAAAAATCATATATAATATTTTTTTAACCTAATGCAGAATAATTGGGCATTAAGCATGAAAATGACTAATTTAAAATTCAAGGTACCTAGCAAATCGTTGGAAATCCTCTTTATCCTGATCAGAATTAAACAATTCAAGCACTGCATTGAGCAGCTCGACCTTGGAGACAGCGATATACCGCTGCCTCGGCACATGAACACCAGCTATTCTTCTCTCCTCTCCTTCATCACTCTCTGCCCTTTTATTGAAATTCTCTGAGAAAGCTTCTTCTTTAGTGTTGGCCTCCAATTTCAGAGGAAAGACTGAAACTCTTTGGGATGAGGTAGAACCTAGTGAGCAATATACTGGTACAAAGCGGTAGGTGGTGGTATTCGATGCGGTACCTAGAGAGGTGATCGGTTTAAGAGAGAGCATGGTACGGGTTTAACCTTTTTCAGAAATTTGAATACAAATGCAAACTGTTTAGGTAGTTCTATATTCTATTTGATTGGGTTGATGGAGAGATTTCGAGAGATCAGAGGGGTGGCCATGCGTGATGCGCGCCTCTCTCAGTTCTATCCACTGCTTCAGGCTTGAATGGACCAAGCTGCTTCCACACTTCCAACTTCCAATTTTGACTTGTGTTATTTTCCTTTTATTTTTTTCTCACCAATTTTTCCATCTGCTGTGAATGTGATTGCGTACAGATTGAACGGTCCAGTAAATAAAGGCTAAAAGTTGCGCTTTAGGAGGCCGTCGGTAGAGCAATTTAGAGCGTCAGATCTTGAACTGACGTTGGAGAATCAGGATCAAGGATGGACTCAAGAAAAGCTGTCTAGTATATTTAGATTTAGGCCCGCTAATTCGACAAACAGGACGAACAATAATTGTACAGATATTGGTCGAGTTTAGACAAAACTTGGACCGTACTCAAATTGTTAGAACGAACGGGCCGAGTTTGAACTAGTTTGGTAAGCCCGTTGAGCAGCTCAGACTCAGTCCAATCGAATCGATCTATCCTCTCTCTCTCCCCTCCTACTCGAACAGATCCCTCAACCTCTCGCCTCCCTGCTACCTCCGCCTCCTCCATCTCCGTTCTCCGCCTTGTCCCTTCTTCGCTATCGCGCCGTCTCTTCGTCTATCTCTGTCCGGCGCCTGTTCGCCTCTCCTTCTTGAACTGGGTAAGAGCTAACAGTGAGCTTTTAAGTTATTGGTTTTCAAAATGATAATTTTTTTAAGCAATGGTGAGCTATAAAAAATCAGCAAGAAAAAAATTATAGGTATGATTCGGACAAAATGATAAATTTGTTTCACCTCCCCATTTTTTAAGTAATGGTTATTTAAGTTATTATTTTAAGTTCAGGGTTTTCAAGATGATAATTTTGTTTTAACTGTTTCATCACTAATCCTTTGCCTGAATCATTAATTTAGTGTCTTTGTTTATGCATGAACAGTGAAAAATTCATGAATGGTGGTGTCAGCAAATCCCTAAAGGCGTCCTTCTCGTACTGTGTGCAACAGGTACGCACCTATGACTACCATCACTATCTCTGCCTTCTTCACCTCCCACATGCCACACGGAAAGCTGCATTTGCTCTCCGTGCATTCAACATTGAGACTTCCCGGGCAAGGGATCTTGCCACCGACCCAAAAACTGGGCTCATGCGGCTTCTCTGGTGGCAAGAAGCTTTAAACAGAATTCACTCTGGTAAATTGATTGAGCATCCAGTGGCACAATCTCTCTCGTGGGTAATTTCAAACCATAAAATCTCCAAACACTGGCTCAGAAGATCGTTGGATGCCAGAATTACTGATGCAAATCGGGATGAGGGTTTCATACCACAGTTCATCAGTGAGATGGAGAAGTATGCAGAAGATACACAAAGTACTCTGCTGTACCTGACGCTTCAGGCCAATGGGGTCCAGTCAACAGTTGCAGACCATGCTGCATCCCATATAGGTAAAGCAAGTGGTTTGGTTTTGTTGTTAAAGTCCATACCCCACCATTTGAACCGATATGGTAAGATTTTGTATCTACCCGCTGATGTGGCAGACAAACATGGACTGTTGGTGAAAGAAGGGGAATGGGGTGAAGTTAGGGTTGGTACAAGTGAAATGGGCCCAGGTGGTAGGTTGGCAGATGCAGTCTTTGAAGTGGCCTCAGTTGCCAGTGCACATCTGAGGAAGGCACGGGAGCTTTCAGATTCAGTTCCAGGAGATGCCAATCGGGTATTGTTACCTGCTGTGCCAGCTCAAGTGGCTTTGGATGAGTTGGAGAAAAGAAGGTTTGATGTGTTTGATTCTAGGTTGTCAAAAGGGGTGCTTGGTGTGTCACCTCTTTTGTACCAGTTGAAGCTGGCCTGGTATGCATGGCGCAACAAATATTGAATTTTGGGCTATTTCTATTTTTTCGGCTGAAGCAATTGAATTTTGTGTAATAAGTAGCGCTTCAACATAAAAATTAACTCATCTTTTTAGGTTTTATCTTTTTTCTTCCTTTTTTAAAAATAAAATAAAATTCCACTTTCCAGCATACATCATTACTGGGGAAAGAAACCATCTTCGTGTTTTTTTTTTTTCCATTAAGAGAATCTGCTGAAATTGCAAAATTGTCTTTTATTGTATTCAACTATTCATACTAACCATTCCCAATGTAACCAAATACCCTTTATTATTAGATGTAGTGGGCATGATTTTGGCATGCAAAATGAAAATAGGTGGTGTTTTTTTACATGACACTATTATTTTAGACATAACAGATATTTAACCCAATATTTACAAATCACCAAACCCACTAACCTCTGGGCAAATACAATACACATATACACAGACCTGACCACAGATTTACACAAAGCAAAATATCAGGTTATCTTTTGCTGAAACCAGAGAAGTCTCTTCCCTATTTTATATCCTTGTGCTAAATTTGAACTTGAACCATTTGGCCTAAAGACCTGTCCAAAAGGGAATACCAGTCTTGGGAATCCAGGACTTCCCATCTATGAACCTCTCGACTGTGAAAGGAGAAGCATCATTTGCATTTTTAATTACATGAAAACCTGGCCACCTCACCCGATTATTAGTCGTAGCACCATCTCCAGTGTCCATATACTCAGCATAGTACAAGGTGTCTAGAGCAAAGGTACTGTCCCACCTCGACCATCCCTCTTTGGCTATCATGCCATCCATGCCTGACTTCATGAATGTCCTTGAATACTTTTTCCATGGCCTTCCTGTTATTATTCAAAAAAATTTACCACTTAGGGAGCAATCAAGGAGAAAAATGAAGAAACAAAAGAGCACGTTTGCTGGTCGGTCCTTCAAAATTACTCAAACCTTCCTGTTATCTTTTTCTGATTCCATTGTTTCAAGGCAGTCAATGCCTCATTGATGGGTCTTGTGGGACCACCATATCTGGTGCTTTTATTGATGTATTCCGAGCTTGAAGTAATCCATAGGTGATACTAGATGCATTCCCTTTTGTTGTCTGTTTATTCTCACCTGCAAATACATCAAGTGAATTACTCAAACCTTACACAGTCCATGCATGACCATCTTAAGTCTTAACTAGGAGCTAGCATGTACAGCTGGATGATTTTATTGACGTATGTATGTGTTGCAAGATAAGTTAGCTAGAACTACTTATAATTTGGCTAATTTGGTACATACATCCAGTACAGTTAATCCAACAGGAAAAACGTAATACATTGGCAAGAAACTCGCCGATCATGAGTTGATGCAGAGGAACTGTATGCTGTGATCTCCCAAAAACCAGCACCCCTCAACTCGTTCGACCTACCCAACCCTTCTATGCATGTCGATCGAATGCGCCATCATGGCTTCACTCAGCCATGTGGCAGCATCTGACAAGTCATAATTTTTCTCAGTCAACCGGCGAACCAGCTGCTCAGCATCGAGAATTTCAAGCTACACCACTTCTCGATATGCAATTATAGAGTACAAAGAGATAGGCAGGCAGAGAATGAAATGCTTTTCTCTACAATATATGTTAATGGTTGCATATTCTAGAATTGATTCTACCCTGGGTTGCCACCTACACAGCCAGCTTTTCTATTCCAGTAAGGTCCGATACGCTTTTCTGTAGCTCCTTCATTCAAATGTATTGTCAAGGGTTTGTAAAAGGTGCCAAACTGGTCTTTTCTTGTGTATAATAATAGACATATATATAGTTTTGTGCAATCCCGTGCCCATTGGTTTCTACAAGTGGTGCACTCATAGAGCTGAGAACTTGTTTGATGAAATGCCTGTGAGGTTGACTTCTTCGACTGCTCTATGACACATTTACGGGCTAGCTGTAATTGCTTTTAACTACTTAACCATTTCAGCAAAATCATACAGAAGGTGTTAAAAAGACCTTATACCTATACACTTTCTTTAGTGCTCGGTCTAATATCATGTGGGGTGCATTTCTGACCAAGTGCATGTGAAATTAAGAAACTATGGGAGTACAGTTTTGGGTAATACCAACTTTTGTAGGAAGTACACTAATTGCTACTTAATCAGAGTGCAGAAGTGTTTAGTACTCATGGACATGGACCACCATGATTAGAGGTTGTGGTCAAAGCACGTACCTTTCAATATTCTTAAAGCATGATGGTTGTCCATTATTATCAGTTCATGTGTGAATTTGGCAAAGCTTAGGGTAGGTGCACGACTTCATTAATAAGGTACGTGTTGATCCCAGGGTAGGTATGGTTTCTTATTATATCAAAGGTAATTGTTACTTGCATGGAAAACCACAATCTATTAATGTGATGCAAATCAAAATGCTTGGTGAAATGCCAGTATGTGATTATAGCACTGGTCTTGGACTCTGCTCAATTTGTCAAGATGAGATGATCCTAGATATGTACAAATGTGGAAGAATGCTGGACTTGATAATCGGTCTAACTGTTGTTTGCTTTCATGCGATCCTTGTAGAAGAGGGAAGAGTATTACAGCTATTGCTTCAATTGATACCTGGAACATGGCGTTGTACCAATTAAAGAACCATAAAAACAAGTGATTACTTATTTGTTTGGCATTTCATATTGGTTAGAAGAGACCAAGAAATTCATCCGTCCGATGACCTATCTGAGTATATCACAGTGTTATCGTAGACTGCAGGGCACTAGAAAATTGAATTCCCTGAACTGGTAATCTATGTACTTTTGACAACGATGTATGCTAGCTTAAAAAAACTTACAAGAGTGAATTGAATGAGGCATTAAATAGGAGAAAGAACTCAAAAAGCAGTCGGATGTAGTAAGATCAAATCGAAGAATGAAGTGCTTGTATGCTTTTTTGGTGACAATTTGGTTTTTTTTAGAAGAATTACATGCACCTACTTACGAATGGTAGGAGGGATACAAATATACAATATAGATCATGACAGAAGATAAATTTCTGTGACCATCAATAATTTTTCATTGTCATGCCCAAGTTGATGCCAATGAAGGGATTCAGTTCAGTTCATTTCTTTTTCTTTTTATATTTTTGTAATAGTGGGAATAACCCACTGAACCTTATTAGAAATCAGAAAGTGATTTTGGTAGATTTAGTTCATTTCTATAAACAGGTCTGGACTCTGGAGAATTTTACCTCGAGACACGGTTCAATTTCTCAAATATAGGGTATATTCTCTTGTGGAGATTGTTGGTGATTTGTTTTGATTTTTTTTTTTTTTTTTTTTTGCTTTACAGTATTTGCAGAAAACTAGAAGTAGTGCCTTTTTTTCCCTTTTAAATGTAATCAGTTTGTTGTCATATGCTCATATTGAATTTATTTGGTAATAGAGGGCATTTATTGGAAATGAAAACGTTGTTAGCTAATAAGTTTCTATTATTGTAAGGTTTGATAAATAGTATTAGCTTGCACGTTTCCATTATTGTTCCTGTTGTTTGAGGAATTAATTTGGATTCTTGCATCCAATTGCAACTGTTGGAATTTGATTATTTGGGGGAATCAACTCCTGTAACCTTACGATAATAGGACTTCTATAGTCCCTTAGATCAAACAGTTTAATTAGTTGTGGACTAAATAATGGAATAAGAGCTTTAAGTCTCACTTATTCTATTAAACATGATTTAATTGAGCCGGATTAAGATAAAATAAGTCGATCTTTAGACAAATTTAAATTGACCTAAACTAACACATCTTTTGAGATGGTTTAATTTTATTTGGTTATGAGATCTAATTTTTTTTATTACTTTTATTATTTTCAATCACTTTTTAAAGAATGTAAAATAAACAATTAAAATTTTGTTTTAATTTAAGCAATGGAGAATAATAGTACGTACCAATTAACATCATTAAAATATACACTAAGTACATATGTAACATTACACAAATTACGTATATGAAATTAATAAATAAAATACAATTGCTACACTTAAAGAACAAGTAGTATAATTCTATACATAAGAACAAAATAATAGTTTGAGATTTTTGAAACATATGGAGTTTCACAAAATCTTCTTGAAATGAGGAAATTGAGATAGTGTAACAAAATACAAATAATGTTAATTAAAGTATTAATAAATTTATATAATCAGAAATTGGAAATTGAGAAATTTGCACTGTATAAGTATTTCACGGATTGGATTGGATAATATATATATATATATATATATAGCAACTAAAATATCAAGGAATAATAGTTACATTTAGGATTGATTTATTAAATTGGAAACTAGAAGGTTGAATTTGAAAAGTTACATGTGGGACCGACCTCTTTGGCTTCTAATCTAATCTCTTCTCTTTTTATTCTTTGTCCAACCGCCTTGCCCCATTGGTTTTCGTTAGAACACACTCACTCTCTCTTTTGCAAAGAAGCAGAGAGATTATCTCTTGTTTGTTTGATGCTATTAATTAAAACACCGGCCATGATACTCTCTATCGGAGATCCTTGCAAATTCATATTGGTAATCTTTTCTTGTTTTAAACTTGGCTGTGATCCCTCTTCTCATTTAACAAGGGTTTGACAACTTATAAACAAAAGGACTAGTAAGCATATCATATTGTATATATGAATTGAGTTGTCCCTTTCCTCTCTTCTACGTACCATTTAATCTTTTAAATCGAATATGGACCTGATAGGTCTATTTGATTGTGTTAACTACTTCTCCATAACAGTACTGATTAATACCGAACTAGTTTTGGGGTGTTGCTATGGGTTAAAACTCTAGCCTGATATCTCTCTATATCTATAATCACAACTGGTATGGTTTAAGGTTTTAGGGGTTAAACTTATAAATTTTCCCAAGTTAAAAATTAGAGCATGTCAGAGGGACAAAAATGCAAATAGAACAAAATTGAAATTAAACAAGATAATGAAATATGTATAGGAATGGATTGATGTAAATAGAACATGTATAGTTTTAAACATGATATATGTCAAGCCGTGAAATGGAAATTAAAGAATTGGTTCATGAAATAAAAAGAAAATAACTAAAGTATCATAAAAGAATAGTTACTAAACAAACACACATGAAAATATGTAAATTGTTATGTTAAATCTATTGTTGTAAATATTGACAAGGATATGTATAAATATATTACTTTGATATAGGCAAAACTAAGTAATAAACTGACGAGACATAGTGTTCAAGAAGAACAGACTACTAGTGATCTCACTCATTGCCCTACACTATCAGGTGCGAGGTATCGGATTAGTTTGAGATTTACAACTAGGAATTAAATCGTAACTTGCTGTGCATTTTGAATATTTGATTGACTGCATTGATTGAACTGTTGCATCATATGCATAGCCCAATGCAATTGAAACTGAATTACAGGTGAGTCTGTTGACTGTCATGTTGATATTGTTTATCGATTGGTTGATTATTATTGCAAATGATTGATTGAGACCACAGTGATTGAATTGAATGAATATTGAATACTGAAATCCTTGAACCTCTATATAGTGGAGAAAAAGGATTATTATACATAAAGCCTAGCTAGCTACTAGACTTTACTCCAGGACTCTTATGCGCATATGGTGAATGACCCCAACTAAATCCATTACTGGTTGGATAGGGGATATTGAATAAATGTGAATTGTGACTGTAAGACTAATGAACTGTGGTAACTGTCTTATCATTGATTTTCTTTCTGATAATGACAGTATTGTGGTATTGATTTCATATTGTTTCCATTAATCAGGTGTCAGGATATTTAGAATGGTATAAGCCATGACACGACAGATACATATTATAGTATCTATCAGTGTTACCAGACTAGAAATTTTAAAGTTAAGAAACCAAACGTTACTAGATTTAGTGGTTGTAAAGATTAGGTCCCAAATGTTACCAGACTTTATGGTTTAAAAGATTTTGACCCAAACCATTTATGCTGATAAGATTCTTAGAGTTCTGATTTACTTATGAAATATTTGTTATTCAATTGGATATTGTTATTGAGCATTTGCATTCGTCATTATAGAACTGAACTGATAATTTCTCGTGCGGTGATTTCATTCTGAATATGGATTTCCTTCAAATCCAATAATCTGAGTGGTAATCAGCACTGAGAAATAATTTATTATTTCTCACTCGTTTCCCCTTATGGGTTACAAGTTCATTATGCGAAGTTAGAGAAACGTTTCTGGGTTATAATTGACAGCAAGGCCACCTAAAAATATGGAATTTGGTTTTATTATATCTGACAGGGTGCAGAGAATATATCTCTAGCATCATCCACTATAAAATGTCAGATAATTATTGTAAATAAATTGGAATGTGACAAAAATAATAGATGCTATTGGCAATGCATAAAAAGATCCATGCCTAGTGTTATATATAATTAAATGGTAAATAAACGCGGTAGGAACTGTCTCACCTCCGGATCAGAGGTGTGACAACATATCACAAGAAAACATCTTAATTTATTGTTTTTGAACGTGAACCCAAATTATTATTTATAATAATAAAGAGATACTCAGGAAGAGAATGAAATGCTTTTCTCTACAATGTTAATGTTGTGTTGCTATTATTATTATTATTATTTTGGAAAAAGATGTGTTTTTTTTTTTCTCTTGAGCAAGCTACTGCGAGGCATCATTAAATAGCGCAAACAATATTCTTTTGCAAATAGTACAAGTTATTTGTTTTAGTATACCTCTTTAATTGAATAAAAAAAAATACCTCTTTGATCCAAGCTCATTATTTTGTCGTTATTCTTGATTCAACATGATACCGGTGGTTTAATTAATGTACGTTACAACTTATAACTATATCAATTATAGACCGATTTTTTTTATTTATATCCAAAAAAAATATATAAATTTAAAAAACTAATCAAATCGCTTATTTTTTTTAAACTATCCAAACCGGAAATTTTTTTTCCGGTTTTAATACCAATTTCCGGAAATTGAATCCTAAATCCGGAATAATTTTTCCCGGATTTAGAATTTCTTTTTTTTTCTTCATTTTTTTTCCTAAATCTGAAATAATTTTTTCCGGATTTAGGATTTTTTTTTTGTAAATTTTTTTCTTTCGGAAATTTTTTTTATTCTTTTTTTTCATTTTTCAGTTTTTATTTATAATTTATTTATTTTTTATATTGAAGTATTACAAATATTTATTATATTTTTTAAAAAATAGATGGAATACTATATAATTTGTTTTATTCGAAAAACTGCTACAAATAATCCAGATCAACATTTTTCATGCCGGATTTTTTATGGCCTAAAAAAATAATATAATATAATATATGTATATATAATATAATATATGTATATGTATATGTATATATAGAGTAAAGCTAGGGTGTGATGTGCTCACCAAGAGAGTTTGGTGAACACAACTCCAAAAGTTTATCGGATCGACTCCAAACGCAAAATCCAAACTGTTGAAATCCATGTGATTCATGAGTGATGCAAGTGCATGCAAAATTTTGAAAGTTTTGAGTTTATGTGCTACACGGTCAAGTGGTCAAAGAAATAATAAAAATTGACTATATAAAACAACTTATAAATTAACTTAATAAAATGTTCATTTCTTTGATTGCTTGACTATGTAGCAAATGAACTCGAAACATTCAAAATTTTATATGCACATTGGTCGCGTGAAAGCGCAACGCAAGTTTCAGTACGCTTGGGAGCGTACCTTTTAAAACCGCGGTTACACCTTCCGATTAGGGTTGCAAGTGCACAACCCTATCGAGGAGTACAATCGGGTATCGATCCACAGGGACGGTTCCTTTATCTAGATATTTACTTATCTCGACTAAAGACTACAAGTGAGAAAGAGAGAGTTTTGGTACTTAGTTTTCCTAAAGAATCAACTCAAGCAATCAAACAATGTAACAGAATAGTAAATGTGCAAGGAAAGGTATAAATTGTGTTTTGATTTGGGATAAAAGATGTTTCAAGGGTTTCAGACTTCATCTCTGATTTGCCTCTAGTGGTACGGGTCTTACCAAGTTGGTACGGCTAGGCCGCACCAACCTGGTCCGACCAAGCCGAGTGAGGCTTGGTACGGGTAGGCCGCACCACTCTTGTAAGACCCGTACTGATGTACCAGTACAGAGCTTACAAGTTCGAGTTGATGCATTTCTTGCTGGTACCTCGTATTAAACTCTTCAGAAAGGTTCAATTGACCATACTTAAGGTTCCTAAACCTCAACTCTCGTTTGTTGGTTCAAGATCTAGGTTTTGGAGTCAATTCTTCACCTTCTAGGGTTTCTAAACCTCAACTCTCGTGTTTTGGTCCAGATCCTCTAGTTGATTGATTGGAGATCTAAGGTATCCTCTAATCTGTCAATTAGGGGAGAATTCAACATTTCGGTTTCAATTCGAACAAGTCTACCTAAAGGGATTGGTTTGGTTGAGAGAAGGCAATGGTCACATGACCTTGTTAGGGTTGATCTACCACTATAGGCACACCATATGCAATCACAGAAAGACAAAGCAATCAAAACAAGCAAATACACAATCAATTCAATCAAAAGAGTTCATACAAGATCCAAATCAAGAAAATCAACACAAATCAAGAAAATCCATCTTCAAACCCTAGAAACAATGATCTACTACTCACAAGTCATGGATCTGTCCAGAAATACAAGTAAAGAGATAAAGAGAGGCATGATAGAACTAGATCGAAGATCGGATATGGAGAAGAGGTTGATCCATCGATTTTTGCCTCTTCATCTTCCTTCTTCTTCTCTCCTTGCTCCTTTGCTCTCTTTCTCCCTTTCCCTGAGCTCTCAATCTGGAATGGAATGGAATCCCCCGAAAATGGAGAGATCCCTCGCTTTAAATAGCCTCTGCCAAGATTTGAATTCTGTCAGGCGGTATCTATGTACGGCCCGTACCAAAGTGGTACGGCTAGGCCGTACAAGATGGAAGGGAGGCTGGATCGGCTAAGCCTGGTAAGGGCCGTACCAAGTCTGGTAAGGGCCGTACCAAGTCTGGTAAGGGCCGTACCAAGCCTGGTAAGGGCCGTACCAGAGAGTCTAAAAACGCCGTTTCTTCGTGTATTTTGCTCCAATCCTGCAGAAAACAAACGAACTCTCAGTAGTACCAAATTCTAAGGATATATCAATGAAATGCACGTGATTTTGACAATTTAGAACGTGAATTTGGTACGAAATCAAGTCAAATATAGGCTAAATATGCGAGGTATCACACATGCATCACTTATGAAGCACATGGATTTCAACGGTTTGGATTCGGCATTTGAAGTCGATCCAATGAATTTTTGGAGTTGTGCTCACCAAACTCTATTGGTGAGCACATCACACCCTAGCTTTACTCGTATATATAATATAATATATGTATATGTATATCTAATATAATATATGTATATGTATATGTATATGTATATGTATATATAATATATGTATATGTAGAGTAGAACTAGGGTGCTCTTAAGCTCACCAAAGTTTTGGTGAGCTTAACTCTAAAACTTATCAAATCAATTTCAAATGACGAATCCGACCCGTTGAAACCCACCTACCTTACGTGTGATGCATCTACATGTGAAATTTTTAAACATTCGAATTAATTCAGTATAAAGTCAAGCGGTCAAAAAATGTTCAAAAATGAATGCACTAAAATTAATTTATTAACCTTCTAATTTTGACCGCTTGACTTTATACTAAATTAATTCGAATGTTTAAAAATTTCACATGTAGATGCATCACACGTAAGGTAGACGGGTTTCAATGGTTTGGATTCGTCATTTGAAATTGATTTTATGAGTTTTAGAGTTAAGCTCACCAAAACTTTGGTGAGCTTAAGAGCACCCTAGTTCTACTCGTATATGTATATATAATATAATATATGTATATGTATATGAGGAGGGATCAAGTTACAACATTTTTTGAGTTACAACAAGTTACAACAAGCTTTTTTTTTAATTTTGAAAGTTCAAATCGTCGATTCAAATAGTTAGATGTGATCTCTACAATAAAATGTGCTTGGAGACCAAATTTTACATTTTTTGGAAATTTTTTACTATTTATTAAGATGGGTACAAAAACTAGTCAAATTCAGACCATTGAATTTTGTACTCATCTTAATATATAGTAAAAAAATTCCAAAAAATGTAAAATTTGGTCTCCAAGCACATTTTATTGTAGAGATCATATCTAACGGTTTGGATCGACGATATGGACTTTCAAAATTAAAAAAAAGCTTGTTGTAACTTGTTGTAACTCAAAAAATGTTGTAACTTGATCCCTCCTCTATGTATATATAATATAATATACGTATATATATGTATATATAATATAATATATGTATATATATGTATATGTATATGTATATATAATAAATATGTTAAAATGTGCTTGCATATCAAATTTTATATATTTTTTTAATTTTTTTTACTATTTATTAAGTATTTAACAAAATCACTATATTCACACCAATGCATTTTTGTACCCATCTTAATAAATAGTAAAAAAAAATTAAAAATGTAAAATTTGATCTGCAAGCACATTTTAAAATATCCATCATGTTGAATGGTTTGGATTGACTGTTTGGACTTTGAAAACTTTGAAAATACCGATCGTTGAATGTCTACCATTGAACGAAAACTTAAACTGAATGTTTGAGGCACTAAACGAGGGTTCCAATGCCTCATTTTTTTATACCTCATTATACCTCATATATTATATCTTCATTTTCTTCATATTCAAAGTCTAAATTGTCAATCCGAACCATTCAACATGATATCCATATTAAAATATGGTTAGGGATGAAATTTTATAATTTTTGAAAAAATTTTACTATTTTTTAAGATGGGTAGAAAATCACTGTTTTTTGAATGGTTCAGATCGAATAAAAAATTTTGTTGAATGGTTTGGGTCAAATAAAAATTTTAACATATATATTATATTATATTATATATACATATACATACACATATATTATATTATATTATATTATATTATATTATATTATATATATGAGTGGGGTTAAAATGCACCCTTCTTTTTGTGCTCCAAACGTGCATCCTCCTCTCGTTTCTTCATTTTTAAAGTTCAAATAGTTGATTTGAATCTACCAATGTGTTCTACATATTAAAATGTGCTTGGAGACCAAATTTTACATTTTTTGGAAATTTTTTACTATTTTTTCGGAATTTTTTATTAAACTAAACAATAATAAAAAATTCAGCACAGTGATGATTTTCAAAAATTCTGAAAAAGTAGTAAAAAATTTTCAAAAAATGTAAAATTTGGTCTCCAAGCACATTTTAATATGTAGAACACGTTGGTAGATTCAAATCAACTATTTGAATTTTAAAAATGAAGAAACGAGAGAAGGGTGCACGTTTGGAGCACAAAAAAGAGGGTGCATTTTAACCCCACTCTATATATATATATATATATATATATATATATATATATATATATATATATATATATATATATATATATATATATTTTTACGGCCGTAAAAAATCCAGCATGAAAAATGTTGATCCGGATTATTTGTAACAGTCTTTCAAATAAATCAAATTATATAGTATTCCATCTATTTTTTAAAAATATATTAAATATTTGTAATACTTCAATACAAAAAATAAATAAATTATAAATAAAACTTGAAAAATGAAAAAAAATTCCAAAAAAAAAAAATTCTAAATCCTGAAAAAATTATTCCGGATTTAGGATCCAATTTCCAGAAAAAAAATTTTCAGAAATTTGTATTGAAACCGGAAATTTTTTTTCCGGTTTGGGTAGTTTTCGAAAAAAAACAAGCGGTTTGGTTAGTTTTTTAAATTTATATATATATTTTGGATATAAATAAAAAATTGGAATTATAGAATCAACAATTTAAAAAAAAATAACATAACTGTCTAAATTAACAAATATGCAATTTACAAAATTATTAAATAAAATATTTTTTTTGAAATTGTACTACAAATAAATAATTTTTTGTCAGCAACACAACATATTTTTGACAAAATAAATTTGTATACATATAAGCTTAATTAAACAAATTTATTAAATGCAATGTGCATCTCTAAGATATATAATTAGTTTGTACATAACTCACTTTCTTGTACAATTTCTTTTAATCAAAATGAATAAAAAAATAAGAAGAATAGTTTTATTGTTTTTTTTTTTGAGGAAAAATCTGGGTCTTAGCCCAGATTTGTTTGCATTAATATATATTTCAAAGAGTTTTTACAACCGCAATAAAAAGATACAAGACAGCTCATTTGTATGAGCTTAAATGAAAAACAAACCAAATAGTAAAGGATAAAACAGAAAAGTGAAAGATAAAATTAAGGTGCAAAAACTGGAAGCCTAAATTAAAGGGGGACTAGCTTCTTGATTTTATATATCGATCGAGATCGATGGAACAATGAGCACCACAAATTTAGACAGGCAAAAAGCTCATAGCTCGTGACTTGCTAATTAAGATCAGTTTGCAGAAACTTTGTAATTAACTTATTAGATTTTAGCTTGAGTACTCATCATTAGTGAGTTCATGTTTGATCTAGCTACTTCGATTCGTTTCTCTGCTTGTTGCAAAATAATCAAGTTATTTTTCAACTCTTTCATTATTTTATTTTTATTTGTGCCTGTCATGACTCATGAGAGAATGAAATTCAATATAAAATTAAAGAAGATGGAACTTTTCTTGGCTCGTGGTCTATACGCGTCTCATAGCACCAAATTGACGATTTTTATTTTTTCTATGCACATCGATCTTACAACAACAACAAACCACTCATAAGTTGGCTCCATTGTGACATATGAATAATTTGATTTCGGTTAGGCGAATTAAAATGTTTGTGATTCGAAAATAATTCGGTCCCACAAGAAAGTAAACAAAAAAAAATCCAAAAAATAAAAATAAAAAAAAATCAACCAAAAAAACTTTTTTTTTTTTTTCCGCAAATAATTCGCCGTTCACAAATATTATTACTATTGTTGGCTGAACTAAAATGGAACTTAACTATGCTTGTTTTGACATTGGCTGGGGTCGTTTATAGCTCTACATACAATACACAGTCACACAGAGCATGCACTAATGATTTTAAGCTCCTCATTTCTCTGCCTGGAATTGGTAGATGTCAAACGAAATATGATCCTTGGACCCATCCGAATCCCAATTAAGTCAACTGTTTTGAAAGGTCAAGGATCGATAAAAGCTACTCCAAATCGAACGCGATCTTAAAAAGAAGATAAATATCTTTATCAATAAACTAAAATATATATAAGCACCTGAAAGGACATTATAACTTCTTCTTCTTCTTTTTTGTTTATTTTATTTTTATTTTTATTTTTATTTTTATTTTTGAGAGCTCCTTGACCCAACTGAATTATATTATATGATCTAAAGGCAGGATAATTTAAACAGTGGACACCAAACATGAAATTCTTGTCTCCGGACTGGATAGTGGATAATACAAAATCAGATGCAGATGCAGATGCAGATGAGATCGATGACTTGATAAAAGAATGAAGCTAAGCTAAGCTAAGCTAAGATATTAATGAATCAGAATCAGGCCCAATTGATTCCTCTCGGCTCTCGTTACTCGTTAGCGGCCGCATTGCACTCGAGTTTTGGCACATCACATGTAGTGGAATACGAGTGGGTCCCGCAGAAGAGAGAGGTTAATCATCCGGTTCAGCTCACGCCAGACAGCCAGACAACCAGACAACCAGACAACCCCACTCCTTCAACTCACACTTCTCTTCATCCAGCCTTTGATTCCTTTCTAAATCATATTTTATTATTCTTTCTTTTACATTTTACAAATTATACATTCTATTCAACCAACTCCGACTTTACTGCTTCGGATAGAAGTTGTTATATAATTATTCCATATTTATTTCAGCTTTGATTGTGAGATAAAATGATAATACAATATGATTTCCAATTTAATCTTTTTTTTTTGCTAATAATGATGCTACAGTACTACTATTTTCTTTCATTTTTATCTTCATTTTTTCACTCTCTATTATTTTTCATTCAAGACTTTAGTCCATGAATGTAATATATTTTTAGTCTATGTTAAATTGGATTTAGCCATTGTTTCAAGACAATAATAAGGCACTCTTTTGTATCTTAAAGTGTATAACTCATTTATCTGACAATTATTCATTTTGTATCCGTATTCGCTCCGTATCCATTTAAGGCGAATTTAGTTTTAAATTTTAATATCTGTTTACTGTCTGTATCCTTATCCGCTTATTGAAAAACGAATACGGATATGGTATTAGCATTATCCACTTCGTGTATATCCCTAACACTAGAGCCCTTAAATAAAATAACACTTCACAGAGAGTTTAATGATTTTAAATAATTTAAATTATAACAGATTTTACTTCAAGACAAAATTAAATCCAAATAAATTAAATATAAAAACAAATATAAGTAGATATAGAGATAGACATAAACAAGCATGCCAGAGTAAGGTTAAAATGTCTCATTTTTTTTGTCCCCTAATTGTACCTCACATTTTTATCTCTATTTTCAAGATCTAACAAGTTAATGTGAAATGCTCACATGATCTTCATATTAAAATGTGCTTCGAGACCAAAATTTATATTTTAGGATTTTTTTACTATTAATTTAGATATATGTACAAAATTATTATTTTTTAGAAGATTCCAGACCATTCAAAGAAAATGATTTTGTATAGCTATCTGAAAAAATAGTAAATTTTTGTTCCAAAAAAAAATATAATATTTGATCTTCAAGCACATTTTAATTTGGATATAATATTGAGCAGTTCAGATCAAATGTTTGGACCTTAAAAATGAAAGTAAGAATGCGAGACATGATTATTTGGGACACAAAAATAATGAGGACATGTCAACTTTACTCAACAAAATGAGCAACAAGCTTAAAAAAAAATGAAATTCTGATGATACAAGGGTCAAGGGACATATATTCCTCCAAAATAAATTTCAGCCAAAACATAGTGGTTCGTATATATATATCAAGTCCTTGTTAGATGTTGAAGTTAACTAATTACAAATTAATTAATTACTTCTTACGTACATCTTCACAGGTGCGTGATTACCTATTACACACACACACACACACACACACACACACACATAAGATGGTTTTCTTAAACTCCTTGTCCGACTTAGCAAGCTAGGTAACAAGCCTAGCTAACAAGTAACAGTATCATTCATGGTTTATCCTCGTTGTTGACCTTAATTAATATATACTAATTAGAAATGCGAATTTCTTCAAGAGTCCAATAAATCAATCACATGATATTTCTCTTTCAAACCTCATATATGTTCAGTAGCTTTTATATCTTCATATTTGTCTAGATTCATAAATAATTAAATTGGACCAAATTAATAGCTAGAAACCGCATTTATTAATGAAACACAAAAAGTAATAATGTCATCAAACTTAATTTCCAATATAGAACAAGGTAAAATTAACAATAATCACAAACCCCCTAATTTTTGAAACACCAAAATATTTAAATAACTAGATCACCAAATCACCAATGTTTGATTTATCAGCTCATCAAATTAAATTGAATTTACCACAATATGGCTGTCATCATAAAAGCTACAAAAAATGTTAAAAATCTTGAAACAATCGCCTGATTAATTAATTTACACTTCATAATTGTGCAAAGCTGATATCTCAACTTTTGCGTGGTCAATGTGTACGGTGCCTATTCGCGGATAGCGCAGGGGCCAAGTTAATTTGTGCTTTCAGATTCGTGCAGAACATATTTTAAACGGTTGAGATTTTCTAGAAAAATACTCAAAAGTTTGAGATATTTCAGAGGATGCGAAGTTGGTTATTCGGTAATTTTAAGGACGGAAACTCATGATCAGAAGCGGATTTAGTTAAGATGAATAATGAGAGTCAATTGATCTCATTTATAATTCAAATAATTGTATTTTAACATACTATTTTATAATTTTTTTGAAAAATATTATAGTTTCAATTATAATATATTGACCCCCATATAATTTATAACTAATTGTATTCACCATTGATTTCCATATTATATTTTTTTTCTCCAATTTAAAAACTTGCTAATTGATCATCTAACATTACAACAAAGTAGACACTTTTTGCGAGAAAAAAAGCGTATTTATGATAGTAGTTTATCACAAAAAGTTATCTTTTTATTCTCGTGAAAAATGTCTTTATCTCTGCCCAGCACATGATGTCATTTTTCAGAATTTGAATTTACGATGACCCACAAACAATATTATCTGAACCACTGATTCACTGAAACTACCAATTCTCCGAATCATCCAATAATTAAAAACACCGAATTAATCATCCAAAATCTAAGTAGGTTTAAAAGATAAAATAATATAATTAAGTACAAGGTCAAATGGTTAAAAAAAATATATTTATAAGTTAATTTAGTTGTGTTTATTTATTTTATTTTTTTTAACGCGATTTAATGTTATACAAAATTAAATTTATAATTTATAATTTTGACACTTGCAGTCATTTCTATAGATTTTTGAAGTTAAACTCATTAATGATTTGGTGCGTGCTTAATCACTAGTTCTACTTAAAAAAACTTAATTATATTATTTTATAAATTTAATGCTTCTCTTTTTAATGGGTCGGTACCCCCTCCCCCTCATCTCTGATTCTCCCCCTCTGCTGCATTTTTTTTTTCCGAAAAATTTCTAGTTTTGGTTAAGACACGGAAGAATAGGCTTTAATAAGTGGGTCGGTTAGAGGGGCCCAGTGTCCCGCAAGGGTAAATTCACATCCTCTGAGCTATCTCATATATATATATATTTTGCATGACTTTTTTTTGGAAAATATCAACCGTTCAAACACGTTCTGCACGAATCTCAAAGCTCAAATAATACTGGCTCCTGCGGTATTCCCGAATAGGCACCGGACACATCAGTGACGCAAAATATGAGATATCTCAGAGAATACGCAGTCCCGCAAGGGGCATAGGAGATGCACCAAACGTGAAAGCTGAAGAGTAAAACTACGATCGATCTTCTGTGATCACACGATATAGGCACTGTATATTGCAATACATACATACATACATATATATATATATAGGACGTGGGCCACGTGGCTACGGTGCTATGAGTAGCTAAGAGGTCTCCGTGCTACGGCTTGGATTTCGAGTTTTCAAAATTCTAACGGTCGATCCGAACCGTTCATCTTGTTCTCCATATTAATATGTGTTTGGAGACCAAATTTTACATTTTTCTGAATTTTTTTACTATTTATTAAGCCACTTTGAAAACCCCTGATCCAACGGTGGCTTAACCCAACAGTAAAATCAGAAACTACCGTTGGATCAGCGGTTTTCAAAGTGGCTTAATAAATAGTAAAAAAATTCAGAAAAATGTAAAATTTTGTCTCCAAGCACATATTAATATGGAGAACAAGATGAACGGTTCGGATCGACCGTTAGAATTTTGAAAACTCGAAATCCGAGCCGTAGCACGGAGGCCTCTTAGCTACTCATAGCATATTAGCCAAAACCAAATATATATATATATATATATATATATATATATATATATATATATATATATATATATATATAGCGTCAACGTTAGTACGTTACTGTATTATGAGTTTATTTATGACCACACATTTGCAGGCTAGGACGACCCGATATCAAATGCTCTGTACAGATCGACTACATAAAATGTATTACTGCATGCAAAGGTGAAGCTCAAAGTTCGACTTTGAACGTGCTATGATCATTTAAGTACCATATATATATGCATTTATTTATAATTATATCAGATCGACCACGCCGCGCCACACGTAGATTCAAAAATAAAATTTAGTGCTAACAATAACTGAGGACAAATTTTCCTGAATTAGTTTTAATGACAAGTTTAATTAGAAAGTGTTCGGAGTGACTAAATCTCTCCAAATATATAAATCGTAATTAACAATTTTATGCTTTACACTTTATAATTTTTGTTAAGTGCCAAACTACATTAACTTATTCAGTTTTCTCAAACACATGATCTTTTTCTGATTCCGCTCCTAGCTAACTAGTTTCTAATAATAATTTAATTTGCTATCATACATGATTTTTTTTTATAAAATATAAAAAAAAAACCAAATTAGAGTTTATATTTTCTAATTTTGTTTATGCATGATATATTCAAACATGTAACAATGAGAAAATCATTTTTTCATAAAACTAGTGCAAGTCATCCAAGAGAAATAATATGGTATATCTTATATATGTAACCTTCTTCTTATTTATTTAATATATCACATAAAAAATTCTTCACTCTTTCAACATTACTTGTAGATCGATGAGCTAACTAAACAAGCTATACTACATCGACGACCTTCGACACTACCCTTTAAAAGGAAATCTATTATGATTGAGATACAAATTTGTGTAATTGTACATGTATATATGTTTGAATGGATCATTATAAACAACACATTAGTGCATAGTACAAGCTTATAAACAAACAAAAGCATGGACACATATGTATTTTCTTCTTCCTTTCCTCCTTTACACGCGCTCTCTTATTATATTTCAACACATCTCTCTTGACGTGCTTGTTAGCGGCTCCTAGCTTCCACTATTTATTCTTTGACATCATACATAAACTATGGTTTATTTATTTTGACTAGAAATAGATGGGGGAAAAAAAAGTTAAAAGATTTGGAGAAATTTGCCATATACAAAAGAGTAAATAAAAATAAAATATCAATTAATATTAAGAACACTACACACTCATGGTTATTTAATTTAAATTAAACAAATTAGCTTAGCTAGCTAGGATAAACAAAAGTTGATCCAATTGTTATATTTAATATATACTCAATAGTATATATTGATCCAAGTTATATTCGAGGAATGCTTGCGTTGATAAAGGATTAATTGTGCGCGCGGTACTCCAAAGTTTTCATCTAGAATCAAATTCATTAACTAGCTAGATTATATATGGTTTGAATTAAAAAAGTTTAGTATTGGGCTCGTGAAGAATTAATACATGGTACCTCTCTCACATATCTAAGTTTTCTGTTAATATATGTTCTACAATAAAATATTTCTAGCGCACATAAAATTTATGCTACATTCATTTGATATCTTGAAACTAAATTAAAAAATAAAATATGCATGAAACGTATTAAAAATTGAGCCAATTTAAAATTCATTTAGCTTAATTTCTGTCAAAACGATTATATTTTTTTTAACGGCTGAGCTTTAAGAGCTTTAAGATGGAAGATCACATCCGAATATTTGAGAAATTAAATAAATATTTTAAAAGATGAATGCACGATAGTTTGTTATTATATATAACTCGCTGAAGATGGATTTCATGTGCTTTTATTATATTCAATATCTACTTTTTGAGTACTAATTATACTTCATATGTACATTACTAATGAAGGAGAGGTCATAGCAGAGAGGTCTCAATTCTCATATTCATAAAAGGAGCAAATTAAGCTAGCATATGTGTAATACTAAAAATTTATTGAATTGGTTTCATACGATGAATTCAAACTGTTGAATCCAACTGCTTCACGAATATGCATGTACATATATGCAAAATTTTAAATTTCTTGAATTCATTTAACACAAAATCACGATAAAAAAAAGATGAATTTTGTTAAGTTAGTTTACAAGTTATTTTAATGCATTCATTCATTCTTCATCATTATTTTACCGATTATCTTTATACTGAACGAATTCGAAAATTTTAAAATTTTGCATATGCATGCATCACTAATGGAATGTTGGATTTCAACAGTTTGAATTCATCGTTTAAAGTCAATTTGATGATTTTTAGAGTTGTGCTCACCAAACTCTCTTGATGAGCATCAAAGTTGAAACTCGACTTTAAGTATAGAGAGAGCTAACCGACTAAACATCATATATTTAAAAAATATTATAATAAAAATTAAAATCTATATAACATGAGATAATATGATTCTTCATTGTTTGATTTTATAAAAGTTACAATAAATAACTAACATCAATAAATAACATGACATGTTTATTAAAAAAATAATAATAATAACATATTCATATACCTTGCTTGTTTTAAATTTTTCTATAATTCGCTATTTTCTTCTTTTTAATCTTTGGCTTCCCTTTTCTTTTCTTTTTTTGTCTTCTAAATTTCTAAATTTACAAAGTTATTAGAAAATAAGTTTTTGCAAATTTAGAATGCACTATTAATAGAAAGCAAAGAAAAGATGTTATTTTTTTATTTAGAATGTATGTTAGAGAATCCATGGCTTCCTTGTTTAAAATTTTCAATAGCGAAACAAAGAAAGTTTTTCTGCTTTTTTCTTATTTTAAATTGAGTGGAGTTAAAATGCACCCTCCTTTTTGTGCTCCAAACGTGCACCCTCCCCTCGTTTCTTCATTTTTAAAATTCAAATAGTTGATTTGAATCTACCAACGTGTTCTACATATTAAAATGTGCTTGGAGACCAAATTTTACATTTTTTGGAAATTTTTTACTATTTTTTCAGAATTTTTGAAAATCATCACTGTGCTGAATTTTTTATTATTGTTAAGTTTAATAAAAAATTCTGAAAAAATAGTAAAAAATTTCCAAAAAATGTAAAATTTGGTCTCCAAGTACATTTTAATATGTAGAACACGTTGGTAGATTCAAATCAACTATTTGAACTTTAAAAATGAAGAAACGAGGAGAGGGTGCACGTTTGGAGCACAAAAATGAGGGTGCATTTTAACCCCACTCTTTTAAATTTGAAAGTTTCTTCTTAAGAAAACGAGGCCTAAGGGTATAATTGAAAAAAAAAAACTTTTCTTCTCTAACCATGCATTCTAAATGTCAATAACTTCTTCTTTTTTCCAGTAACGACACCGCTATTATTTTCCTATTTTTTTTTTTTTTTTTTGTATTTCTTTTGTATTTAACAACTTTTTCATGTCAGTTGTTCACGTGATCTAATAAGTTGGATAACCAAAGTAAAAGAAGGATATGTTATTCTTACACATATGTCATTTACATTTTTTGTATTATCACAGGGTAGCTAGTACATATAAAATAACAATTATAGTAAAATTTCTATGTACTTGTTAACAAAATTGAAAACTTTGAGGTTTACTTAGCCACCCTTACTTTGTGCTACCTTCCTCATCTGATAGCACAACACACACTAGCTTAATTTGCTCTCATAAAATTAAGTTACTCAAGCATGAGGCATATTAAGAACATAATTAATTCTCCATCGCTGTAGACTATGTACACACTATATATTTTCCAAGAAAGCTTTAAAATTGCATAACTAAGAAGTCGGTGTTCGCAAAAGATCAGGCATGCAAAAAAACGAAACTTTAATTATTAATATATTAAATGTGGAGTGAGAAGAGCAATAACTACAAAAGGACCCTTAAAATTATTTGTATCATTAGGCAGGATCCACATATATGCTCCACACACAAGTCATTGATTATCCTCTCCAATATTGAAGCGGCATTGATTAGTAAAAATCCAAGACCCTTACAAAGGAATGAGAGATAAAAGGTTCCATATGTTATACAAAGGGAAATGAATGGGCGAGATTATATGTTTGGTGGATGTGGACATTGGGCCCACCTCAGTTGGCTGTGCTTTCACGCCTTCTCCATATCTTCCTTCTTTTTCTCTAGCATTTGCTTTCACCACCCCTCTCTCTCTCTCTCTCTCTCTCTCTCTCTCTCTCTCTCTCTTGCTTGCTCGTTCTTTCCTATTTTACTAGGTAGTGATATATCCATTATATTTCTATCCCAACTTGGATCGGTTGTAGGAAAGCTAAGAATAAATTAGCTTGTACTTTCCTTCAACAAAAAAAAAGTTCGTATTTTTTTTGTATATCTTTTCCTCTTCTTGTGTCTGAATCGATTTCTTCTCAACCACTATTTTGTTCATCCCGTATTAGTGCCCCCTCCCCTCGTCTTTCTCTCTCTCTCTCTCTCTCTCTCTCTCTCTCTCCGTGAAGTCTGAAGTTAGTAATGGAGAGGAAGTATTGACACACTATTACCATATGCAAGGTCTCATTAATTAATTATTTAATAAAAGACACAGTTCTTGTTTTGCTTCTGATATTTCGTTTTTTATTATACATGTTTCAGACCATATGATTAATTATGTGTTTTTTCATGGAGGGGAGACTGAAATAACATCAAGTGATCGAAGATATATATATATTATACATATGGGTACTTTGATATAACTAGGTCATTCTCTTTCTTTGAAAAATACCTAGTTCTTCTTTCTCTTGATTCTGTACATGTGATTTGATCTCCAAGTGCAAGCAAACGCTAGTAGTACTCAGGTATGGTGTTTTCAAGCAATGTTATCTACTCATCTTGATTTTTAGCAGATCTTCGGAGGGAGAACTTTTGTATGGTTTCTTTAGATATATATGTAGTTTCTGATTAGTTCATCGATTAATTTATTTATGAAATAGAATTAGGATCCTCTTTCAATTTCATTCATCATTGTTGGACATTTTTTTTTTTTTTTTTTTTTTTTGTATCTGATGATAGAGATCTACAAATTAAAGTTTCTTATATATATTTAGTACTATTAGAAAACTCACCTGAATTGGTAAAGACATGTTTTGTATGTGTACTAGCTATATATTTTAGCGCACATGCAATATAGACTGAGTTACTCAAACTTTAAGAGATGATATATATAGGAGATTTGCAGAGATCGATCTTAAAAATGTTTCTTTGCACAACTTATTTTCATCATTTCATGATTTACGTTCATTATATTAACTAATATCATCCTTGAAAGTTTTGAAATATGTTACTATTACCACAACATAAACTTACCTCTTCTAATATCCTTTTCATCCTTTATGTCGTGAAGATCAGGTCGTTCTTGGCTATAGTAGAATGAGCATATCATCTCATGTTCCCCCTGGATTTCGATTTCATCCAACGGATGAAGAACTTGTGGACTATTACCTAAGAAAAAAGGTGGCCTCAAGAAGGATTGACCTAAATGTAATTAAAGACGTCGATCTTTACAAAATTGAGCCATGGGATCTCGAAGGTATATTTTCTTTAAGGCACATGTTTAATTACCCACATGAAGATGAAGGATCGATGTGAAAACAAACATCATTGATTAACATATATAACTTGATATAAGAAAGAGTTGATATCTACTAATTGACAAACCGGATCTAGCTATGTGGTATACCTTATGTATCATTGCCACAATTAAGGATGATACGGATGTATGCTAGGAGTATAATTCAGACTCGTCGATGGGTGCAACCATGCATGTCATCGATCGGTTTGGAATAAGTAGATATTTGAATGTTTTCTTTGTCACAATTAAGGATGATACTAATTAATGGCATTGCCCCCTTTTTCTTTGATTCTATTACAGAAAAATGTAAGACAGGAGCAGAGGAACAAAACGAATATTACTTCTTTAGTCACAAGGATAAGAAGTATCCAACCGGAACCCGCACGAATAGGGCGACGGCAGCTGGATTTTGGAAAGCTACGGGAAGAGATAAGCCGATTTATACTAAGCACATGTTGGTTGGAATGAGAAAGACCTTGGTATACTACAAAGGCCGGGCACCAAATGGACAGAAGTCAGATTGGATCATGCATGAATACAGGCTTGAGACTAACGAAAACGCTCCACCACAGGTAATTAATTAATTAATTTTCTCCATTCCGATATCATAAATTAGATTTATTTTTTTCATACTTCTTGTGTCTTAATTACTTGAGGGCACCTGAGTTTAATTTGCAATTTCTCTCAAGCTTGAATGCTGATTGGGATTAAACAACAAATCAAACCATTTGTCTTTTTCTATTTTAATTAAGAGTCAAAAGTTTATGTTTAAATTTTTAATTTATTTTTATCATTTAACCCGTAATTTAGATTTTTACATTTTTCTAACCTCTTTATCTATCTTATAAAAAAATGAAATAAAAGAATTTTAATTTGAAAATTTTGGTTCGATCACCTAGCTAATTAATTTCTACAATTTGGATTCATCATTTAACATAATGTTCTCGGATTTAAAAGTCTCTTTCTTTAAAAGTAAGAAAGTGAATGCATCTTTTTTAAATAAATAATGTAAATGCATTTGATTTTTAAATTAAGAAAATAAATGCATTTTGAGAGTATTTTAGTTGGTAATTAATTAAACCCTTCAAATTTCAAAGAAGATTATAATTGGGTGTCAAGCCTTATAATTAATTATTAGATGACACCAATGGTAAAATACATAGCTGGTGAACAATATTCATCTACATAACTCTGATAAGCAATTGACAATCTTCTGGTACATCTTAGTATATTTTTCACTGATACAAATAATTAAATAGTATCTCCATTCGTTAAATGTGAAGTTTGAGCCACTGAACGACTCCATTGTTACTCTAGAAACAAGGCACTACATTAAGCATACAATTTCTTTTCTGAAAGGGTATATTATAGTACCAACTGCTTTTCTCATTATGATACTTCAGTTATAAAGAGGAATACTTGTGCACTTTCTATGTAATTGTTCAACAAATCTGCTGTTGATGAAATACTATGGTCTGCATCTTTCGCAACAAAAATGAAAATTAGCTTACCTTCACAATTTACCTCGCATAGGTTAACCTTGTAATGGTGTTATGTTGTTTAATTTTCTTTTAGAAATAAGTTCAAATAAATTAATTTATAATGCCAACAGGAAAAGCATAACATCACGTCTAGGTCTTTACATGTCCGAGATATCTAATAGTGTCTGGCATATATAATCTTGTTTGTATTCATGAAGTTATTTTCCATATAAATATATAATTATTTCTCATAAAGAAGTCGAAACATATTTTAATGAACATATGCCGAAATAACAGGTATGTTCCTAAAACCAAAGTTTCAATTATAATTTTGAAAATTGTTCTATTTGCAATCATTGAGATAAAACCGTTCATTAAGATTTTAGTTCCCTTTTGTTATTTCCTTGAATATTTTGTACATCATTAAATTAATTGTGAGAAACAATCTTAAGCTTATTATGACCACGTTTTATTTGACTTATTATTATTTTGTATATTTTAGTTCGGTTTCATCAACAATGAACGTGTTGTTGAATTTACTCAAAGCTTCCTCTTTCAATCTCAAAACTAATGCTACCAAAGCACCAGACTAGCCAGTCTACGGCTTAATTGTCCTACAAATTCATAACAACAAGGTTTAACAAGAATATACATGCATGCTAATGAAAAGTGGTTGCACCATGTTGCAAGAACTTTTGCACTTTGATTTCTCTTCCTTTTTTTTTTCCTCTTTTGGTGGTAAAATGCATTTTGGTGACTATCATGTGTATAATGTCAGATGGTGATTAGCCGGAGCTATATATTTTGAATCATTCACTTCCGTAGCATATAAATTAGCAAGAGATAGAGAAAGAGAGAGATGACTACTCTATTTACATTTTTTGGAGATCACTTCCGTAGTCATTTTTGTGTTTTCAATGTCTAAATGGTCGATTTAAAGCGCTCAACATGTTCTTCATATTAATATATTTTTGGAAACGAAATTTTACATTTTTTGGATTTTTTTATTATATTTTTAGAATTTTTCAAAAAAGTATTTTTCAGATTTTTTTTTTTTATCATATTAAGCTACTGATTTGAAAAATTCTAAGAAATAGTAAAAAAATTCAAAAATTATAAAATTTGGTCTTTAAGCACAGAGTGGCCAATCTCTCTCTCTCTCTCTCTCTCTCTCTATATATATATATATATATATATTGCTAAAAATCGTGGTTACTTGATTTCACAAAATCACAAGGAACTTCACTTCTTATTACCAAAATTTCTTGCATTTTTTGTAATGGCTAGTTAACAGAAGTATAAAGAACAGTGTATTATATAAGGATGGCAGAAGCCACATTTATGTATCATTTCATTTTCATAATATGGTCAAATTATGAGAAAATTCAGCATTTGTCGTCAGCCATGTGAAGTGTATCATAATAATAGTACCAAGCATTTAGGGTTATCATGGGAAATGTGGGGCATTACAGAATGATGGAGAAGGATGTCCATGCCATATATGTCAAATGGTGGATGTTATTATTGTCACAATTGTCATGCTTACGCTCCTAAACTATATATATGCTTAAATGGAATACTAGAATAATAGTAAGTTTATCTTTGAATACATATATGTTGAAATAAGAGAACTAATTAACTTAGATAATATTTCTGGCTTTTTCTTTCGTGCTGATGTTTAGTTGAGGCGACATATGCAAAACTTAAAATAAGCTTTTGACCTTAGTGCATAATCAATATATACACTAATAGAATTACGTTTTATTTAAAAAAAAAAATTACAGGAAGAAGGCTGGGTGGTGTGTCGAGTATTCAAGAAACGTGCACCGACGTCAAGAAAAGATGCCGATCATGAATCACCATGTTGGTATGACGAAGATTCCTCGTTCATGCAAGACCTTAACTCTCCCATGAAAATGATGATACCAAACCGTGGCATGCCAGTATTTGATCCCCATGGCCAGCTCCAATTTCCATTTAGAAGGGAACTGAAGTTAAATTACCATGTCCCAAATCATGACCTTCTTCACCAAATTCCTCAACTAGAAAGCCCCAACAAGATTCCAAACCTTGTCCTCCACGGAAACACACTAGTACAAGTTCCATTTTTAGTATCACAGAATCATGAAGCTGATAACAATCAAGGTGATCAATCAGTTCAGATTGCATTGGATTATTATAAAAATGACAATAACGAGGAACAATCTGAAGAGCAAGTCACTGATTGGAGGGTCCTGGACAAATTCGTTGCATCTCAACTTAGCCATGATGTGTCAAAAGAACAAGATTACAATGCTGAGTCAGCAGATGTTCTTCAAGTTTCAGAGAAGCAAGAGGCGGTAGGAGATTATGCATCCACATCCACCTCAAGTTGCCAAGTTGACATGTGGAAGTGAGAACAAAATATATATGTTTAATAAATTTAGTTAACACCATAATAATAATATGTATAATGAAAAATATTACTGTGTACATTAAACAATATTAATTTGGTATTGTAATGATGATGAGGATGCACGAACTTGAGTAATAGCTAATAAAATTTGATGTTGGACGATCATTGTCGCGATAATAATACATACTATTATTGTGTCTATTATCATTTGGATTGATATTTAAGCCTCTCTTTCGATAACAACTTCCATGTTTCTGTGTACAATTCGAAACAAAAATTACATACGATATGCATAACAGTTAACCATTCATTTTTTTTCCAATAAATTTTTTACACAACAAGTACTTTATTGTTTGGAAAATTCAATTTGAGTACTTACTCTGATGCAGTCAACTTTAATTTGTCGATCCTTTCAAAGGAACAATATATCTCCTAAAATGTAGTTGTAAATTCTTAAGAACAATTACGTATTTATTTAATTATATCCCCATGTAGCTAAACTATGTAAACTGCAAACAGCAGAAGCTTACTAAATTAATTAAAAAGCCAAATAGAATTCTAAATTCGAAGCCTAGTCAGACTATTTATGCACACACGCATATGACCATTAATATGTAAACTATTCATGTATATACGTGAAAACATCATTTTTCTGTAATTTGTAGCTAGTTAAAATCAAGTAATATATAGTATGAGATTAGGTTAATATTAATTTGTAGTTAATAATAAGTAATATATTTCTTGAAATCCTATGATAACAGTATGAGATTAGGTTATCCTCAATATACAGGAGACATATTAATTTCTACGCGAACTATATTGATATGATATGGAAAATGTTAACACATGTTAATATCATTTTCCTTGGAAAATTCGTTGAATTATGATATAGATGTGCAATAACACTTGATTAGGTGAACACAGACATTTGCATATATATTAACTGGACATGCATTTATACATATCAAACTTAAAAAAAAAAAGGTTAAATGAAGCATACTTCTGGATAAATCTAAGAAACAGCTAGCAATAGTAAAATGAATTTAAAGCCAAAATACTCTCAGATATGTTGCTATGAATTAGTTAATTACTATATCTTAGTTTTTCATGTATCTAGAATGTTTTAGATAATTATGTATGCTAAATTGCTGAATAAATATGGAGTCCAAGAAGGAAAACTTTTTATGTGTTTATAAAAGAATGGAAATTGAAAAGGAACAATTGAGGCTGTGCAATTTGTAATTCCTAGAAGCTAATATAGAACCAGGAGGTACTTAATTAGCAATTTCAAATATTAAAAAAAAAAAAATTTGACATATATAAATTTAGTGGTTTATAAATGATATATACGATGGTGCATGTATGCGCGCATGTTGACAAAGAAATGCGGATTTGTTTAAAGGAATGGTTATATTTTACTACTCACCCCCCCCCCCCCCCCCCCCCACACCAAAAAAAAAAAAAAAAACCTTTTGGTCCTATCAATTATATATATATATAGGGCACGGCTAAATTGCTGCCGGGGCTTTTTTTATTTTCTGATATCCAAACAACAAATCTAAACCATTAGATGTTTAATCTATATTATAATCTACTTGGAGACCAAATTTTACATGTTTTTGAATTTTTTTACTATTTATTAAGCTGGTTTGAAAACCGTTGATTTCAATGCTGTAGAAATTTACTGAAATCAGCGATTTTCAGACCAGCTTAATAAATAGTAAAAAAATTCCAAAAAATGTAAAATTTGGTCTCTAGGTATATTATAATATAGATTAAATATCTAATGATTTGAATTTGTTGTTTGGACATCAGAAATTATGATATTGCCCCGGCAGCACCTCCGTTGAAATGTTGTCGGCAACAATTTAGCCATGCCCTATTATATATATATATATATATATATGTTTGTAATTTCATGCAATTTCCTATCGGACAAACAACTGTATTATAGTAATAAATTAAATTATCGACTATCTATATATACCAAGAATAATCACCAATATTATATGTTCATATGACATTTCTGAAAGCCAATATATATCTCATGTTGACTAGAAAACGCCTAAAAACATACAAGACAAAGCCAATGAAATATGTACAAGCCCTAGCTAATTATATCTCATATAATCACAGGCTCACAGCTAGAAAAGAAAAGGCCCAAAATTAACCTGCTTATTGTACTTCAATGTAAACCATGCATTCTAAACCTAAAAGATCAAGAACACATGCTTAAGAGAGATAAAGGTGGACGTGGGGTGAGGAGGGAGGGAGGGGGGGGGGGGGGGGGGAGAGAGAGAGAGAGAGAGAGAGAGATAAAGAGAGAGAGAGAGATCACCATATAGATCGAAGGGGTTGGTAGAAAGATCGAGATGTTGCTCTCAGCCGTTGCTTTAAGGAGGCCAAGCGTGAGCAAAGAAGCATTGCCTCCCACCAACTAAGCTTAATCTAACATGCATGCTCTCTTTATATAGGTCAAGAAACCCCACTTACAAGCCATGCAACCAACCCCTAGCCCCCATCATTTGATCTTCACTGCAGTACAAAACCTACTTACTATGCCGCACTGACATACAGCCCTTGGCTGGACGAGGTCCACATTTAATAAATGGACAACAATATATATAATTACGTCGATTATTTTTCATGGACAAATTAAATAGCCACAATATGTATGAGGAAGACAAAATGTAAATTTTTCGAGTAATAATGTTCAACTTAGCAAGGGGGTTCATATCAGTTTTAGTGCATCAATATATAGAAACTAGATTAATTAATTTTTTTTTTTTATTGTAGGAAAAATAAGGGTCGACTACCCCCAAAAACTATCTTATTAATTTGTTATGTAGTATGTATACAAAGTGTAATTAAAACTCTATGTGCAGCTATATTAATTATATAGTACTCCTCTACTAATTATGAATGAATTAATTAACCTGAAGAGATAAAATAGTCAAACTCTCTGTACAGCAGTGGTGAATAAAGTACATTTGGGAATACTATATATTGGTACTTAATTTGTTCAAATTGTTATTCAGCACTACTAGCTAGATGAAGTTTAATTAACACTTGACTAGTGCAAAATTAAAACGTGACAAGCTCCCCTTAATATATAATTAATTAATTAATTAAGCAATTTAAACTAACCAACTTACATATGTTTTGGATATGTAGTATATCACATTTAAGAAAATTAATTAATTAATATCCCACTTACAGTATATGTGTAACATCCCATAATTTTTATAAATTCTTATGAACTTATAATTTTTACTTATTTATAATTAAGAAAATTATGAAGGTTTAAAGTATAAAAATTCCATCTTATTCTTTTGGAAAAAGATAATAATAACGTGGGATTAATGCTTTCCACGTGGCTTCATGCGTGAAATATTTTTACCACCGTTAGCATGTTATATAAGGGTCATTCTCATTGTTATCAGATTAGGATGAAAATGGAAAAAAAAAAAAAAAGTGAAATAAAAAATATGAGAGGAAGAGATAATTAAAGAAACTGAGAAAACGAAAACAAATCTTTGATAAAAATATATATATATATATATATGATATTGAGTCATATTGATTGAAATTTCAACTATATTGCGTTGATTCTGTATTGTCGTTGTAATATGTTTTGGATTTCTAGATTTATCGCTATCAGGTCTATAATTTGTGTGTTCAATATGTTTGATTGAATTGGGTATTGGATTATGATGCATATTTAATAAGATAGCGGGTTTAAGGTTCGAATTTAATTTGTGAAATGATATGATTGTGTGTTTTGAGAATTTGAGAAATGATACGTATATATAGTGTGTGATTTGTTTTATTGATAACTCAGATCCATGTGCTATCATCGGTTCAATATGTATTCACAATTTGATGTGAATTTGTGTGGATTAATCCAATATGTTTGAATGGTTGTTTATTAAGTCAATTATAGAGAAGTGTGTGTCATTAAATAACTGGTTACTGAGGTTTGTAGCTGACTCTGTATCGTTTCTTGTTTGTTATTTTAATTTGTTTGTAACGTAAGTTGACATGACGAAGGATAGATGCAAGGGTGCATCTATATATTGTCACGACTCCCGGCTTGGCGGCAGGGTCATAGCAATATGTCTAGGATTTCGAATAAAAATGTCATTATTTACTTCCAAAATTGAGAAAGCCGATTTCTATATATTTTCGATAAAAAAAAAAAAAGGTGTCCATCTATAATTGCACTCTTTTTTTATTGGTGCACAAATATATTATATGGCAAGTGTACCAAAGAAATGGCCTCATGAGTTACAAGAGAGGTGGTGTTGGGAAACTGGTAGACAACTAAACATGCACGCAGAGAAACGCATGAGGATGGAGATGCATGGAAGAGAGATGGAGAGAAATCTGGGAGAGAGAATAATATAATTAGAGAGTGTTGTATGAAATGAATAGTCGGCTGTTTTGTTTGTAGATGAAGCTAACATCATGCCTTGCGTGAAACCCCTCATGTGATGCCCCATCATGAACCTTCTCTACCCCAATTAGATACATGGAGACAGTAGCTTGGACAACAAAATAACAATAATAAAAAATAATATATATACTATGCCGACCGTTGCCGTATTTCATTTTATTAACTAATTTCAGTAGGCAGTTACGTACGTTGGAATATCATCTTACTTGAGTTTCAATATATGAGCAACGATTGGCACACTGGCAGGGACCCGTTTCACACACAAAAATATAGCATATATATATATATATATATATAATTCCACCTTTTACTCTCAAAGAAAATTAATCACTTGTTTTATCATACACTAAATCCCGCGAGTATACGATTCATTGGGTTTAAAAAAAAAAAAAAAAAAGATATTGTTGGGTTTGTGGTCCGTTCCGGAAACTAAAAGGTAAACTGCACCAATGTATGGTGGGTATGGTAATATTATAATTCGTAAGTTATTTTTATGCTTTAATTACAATACGATAAATACTTATCAAAGAAAAGCAGAAGGGAATTTTCTGGATTCGATCGATGACTTTCTTCTTTGTTGTATATATAGTTGCATTGGCCCATCTGTAGGTACGTATAACATAATTAAAAAACATAACAAAATAAATAAATAAAAAGGCGATCGTGGATGGAGTATACGCCTCCATAAATCTACGTATATATATTGAGGATACGTACACATTGGACCACATTGAACCCTCTGTACCAATGTTATCAGAACCGGACCAAACCAGTTGGTTCGATCGGAAAAATCCAGAACCAAACACCTGTTCGGTTCGGTTCTTTACAAGTATTGTTTAAGATAATAAACCGTCACAGCCGGTTTAATCATCAGGTTTTATTAAAATCCGCTGAATCGAACGGACAAAAAAACCCAGTTCATTTCTCAAATCTCATTCTCAGAGTCGCTGCTTCCCATCTCAGATCTCTCTCAAGTTTCAATCTCGCTAACCTAATAAGTTCCATTAAATTTAATAAGTTTCGATCTCTCTCAAGTTTCTCAAATCTCCTTTTTCTGGGCTTTAATTTTTCTTTGATCCGATGTTGACAATTTGTGAAATGAGGATCAAAGATTGATGCTGCCTTTGGTCGTTTTGTGAGGAAATATGTAGTCGTTGGTATAATCAGCTGTTAATAAATTATTGATTACTGATAAAGTGATACCTAGTATTTCAATCGTTGCCCTCGTTGTCGTTGTCCCATATCACTTTTTTTTCTCGGTTGTAGTTTTTCAACCAAATAAAATACTTTTTTATGCTGTAGTCTGTTTTTTATTTTATTCATTTGTAAAGGCATAAGAAGAAGTCATAAAACTTACAATTCTTTCTACTGGTACAAGTACAATGTTTCAACTTGTGAAAATTTTATATCGTCAATGATATATCCTTTTTCAAGGATGGAGTCAGTCACGAACCAGTACACAATAGCTGCAGTTACTGGTAAAACATAGCTGTTGCAAATTGATGGAGATTTAAAACTGTACCGGACTGGTACGATAGGGAGAAGAACTGGAGACTCTGGTGTAAAATAGCAACTTCTAAATGCTGTTTCTTTTGTTTCTGCTTTTTCTGTCATTTTTTATTCACCCATTTAGGGACTTCTCTTTAACTTGCTTTAATTATCTCCAATTTATTTTCTGGTTTCAAGCTCAATTGTTTTGAGCATTTAAAATTTCTGTAAACCGTGAATACAAACTTTGTAACCGCAATTATTAAATATGAAATTTGGCCCTTATTTAAAAAAAAAAAAAGATATATCCTTATTCAAGGATCTTCTCATTTTCTTGTTTCTAATTATTAATTCAATTATATTGTGCAACAGGTTTCAATCTGTATGAACGCGTTCAGAATTGTTGGAAAGAGTTGAATTCACTTGGAAAAAAATAAAATACTTTGCTAATTTGACCTATGACTTGCAGAGAGATCAAATTCTTGATCAAAACTCACATATAACTATTAATATTATAAAAAAAAATCCTAGAACATTTATTCAGCTTATTAAAAGAACCAAACAGTTAAATAGGTTGGACCATCGATCGAACTAGTGAATCGTTGATCCGGAACTTTTCCAAATCAATGCCCAGTCTGATTTTGATAACATTGCTCTGTATTGTATGAAATATATATATTACATGGTTTGAATACACAAATGTTGTGGATCATGACAAACAAGTCTTATCGAGTGCAGGGAATCTCTCCAATCATTTCAATCATGTGGACACATTTATAACATATATGTATTTATAATTTATGTACATACATATATATTGTATTTATAATTTATGTACATACATATATAATTGTCGGCACATAGTATGGCTTAAGTATTTCATAGCGTGCCTTCGTACATGTATCACCATCATTAATTAGTATGATTGTATGTACGCACATCATGTCAATAAAAGTGTACTCCAACCAGGAGTGAAGTCAGGAAATTATAGGATAGGATCGGAATAGGATGGCACATAAAATTTATCAATATAAGGTATTTAATTTGTATGATTATTTTAAATATGCAAGAATATTTTTTGTAATTTTTTTGAAAAAAAATAGTTCATTGGTAGGCAAGTGCTCCACTCTCTAGACCCAAGTGGCCCCGCCACAAACGCCAACCTTATATCATTATAAAAATCGGAATTGTTATATAATACAATTAATTTTGCTGCCTACGTACTTCAGAAGAAAAAAAATGCAAAACTTGGAGCAGAACAATAGCATTTGAACATTTATATGTCAACAGGGTTTCGATTCGGCATTCTGGCATTACAAAATAACAAATATATTTTTACTCCATTTGATCATAGTTAAAGTACAATAACTCTGATTTCAACTGAAATCTTCAAGAAGCAAATTTAATTATGGATCAGGTCGACTGATTCATCATATTTCAGTTTGACGACCATTTTAATCTTTCTTTAATTATTTCATTCGAGGACATGCATTTATATTTTCTAAGGGTTCTTTTCTCATTAATTTCCGTCTTATAATTTGAGTTTTGATACACACACACACACACACAAACACACTAACGAGCTTCTTCGTGTACTAAGATGGATATAGAACACAATGCGCGTAAAAGCAATATAGTAGAGCAACTAGTCAAAATATTTTTTTAATTAGGGGTTAAGTACTTTTATACAAGTAATTGACAAACAGATCGTTGTACTGGAAACATGCTAATATTTAGGGGTGCAAATGGATCGGATATGGATACGGATCCGGATCAGATAGTAGCAAAACTATATTTGTATCTGTTTTATTTTTTGAATGCGGATGTGCATCACATATATATTAAACAGTTATATATATATGGATCAGATATTAAACGGATGTGCATCACATATATATGAACCAGTTATATATATATGGATCAAATATTAAACGGAGATCACGTAAACAGAAACGGAATTGGATGTATAATTCAAATACCTAATTTAAGTATTACAAAATTAACATATTATTCAATAAATTATTTTTTCTTAGAAAATAAATATAACTTATAAAAATACAAATATAATTTAGATATTTAATCATTATGATCAACACAGTGATTTTTCACATATTAAACTTGTTATGTCATTGCAAATTTAAATATATATCTCGTTAACAAAAATTAATCATCAACAGATATAACCATATTTTGAATATATAAAAAGATACCAACAAAAAAATATTTCTCTCTATAAACACATATGATACTAAATCAAACAAATAAAAATATACGAATACGGGTAATTATTTTTATCCGTACAAACAGATATTGAAAAAATAAAGAAATATAGATACAAGATAATTGGATACGAATAATTATCCATATCCGTACAAACAGATAACCAAAAAAATAAAAAATACCGATACGAATAATTATCCGTATTTGTATCTGTATGCACTTCAGAAATTTAAACTGTATATGTAATTGTATCTGTGTATATCATTTCTATGCATGTATTTGTATTTGTGTCTACAAACTATCCGTATCCGAATATTCAAATCTGTGAAAGTTTGAATATGAATCTTGAATTCTAGATACTGACCACAGTCAAATATAAATAATTTCCGTCAGTTTTTGGGCATTCATACTTAATTAATTAAGTCTATTCATGTGCTTATTTTAATTTTTTTTTTTTTTGAGAATATGCCTAAAACATATAAATGGCTTCCTTCAAATTAATCAACATCCAATTTAAAGTATTATTTTTGAAGTAGCAATTTAAAATATTAATTATATTGAACTATATATGTAATCAACTTAATTTTACTTTTGCTTTTGATCAATTAATTAACGGTTCTTGTGCTTTTTAAATAGTATAGCTAGGCTCTTTGACTATGATGCTTCTAAACCTCTGTCTTTCAATTGACTTTTAAAAGAAGAACTGTCACACCCCGGGACAACCCGCCACGTATTTTTATATAAGGCGTATGCACATCACATACCTTATCAATAACAACAAAATATAATGCCACATTTATTTCATAAACAACTGAGTTTAACAAACGATCATGGCGGACATGGCTAGTAGCACACGCACTGCCATGCCTACTCAATGTATCAATTATTGAATCATGAAAAAAAAGAAATATAAAAACTAAACAATATGTGGCATTTATTAATCACGGGTCTTTCCGCTTAGTCTCACTCTTGTCCTTGCTCGAATCCTTCCTCTTCATTACCTGGAACCCACGTAAAAGTGGAACGGGTGAGAGATCGAACCTTCTCTCAGTGCGGGATTTAGTTCTAGCCCAGAGCTTATAAAACCTTTACTTGCATTCACAAATATGATAAGAAAATAAAATGCATATGCTCCTTTTTAATGCAATGCATGTTATATCCTTTCTTACTACTTTCATTTATTTAAACAAAAATTTGTTAATCTTGTTCGTTTGCCTCACTAGACGGTGAATTCATATGCCGCTAGGTCTTGGCGTGATAGGACCGCTTCCGCCTACAATCACGTTCGTGAAAGGACCGCTTGCGCCTACGATCACGTCCGTGAAGGGACCGCGTCAGCCTACAATCACATCCGTGACAGGACCGCTTTCGCCTACAGTCACGTTAACGAGGGGTCCAGTCGAAACTAAACTCAATGTATACATCCCAATATGCAAGCATATTGGCCCCTGTTCAATTACCATATTTGTTTGTTTTCAAAACACATTTATTCAATCAAACAGTTCATGCCATGCTCAACGCATCTTATTTATGCAAGTCCATTGGTCAATATATGAATCCTATCATTTCATGCAATTTATTTATGTCTACTCAAGTCGAATGGTTCGAAAACAATATGCATAAATCCAACTAATGCAATAAAAATAGACAGTTGAATGAACAATAGGAAAGTAAAATAATTTTATAAAGTCTAGGAAACCCAAACCTGTTGCCGTAGGGAAGTCGTTATTCGTCCCGAGATCTTCTAAATTTCCAGAGTTCGAACCCCATCGATATATACATTACTCCTAAGTTAGTACTTCATATTTATTATTCTACTGTTCTTTAGTTACTAATTAAATTATGTAATAATTCCTATAATCTGGATTATTTTGATCAAGTCATTTAAGAGGAGATAATGAATCATTAAAGTTTAGAAGGTGGATTAAATCCGAAAGAAAAATATTCATGAAGACTTCTTGCAGAGAATAAAAGCACTAGAAAGAGGTCATATAAATTCCGAAAGGTCAAAAAAATTAACCGAAGCATTAAACAAAGGAAATAAATCACTAATTCTCTAATTAATTATTTAGGCCACAGATTATTCATTACGAAATAAGAGGAAAAGACTTGTTAAAATCTAAGAAGCTTAATCTTATTATTTCAATGGATCTTAGATAAATAATATACACTGACTACCCTCGGCTGAGACAAGAACAGATATCAATATTTCACTAGTTCAATAAAGTTCAATAAAGTTCAATCTAGGAAACCATCTCTATTAAATTTAAATGAGGAAAAATGAACCTAATTTAAGATTGGTTGAGACAGTAAAGGAAAAACATAGTATTTTGACGAGTAATTAAATCAAGGATAACATGGTGTGTGTGTGTGTGTGTGTACATATATATATATATAACTAATGAAAATCTTGGACGTTTGAATCATGTGCCATATTTAGAAGTGCATCCTCAATGCTTGGTAAAATATATCTATAAATATAAGTTAAGTGTATGTAAGGAAAGTAATTCAACAGACAAGGAAGAAAACCAAACGTTATAATATTTAGATGAAAATATTGCAAGTGAATTATTAAAGAAAAGTTCCATTAAATTATATATTAAATCTTGATTTTCTTCTACTTCAAAAATCTTGCTTGAGTATTAATAGGGTACATATATCTAGAAAAGAAATTCACGATGATATCATGTATATTTATGGAACTAATCACTTTTAGTTGGGAGGAAATGAAATGCAAGAAAATTTGATAGAATCATTGTATGAGATTCAAAATTATCGTTACTCCAACCGTTGGAACATCTATGGTTCCTTTTTGGGATTGTCATTGTAACATGACTCGTGTAGGTGTCTTGCACCGATTATAGGTCAGAAAATAAAACAAAAAGAATAACAATAAATAGTATAAGAATAAAAAATCAAACCAAGCCTTATAGATGTTATACATCGTTTATGCCTTGGATTTTAAGACAAGAAAAAGAAAACAATCAAACCAAGCCGTATAGATGTTATACATCGTTTATGTCTTGGATTTCAAGAAAGAAACTAAAATAAATAATTAAAACAAGCTAAATTAATCTACAATTCAAGAAGAACAGTTGTGGTATTCAGTACTTGTTTATTTGATATATGAATTATTAACTTATTCAAGCTAAGAACAAATATTAAATTAGTTGGAGTTAAATGATTACCTTGGGCGATGGGAGTAGATGCTTTGGTTTGTATATTTTATATCCCTTTTTATTTTGTTTTGTTATGAGAGGAGTGTGTCAGCTGTGGGGGCAAAAATATATGGGGGTTTAAATAGGAGTGATTAGGTTTGTAATTTATTTAGGGTGTTGGGCTTGGGTTTGTGGGCTAGGTAGATTTATTCTTGTCTTGGGCCTATAAGTTAATTATATTTTGATAAATCTAATGGGCTAAATTTAATTTGGATTCCTTAACTAATTGAACAATTTAATTAAATGAGCCCATTACCTAAGTGCCGTGGTATTACAAGAACTTTTTGCTTTTATCGATCCCTTGATGAAGGATAAATTAATTTCCCATTGAAGCTTTTTGATTCCTCTGAATGCATGCTTTAGAGATCGAGAGCCTTAGACCCCACTAGATGAGGTCGCCATCACCATTCCATCCTTCAAACTTATATTGTAGACCTCATAGGATTGCCAGAATACCTCTGGAGAGAGGAGATGGCTATCAGAGCGGTCAGTAACTTTGGCACATACCTCGGAGCTATCGCACCTGCCAACCCGGCACATCTGGACAAATGGACAGTGGTAGTGGCCACCGATGATCTCGCATGGGTACCGAAAAATGTAGCCCTCATGGTGGGAGGTCTGGAGCATTTGGTAAATATCAGACCGGTCAAATGGGTCCACGGCATGATATACAGGCCGGCTGATCTACCTCAACTACCGGAGAAGTTCTCCAAGCCAGACCCCTCACTTCCTTCTTCTCCGGGATCGTCCCGGGAGGAGCGCATCTTAGGACGGGATGATGACCTAATCTGTGTTAGTAAACGGGTTATTTCTGAAATTTGCCAGGCCATGAACATTGACAGCCTACCATCTCAGGTGAGGGCCATTCTGGAGCATGGTTCCACCACCATGGCCGACAACACACAAGCTGGTCAGGCAGAGCTGGTCACAGCTAATCCGAACACAGCTGGGGAGCTGCTGCAAGAACAGGGGCAGAATCGTTCACACGGGATCTTGCAAACCACCAATCTTGGTGATGCGGATAATGAAGACTCATCTATGACTCTTTTGCCCCAACCACCAGTCCCAATGGCCGCAAAAGATCAGCATAGGGTGACAACACGTGATTCACCAATTAAGAAGCCTCCAAGGAGTGGGGTGAGGAATTCCTCTATGCAGCAGCAGGATGGTGTGACGGGTCACTCACAGGCACAAAACCGACCTACTACATTTAGTGCAGGAGACTCTACTCCGCATTTGAGCAGGGTGAATCAACCTGGGGATGGGAGAAGCACGCCACGCGTCCTCTATGCAGCAGCAGGATGGTGTGACGGGTCACTCACAGGCACAAAACCGACCTACTACATTTAGTGCAGGAGACTCTACTCCGCATTTGAGCAGGGTGAATCAACCTGGGGATGGGAGAAGCACGCCACGCGTTGCTAATAAGCCAAATTGGACCCTGCTAAGAAGGACCCCTGCTCTGACTTCTGTGCTGACTCTTGTCTGCAGCCGCCAGAAGGGAAAAGACAAACTGAATGATGTCAGAACGGAAGAATCCTCACCAATGGCCAATCAACAAGTACAGCGATCAAAAGACACGGCAGACAAGACGTTAAATGAGATAAGGATTAATCTTAAAAGGAAGAGAAAAACTAATATCTCTTCACGGGCCATACACTGTAGCGGGCCTTCAAAAAGGGCCTCTACAAGTGGTCAACAAAGGAAATTTAATTCCTCAGCCAACAGGAGCCTTCTCAAATAGGCTGGGCCGTTTACCACCTCAAGTAAAAGATCTCGGGCCGAGCCTTCAGGAAGTGGTGATAAGCAGGTGGACTATTGTCTTAACTCAGAAGGTTATCATGAAATAAAGGTCCAGTATGCAAGATGTGTTGAACTCGCTACTAGCATGGGCTTGCAACCTTCGGATGTGGTTCAAACGGTGGCTGAGGAAAACATTTCATCTCATCCTACACTACAGGAAGAACATGGTGAAAGAATTGACCCAGATCTCTTTGAGCTTGACTCAAGTGATGATCTGGACGATGACATGGAGTAACTCGACTACTCTGGTCTAGTTAAGATGTGATGTAATTTTTGGTTCAATGATTGCGAAAAAAATCAAAATTTTATCATGGAATGTAAAGGGCTTAGGGGATGTTACAAAATGTAACGTGGTGCGTAAGCTCATTAAGGATTCCCGTTGTGATGTATGATTTTTACAAGAAACAAAGATCAATGAAAACAATTTAAATTATTTTGGGTGTGTTTTTCCAACTTTCTTTGATAGACAGGTCATGGCACTACATGCTATTGGCTCACATGGAGGGTGTGTAATAGCATGGAAGCGCAACTTCGAACTAATAAACTGCTGGACAACTCCACACACGGTCTCAATGACCTTGAGACAATCACAGTCCGGTCATATTTTCATTGTGTCCAGTGTTTACGGACCAAGTGTCGAGGGAGCCAAGATGGAGTTCATTAATGAGCTACGACGGATGTCTGCTTTGATCAATCAACCGTGGGCATTAGTGGGGGACTTTAACTTGGTCAGGTGGTACATTGACCGTACGGCTGACTTAAGTGGCTACAACCAGATGTGCATGTTTAATGACCTCATAAGAGACCTTAGCATTGTAGACATTCAATTGAGGAACAGGGCCTATACATGGACAAGTAAGCTACCTAGCCTATCCTTCTCGAAACTAGACAGAGTTTTCCTTTTGACACACTGGTCACTGGCTTACAGGGAGATATCACTCACGGCCTTGGAGATGGTGGTGTCGGATCACGTCCCTCTGTTGTTGTCTTGCTCAAAAGGCGGTACAAAGCCAGTTCCTTTGAGAATAGAAAATTTCTGGCTAGATTACCAACCGGTCAAGGAGATTATTAAAAAGGTTTGGGAACAATAATCTCAAGGTAATCTAATGGAGCAATTTCAACAGAAGGTTGCTAAAATGCAAGCTTTGCTTAGGGCTTGGCATAGAGAAAATTATGGGGAGGCAGAAAGATACTGGCAACAAGCTAAGAATTAATCATGTTCTTTGACCAAATAGAGGAAGTCAGACCTCTTGATGAGAGGGAGTTCAAACTGAGACAGAAAACGCGAGAACGGGCTTATGAATTGGCCAATATCATAGAAAGAAGGTGGCACCAATGATCTAGGTGCCACTGGCTCAAATCGGGTGACAAAAACACAAGATTTTTTCATGCTTATGCATCGGCAAGGTTATCAAAGAATAGAGTAACAGATCTCAAACTGGATGGCACAATAATCTCTGACTTGGGGGATATAGGCAACCAATTCTTACAACACATGAGAGGTGTGTTAGGTCAACAGGGACAGGTGATTCAATTCAAACCTGAACAGTTATATCCGCAACCCTTAGACCTGACACAATTGGGGATTGCTTTCACCGAGGAGGAAATCTCCAATGCCATCAAACAGCTAGCTGGGAACAAAGCATCGGGTCCTGACGGCTTGACGCATGAATTCTTGCAAAAGAATTGGGAAACTCTTAAGGGTGAGGTCCTGGCCATGTTTTCAGCCTTCTATGCACATGAATTAGACCTTGATGCCATTAACAAGGCTAATATCATAATGATTCCCAAGAAGGAGAATGCAGAGACCGTTTCAGATTATCGTCCGATCAGCATAGTCAATTTAATACCCAAACTCATCTCAAAGGTCATGGCCAACAGATTGCGCTCTTGGCTGCCATCCTTAACCTCTCCAAACCAAACTGCTTTCGTCAGGAATAGAAATATTGCGGAATCCTTTGTTGCGACACGGGAAATCTTAAAACACGTTGTACATACAAAAAACAGTGCAATATTTGCTAAAATTGATTTTTCGAAAGCGTTTGACTCTATCGATTGGTCCTTTCTAATTAAGACAATGGATGCGCGAGGGTTCCCAGAACGTTGGATCAGGTGGGTAGAGGTCATTTTGACGACTTCCCAGTCACGAGTCGTAGTCAACGGAGAGTAAACTGGCTACTTCTATCACAAACGGGGATTGCGGCAGGGCGACCCGCTTTCCCCGATGCTGTTCATAATTGCGGTCGATGTCTTTCAAGCAATGATTGGGGCAGTCAACAACACATTACAGTACCCTATCACAAATAGGCTACAAGAATCTGTGATGGCCTTGCAATATGCGGATGATACCGCAATTGTAGCTAACAGGGATTTGGAGACCGTTATATCACTAAAATTGGTGCTAAGCCTATTTGCAAAGGTGTCAGGATTAAACATCAACTATGCAAAAAGTTGTTTTGTTCCATTTAACATAAGCCCGATGGGAGCAGAGAGGATTGGCCGAATCCTAGGATGTCAGCAAACAGAACTGCCTGTCACGTACTTGGGAATGCCTCTGACAGTCACTGCACCAACAAGAGATCTATTCATGTCGCTCATCGAAAAGGTGGATAGAAGACTTCAGGGGTGGAAGAGCAAACTGATCTCTAGAGGTGGTCGGCACCAATTAGTAAGGTCAGTTCTTTCAGCAGTTCCAATCTACTATATGACTTGCTTTATGTTGCCGGTGTGGGTGATTCAAAGACTGGACTGTATCCGGCTCTCCTTTCTTTGGGGGAAAAATGGTTCAAGCAATAGAAGCATCTCACTTATTAACTGGCAGACAGTTTGCTTACCAATTAAGTGGGGGGGGCATGGGCTTGTCAGACTTGAGGATGCACAATAGAGCCATGTTACTGCGATGGTGGTGGCGCTTGCATGCAGAACCAAGGTCTCTGTGGTCTAGAATAATTATAACTATTAGAGGAATCCCAAATCACCAAGAAGGACCTCTGCTGCTGGTAGTATCTGGCTCGTTCTTCTGGAACAATCTTCAGAAATTGCTTCCGTTATTCAACCTGTGCATTCAGTGGTCAATTGGTAATGGAAGAAAGATCTCCTTTTGGTATGATAGGTGGGATTGTGAACCGTTAAGATTTACTAGAAATCCAAGGCCCCAAAGGCATAGAATTTCACTCAGAGAAGCTTCAGAGATCATATCAGAGTTAGCCCCATCCCTTCAAAATAAGGTTAGTCAGATTACCTGGCAAGAGGAAGAAGACCAACTGCAGTGGAGATGGGGGAGTGGTGGTACATACACAGCCAAATCCGTCTATGACATGCTTATGGGTGCAGGAAAAATGGTTCCAAATGATGCTGCGAACTGGAAGCTGCGCATACCTCATACTGTCAAAATATTCCTATTCCTACTACTCAGGCAGAAGGTGCTCATGCATGATGTCTTGGCGGCAAGGCACATCCCGTGCAGTATGGAGTGTGTACTCTGCACAACTTGCCAATTGGAAACGGAAAAGCATCTCCTGTTTGAATGTCAGTATGCAAGGAGGTTCTGGCAAGCTATCTCAACGCACTTAGGCCACCAGGTACTGATTTGGAGAAACACCATTCAGGAAACATGGCTCAGGTCTATAAAAGCTTCGACCAATAGACCACCCAGATGGAAAGAACATGCAGCAGTGCTAATAAGTTGTGCTTGTTGGATGATTTGGAAGCAAAGGAATGAGATGATTTTCAGAGATAAGTTGCTGCCTCCAGAAATGCTGGCAGAAAGAATAATACAGGAGGCTAGGATGTGGATTAAAAATTGTTGATTGGGGTATCTAGAATAGCTAGGCAGTGAGCGTGAAGGATGTAATTTATTTTTTCTGTTAATTGGCAGCCTTTGTCAATCATTCAAAAAAATAAAAAAAAAATTTGGGACCAACTATGCACTACGGGGTCGATGCTTCTATGTTCAGTAATTGTTGTTTACTCCTCCTAGGGCCAACAACATGTGCAACTATTGGCAAAGGAACTAGAACTTTTTTTTCATCTAGCTAGTTCAAACCCCTCTCCTTTCGGATCGGATGTACTATATATATATATATATATATATATGCGGCTATCCATTTTTCATTATAAACATAATTTATACCATATATATATAGTTTGCTAAGAGAAATATGTATGCATGAATCTCGTACGTGTTGAAATTTCAAAAATGTATGTGTATATTTATAGTATTTTTGAGACAAATGATATATATATATATATATATATATATATATATATATATATATATATATATATATAGCTTAGTTATTAATTAGGTTGTCATTTTTTATTCGAAAATGGCTAGCTAGCTACATCCTTCCTGTTTCACCAAATAATCAAAACTATACTATATATATACGAAACCAAGTTGACAGCACATATAATTCTTAAAAAATATATATAAATATACCGAAATTTGTACTGTTCTGTTGGAATATGCTACCAAATACATATACATACTATTAATAAAGTATTGATCTAATGGATGCCTCCACTCGATAAACCAATGGAGGAGATGACTTTTTTATCCTTGGCTTTTAAGGTCATATAGCATTAGCACCTTTCTGTTGGAAACTTTCTATCGCATGTTTATACTTTTTGTCTGCGCTAGCTCCTTTTAGTGCAAGCCCCTGAGGTTCTGTCTGACTTATCCAAAAAGGCACTTTTTATCCTCTTGCAAAGTAAAAATTGCTATGGCGACAACAGGGTTTAAAAAATTTAACTATATATGTTTGGACCCACTAATATGATAATTAGAATTAAGTTCTGACCGCGTAGAATAAAAATCTGAGTCGATCGTCCTTTTAATTAATATGACACAAATTTTAAAGCGAACCCCCATATATATTCTAAAGAATAAAGATATTGCTCCCCTAGAAGTAATCCCCTAACAGTTCTTCTGATTTAACTTATCCTAACTAATAAAAGTAGTTATTAATGATTGGCATCAATTAACCCGGATGCACCGTCAAGATTCGGCGAGGAGAGCGTGGTGCACCGTCAAGATTCAGCAAGAAGAGAGTGCTGCACCTTCAAAATTCGGCTGGGAGAGCGTGGTGCATCATTGTAGGAGATCCATGCTAGTCCAGCGAAGGTTGTCAAAGTAGAATATGTTAATATTTTATTAGTTAGATATTAATACTTCATTTGTTAGATATACATACTTCATGTTAGATATGAATACTTCTTGAAAGAGGTGGGTGAGAGAGATGAATCTGATTTTGAATTTTGAATTGTATAAATTATTTCGAACATGTATGAATATTTCGTAATCGTCAGTATGAATACTTCTTTAATTAGATATGAATACTTCATTGTTTTAGATATGAATACTATATAGATTCGCTGTAGTGGTCCCCAATTTTGGTAAATGTCGCTTTCAGACAGTTGCGGTTCCCAATCCAGGCTGTCACAAGACGCCAGCGGTCCCCCTGGTCATTACTGGTTCCCAAGATTAATGGTCCCCTCCAGTTTTGACTATTATAGATAATAAATATGAATATTATAAATTCGTAGGTATGAATACTATATATTTTGACTATCAATAAAATCGTGTTAACCTTATTCTTTGATGACAATTTTGACTCGACTGTGAGCATTCTCAGAGGATACTGCGACTGCGGCCGGGGAGGAGAAAGAGAGAGGACGACTGACGAGCCTTGTCATTAACAAATGTAATTGCAATATATATATATATTATTATTATTATTATTATATATGAATATGACCATTGCAGGCTGTCCTTTATATATAGTTTGTACAAGAAATCTGAAGGCCATGGAGGTAGTCGGCCGAACCAATCCATTTCTTGGATCAAGTTGAGTCAAGCTATATATTCTCCATTGGGAAACGTGTAGGTGTAGCCCATTGCTTACTGGTTGTATTGTCAAATAAAAGAGAAAATTTTAGCCCATATAAGGTTTTAAGTGGACCAGTTTTATAGGCATATCTAATAATGGTTTCAACCCAAAGTAATATTTTGTCTCAAAATATGTGCCCAAAATGGCCCAAATAGTTCCGCTAATCCGGATCCGATATTTACTTTCAATTATTCCTTGTTAAACTTAAAAAGTCAGTTCTTTAGACTAATTCATTAACATTGTGTACAAATTCATACAGTAACTATATTGTTTAAATATTGACTATTAATTTACAAAATGTTACTGAAAAAATGTGAGAATTAAATGATACATGATTTTATCAAAAGGAAAAGGACCTTTAGGAAGGAAACAATGATATTCACATTAACATAACAAGGTTTAAATATTTTAATAAATAGACAACTTTACCTCTCATTTATTTCTCAATCAAACTATCATTTTTTTTTTAATTAACAAGCTTCTTAAATATAAACTTTTAAATTTGTTATTCTTCATTCATGTTTATTTTCTAATTGTATACTATACAGTAAAAAGAAGAAGAAATTATTTAGCAAGTTACCAAACCAAATTTTGAAATAATATGTCCCAATTGTCACTTAGATTTTTTTTTAAATGTAATTACTTCCTACTTTTGATTATGTTACTCAATTAATTGAAAATTATTTTGACAGTAATTTTTGTTAATTTTATATTTTATTATTTAACTAAATACCTAGATAATTTTATTTTTAAATTTGATCATTTCAATTAATAAAATCTACAATTTGTTATTTATTAATTTAACTATAAGTTTTCTTTCTGTTGATTGGTAAATTGGTTTTTCATCTTTTTAATTATGAGTTTTAATTTTTGTGTTCCGTTTTTTTAGGAAAGAAATGCATATAAAGGGAGATGTTTTGATTTTGGAAACAAAGTGGATCATAATTTTAAAATAAAGAAAGTGTTGCTTGCATAATCAAATAAGGCAAACTATAGCAACAATAAATTAGGGATAAAGTTGTCTACACACTTGAAAATTTTGAAACTGTTGTGTTAATAAAAAAATATAGTTGTGTTAAAATCATTACCCAGCTATAGTGGTTTGCTGTACCCGAAACAGGTTAAATCCGTTTTGCCCGGCCCGTACCCGTTACCCGTGGTACCCGTACCCGTTGCCCGGGTACAAACGGGTAGACGGGTAGACAGGTACGGATAATAAACGGACTGGACTCTTGAATTTTGAAAAAAACCCGCTGTACCCGTACCCGCCTACCCGTACCCCTATACCCGCCTACCCGTACCCGTACCCGCCATCCTTTACCCGGTTGCCCGTACCCATTACCCGTTACCCATACCCACCCCATAACCCGTACCCGACCCAGATTTTGAAATTCAAAATCTTTTGAATTTTGCCACCGGTTCAAGAGGGGCCCGGGCCGGGTCAAATCAAACCCGGCCGAACCCACCCGGGTCACCTCAACCGGTTTTTTTTTTTATTTCAAATTTTATTCCCTCTCCATTTTTTTTCTTTAAATACACCCCTCTAATCCTCTTCCTCTCCACATTCTAAATTTGTAACTCAAATTCTCAATCTCTCAAACTCAATCTCAAATTCTCATTTTTCATTATTCTTAATTTTTAAATTTATTGTTTAAAAAACATATGGTTGTAATTTAATTCATTTTACAAATACGCAAACAGAATTAGAGGTTCGCTAAACCCATTACGGAATTACGAAGGTATCAAAATTACAAAGTTCGGCACCTCCCGCAACATTTTTCCGCGAAATTTAAAGGTTAGATTTATTTTATGTTAGATTAATTTATTTTTGTAGAGTAATTTAAAATTTGATATTAGATTTATTGTTGTAGATAAACGTATAATTTAAATTGAATATTAGATTTATTTTATGTTAGATTTGTTAGATTTATTTAATTTATGTTAGATTTGTTAGATTTATTGAATGTTAGATTTATTTAATTTATGTTAGATTTGTTAGATTTATTGAATGTTAGATTTATTTAATTTATGTTAGATTTGTTAGATGTGATTATGTGAACTTGTGATATAATTAGATTTATTTTGAATATGTTAGATTTTATTTTTGAAATTCGGATTTATTTTTAATTGGTTAAAAAAATATGTTGGATTCATTTTTGTGAATATGTGAAATATTTTGAATATGTTAGATTTATTTTTGAAAATGATAGATTTATTTTGAATAAGTTATATTTATTTTGAATATGATAGACTTATTATTAAGATTTATTTTTTGAATATGTCAAGTAATTGTATTTATTTTTGAATATGTTAGATTTATTTTTAAATAGATTAGATTTTATCTTTGTTTTTTCAAATTCTTTTTTTTTTGTTTTGTTTCCTATTTTTTCTGTTTTTTCCAGATTTTTTTAATTTTATTTTTTTCTGTTTTTTCTAAATATAGTTGTATTTGAAATTCATTATATAACTTGGTTGGATTTATTTGTTGAATATGTTAAGTAATTGTATTCATTTTTGAATATGTTAGGTTTATTTTTAAATATGTTAGATTTTATCTTTGTTTTTTGAAATTCTTTTTTTTTCTGTTTTTTCCTATTTTTTCTGTTTTTCCCAGATTTTTTTAATTTTCTTTGTTCTTTTTTTTTAAAATATAGTTGTATTTGAAATTCATTATATAACTAGATTAGATTTATTTGTTGAATATGTTAAGTAATTGTATTCATTTTTGAATATGTTAGGTGTATTTTTAAATATGTTAGATTTTATCTTTGTTTTTTGAAATTCTTTTTTCTTCTGTTTTTTCCTATTTTTTCTGTTTTTCCCAGATTTTTTTAATTTTCTTTGTTTTGTTTTTTAAATATAGTTGTATTTGAAATTCATTATATAACTATATTAGATTTATTTGTTGAATATGTTAAGTAATTGTATTTATTTTTGAATATGTTAGGTTTATTTTTAAATAGGTTAGATTTTATCTTTGTTTTTTCAAATTCTTTTTTTTCTGTTTTTCCCAGATTTTTTTAATTTTCTTTGTTTTTTTTTTAAATATAGTTGTATTTGAAATTCATTATATAACTAGATTAGATTTATTTGTTGAATATGTCAAGTAATTGTATTTATTTTTGAATATGTAAGATTTATTTTTAAATAGATTAGATTTTATCTTTGTTTTTTCAAATTCTTTTTTTTTTCTGTTTTGTTTCCTATTTTTTCTGTTTTTTCCAGATTTTTTTAATTTTATTTTTTTCTGTTTTTTCTAAATATAGTTGTATTTGAAATTCATTATATAACTAGATTAGATTTATTTGTTGAATATATTAAGTAATTGTATTCATTTTTTAATATGTTAGGTTTATTTTTAAATATGTTAGATTTTATCTTTGTTTTTTGAAATTCTTTTTTTTTCTGTTTTTTCCTATTTTTTCTGTTTTTCCCAGATTTTTTTTTTTTTCAATATAGTTGTATTTGAAATTCATTATATAAATAGATTAGATTTATTTGTTGAATATGTTAAGTAATTGTATTCATTTTTGAATATGTTAGGTTTATTTTTAAATAGATTAGATTTTACCTTTGTTTTTTCAAATTCTTTTTTTTTTGTTTTGTTTCCTATTTTTTTCTGTTTTTTCCTATTTTTTTTCTGTTTTTCCCAGATTTTTCTGATTTTCTTTCCTTTTTTTTAAAAAAAAATATAGTTGTATTTGAAATTCATTATTTAACTAGGTTAGACCGTTAGATTTATTTGTTGAATATGTTAAGTAATTGTATTCATTTTTGAATATGTTAGATTTATTTTTAAATAGATTAGATTTTATTTCTGTTTTTTTTTCTGTTTTTTCCGGATTTTTTTAGATTTTTTTTTTAAATATAGTTGTATTTGAAATTCATTATATAACTAGGTTAGATTTATTTGTTGAATATGGTAAGTAATTGTATTTATTTTTTAATATGTTAGATTTATTTTTAAATATATTAGATTTTATTTCTGTTTTTTTTTTCTGTTTTTTCCGGATTTTTTTAGATTTATATTTTTCTGTTTTTTTTTTAAATATAGTTGTATTTGAAATTCATTATATAACTAGGTTAGATTTATTTATTGAATATGGTAAGTAATTATATTTATTTTTGTGAATAGGTTTACATTTTTAAAAAATGTCATCTCATCGTGATTCGGTGCAAGAAGATATCGCGAGAATGACGGCCGATATTTTTGGCCCCGAAATACCAACTACAAATTATCCACAAGATGATCCACAAAATTATTTTGATAATGCTAGCTCTCAAATGCCGCCACCTAATTATCCACAACCTCCCCAAAATTATCAAAGAAAAGACCAAATGCTACAAACAAATTATCAACAAAACCCCCAAACGGGTGCACCGTATTATACTTCAAATGATCCAAACATATTCATTCCACAAGAATCACATCAACCACCACCACCGTATGCATATGGAGGCACTTCTTCCGTTGCATCGTCGAGTCAACTCAACCCCCCTATTTCAGGTACTCCTTCGACAAGTGTCACTGAAATTCAAGAAGAAAGTCTCGCTCCTCCTCCTTCACAACAACCAGCAGCTAAGAAGGCTAGAAGACCTCCCAAATACAACCAATATTGGTTTGAATGGTATGATGTGACCAAAGATGATGACGGCTACTTGAAAACTCTTTATTGTAAGGTAGACCATTGCAAGAAACCTTATTTTGTTTATAAACAAGCTAGTGGTATGAGTAGCTTTAAAAGACATGTTGATGTGCATATTAGAAAGGGTGAAAACTATAACCCGAATAATACCGCGCAAATTCAAACCCAAATCACCCCGGATGGTACTTTAACCAACCCAAAATTTGATGAAAAAAGAATGCTTAGTGAATTGGCCCAGTACATAACACACAAAGAACAACCAATCAGTATGGGTGGTTGCACAGCCTTTGCCCGGTTGGTCATTCGGGGGTGTGCTCAACCACTGTACAAGAGGATGCATCATAGAAACTTGGTTGGTGAAATAAAAAAACAGTTTACAACCATAAAAGATGACCTCAAAGGTACATTTGCATATCAATCCAATAAAGTCTCAATTACCTCCGATATATGGACTGCTGGTAAACATGGCCTTGGGTACTCTTGTGTTACTGGGCATTGGATCGATGATCAGTGGGTATTACAAAAGAGGATATTAAGTTTTCGAGTGTTAGATTTCCCGCACACCGCAAATGTAATTTTCAAATCTATTATTGAGGTTTTACAAGAGTATAACCTTAAGAGGGATATGGCTAACAAGGTTTTTTTTATATCTTTCGATAATGCTAGCAACAACATTGCTTCCATTGAAATTTTTAAACGGTCACTAAACCCGATTATGAATAGTGAAATGTTTCACCAAAAGTGTGTTTGTCATATACTTAACCTCGTCGTGAAGGCAGGACTTAAAACAGAAACTATAAAATTATTGATAGTTAAATTTAAGGATGCACTCAACCACATTTTTCAAACCATGAAAGAAGACAAGAGTTTGCAAAGTTGTGCGTAACCTATCGACTAAGTAAGTTGAAAGTACCTTGAGATTTAGATACCCGTTGGAACTCAACCTATAGGTTGTTGAACTGATGCCTTCCTTACAAAGCTGTCATAGGGGAGTTTTTGAGGGGATCCACCTCTCAGGGAATGCAATTGGAACTCACCGTCGGGGAATGGGACCAACTAGAAAGGCTTTCAACATTCCTAGGAACCTTTTTTGAAGCAACCGTCAAACTATCATGCTCGTATTCACCGACGGCATTTGAGTTATTGGGGCAAATCTATCAAATTTCCAAGGTTTATCGTAATTTGGAACAAGCAGAAACCCACGATAAATCTCTCACACCAATTGTAGAGGCCATGAAACTAAAATTTCTAAAATATTGGGAAGATGTACCCCTCTTGGCCATTATTGCAAGCTGCCTCAACCCGGCATACAAGAAATATTACACGATCAAAATGGTTGAAGCGTACAAAGGTAATCTACATTTAGTCGCAACCGGGGTCGAGGCATACGTGGATGCGAAGTTCGCTGAGATGTTTAACATATACAACTCAAGAATTAGTGGTAACCAGAACCCCTCTTCGTCCCGGGCTGGTCCTAGGTATGAATAAATATACATTATGCTTTTAATCTTTATGATTTATAATATCTACATTATTTGTCCACTAATTTTTATTTTAATAGTTCCACTTTCAGGAGCACTAGCAGTAGTGGATTGTTAGCAGATTTTCAATCAGATAGCGAACCGCATGCATCCACAAACGAGTTAGTGAGCTATTTGAATATGCGCAACGAAAATGAAAACGTTGACATCATGACCTGGTGGAAGAGGAATCAAAGGTCTTATCCAACACTAGCGATGATGGCCCGCGACGTTTTTGCCGTACCCGTGTCAACCGTCCCTTCAGAAAGTTGTTTTAGTTCGGCAAACAGGATCCTCTCCGACAAACGCAGTAAATTGGGTTCACATGTTTTTGAAAGACTTATGTGCTTGAAAGATTGGATTCATGCTGACGAGCGCAACCAACATCAAGCTCAAGAATCATCTTCTGCAGCTGATACTGAATAAAGCGTTACCGAGCCGCAGCCTCAACCTAATTCAGATTCAGACGGTGCGGAAGAAAACAAACAATGGTATATGAATCCAAACTACTAGATAGGTAGTGTCGGTATAATTTTCTAACATCTTTTAATATTTATGGTTATTTAAAAAATTATAATTTCTAAACATTTCAATTAGTTTTTAAATTATTCATTTTAAAGTAAAATTACTAACAAAAAAAAGTTAGAACTCCGCCTATGTCATTTTACATAGCCAGTCCCAAGGCCGGAATAAAGGAGGGTAACTTTTATTTTTTAATCTATTGTTTTCAAATTATTCATAATTATTTTTAATGTAATAAATTAATTTAAGATATTATTATTTATATTTTATTGTTTTAATTATAATGAGAATTTGAAAATAAAATAAAATGACTTGCTTAAAGAAATAAATAAATAGATTTGTACTTGGCCGTATAAATATACAAATTTTCGTACGAATAATTTTTATATATAAGGTACAAATTTTATTCATTTATAAATTATAAAGACGCGACTTGATAATTTCATGTATATATATACTCTATTTGATATTGAACTATTCATATTATAAAAATTGAATTATAAACACGTAATAATATTTATACGACACTGTAAAAAAAACAGAAAAAAAATATTAAACAAAACAGAAACAAAGACAGAAAAAAAAGGAAAAAACCAAACTAAAAAAAAAAACTAAAAAAAAGAAACTGAAAAAAAAAGAAAAAAAACAGAAAGAAAAACAGAAAAAAAAACGGAAAAAAAAACGGAAAAAAAAAACTGAAAAAAAAAACAGAAAAAAAACAGAAAAAAGAAGAAGGAAAAAACAGAAAAAAAAAAAAAAAAGAGGGCGGACCGGACCCGTACCCGGATACCCGGATCCGTACCCGCAGTACCCGTACCCGTCAACCCGCAACGGGTACGGATAATAAACGGACCGGATATAGGTTTTGAGAAAATTACCCATCTTCCCGTTACGGATTTTACCCGTACCCGACCTACCCCTTTACCCGTCCTACCCGTTACCCGTAACGGGTAACCCGTCAGCAATTGCCTACCCAGCTACAAGCATGCACAATTAAAATCTTATTTGTATAACTGAGTCAGCATACAAAAGTAAATAACAACCAAGTTAAAACAATCAATTATTCAAGAAATGACAGCACATACAAGGATGAATCTATACTTGAAGCAAAAATGACTAGTACAAAAAAACAGATGAAATCAATATCGGCCACCTGTAGAATGTACCAGCATTCTTGAAATGTGGAATGTATCAGCATTTCATGAAAAGCCGAGTTGAGTCTGGCACTCCCAGAGCGTCTCTGCGGACCGCCTCAACCTCTTAATCTCCTCCTCAGTAAGGTGGATGTTTATCACCCCATGGATCCCGTTTCTGCCAACCTGTGCAGGAAGACTCAGGAAAACCTGCAATAATTAAGCAAATTGTTATGCAAATTCCAAGTTTCACAATGTAGGTGCAAACATAGATAAGCAAATACCTCTTTGTCATCAGGGATGCCATAAAACCCCTTGGCAAGTAGTGAAACAGGATGGATGCGGCGTTGGTCCCGGATGAGGGAGAAAGCCAGGCTAGCAACAGAGTAGCCGATAGCCCAGGAAGTATAGCCCTTGAGGCTAATAACCTCATATGCACTGTCAATCACTGCTTTCCTTGTCGCCTCCAGCATCTCTGGAGACAGGTTGCTGTCGTTCTTCTCCAACGAGCTGATGACAGGAACCCCACCAACGTTAATGCTCGACCAGAGCGCGACTGAACTGTCTCCGTGCTCCCCAACCATGTAAGCCTGTCGAGGTAATTAAGGCAAAAGGTTGATCAAATCATGTGTACAAGTTGCAAGATTATTTTTTTAGGAAACAAGTTGCAAGTTTTCTTATTATTGCTTTAACGCATAGTTTACTTTGTTAGGGAATTTTTTTTTTTCTACTGTGAATTTGAATGGGAGTTTTCCATAGTTTATTTTTTTGGCATTCATAGGAGAATCAATATTTATACAATCAATATACATAAGTGAAAAACTAAAAAGTTAAATTTGCCATTATACTTGACATCATACTGTACAGTTGTCAATATGTTTAATTCCTGTGGTGGTTAGATATCAGTTTATTCAATACTGTACTAAAAGTGGTCACATAAGGGAAGGCCATCTCTTTTCCATTTTGAAATTATTTTAAAAAATAGATATGCCACTTTTAGAAAGACCCTCAATCATATCTGGAAGGATATTGAATTTGAGCTGCTCTTCAATTTAAGAAAATATTTTTAAGGAAATATTTCATCATTGGATATTCTACAATATCCCCTACATTATTAATGCAGATTTTCTAGCAACTGGAAAAATTCAAAATTCAACGTTCTAGACGTCTTAATCGGGACCAATAAGTCCCACACTAACACAATTGCACAAAGCACAAATATTAAAAAAATCAAGCTAAACGACTTTTCAGGGGCAATAATGCAACAATACCATTACAAAACACTCTAATTTATTTTTTTAAAAATAAAGGGAATAATAAACAAGTACCTGCACGTCTTGGGCATTGACATGCAAATGATCTGCGAGGAGGAACCTGAACCTCGATGAGTCAAGATTTGTTCCGGACCCGATAACCCGGTTGGGGGGGAAGTTAGAAAGCTTCCATGTAATGTAAGCAAGCACATCAACGGGGTTTGACACAACCAGCAGGATACAATTGGGTGAGTAGGCGGCCAGTGGTGGCACGATTCTTTTGAATATGGCAAGGTTACGCTGGAGCAGGTCAAGCCGTGTTTCGCCAGGGTTCTGCCTGGCACCGGCAGTAATGATGGCCAAATCCGAATTAGCTGTTACTTCGTAGTCAGTCGATGATACGATTCTGCATAGGCATCAAGTACCAATATTTTGGGTTTTTCTTTTTCATTAGAAATTGGCTGAATGCGATCATAGAAAGTGTTAATTGAACAGCATCAAATGATATCAGGATAAAAATGTGTGCACTTCAGCAATTCAACAACAATATTGATACATTGACTCAAGTTTAGGCCTCGAATTTGCCCCAAAAGGGAACAGTGCTGTCCCACATTCATTCAAGATCTAACTTGGGGAACAGTATATTGGGTGAAAAATCTTAACAAAGGGAAATAATGCTAGCTATTATTCCAAATCAAGATCCGTGCAATTGTGGATCTCTATGTGGACCAATGGTTTGGATCTTTTCCAGTGGGTGGTTTAGGTACTGTAGGGGCTAACCGTAACCGCCCCCCAGGCCCCAGCCAATAGTACTTGTGATTTCAAAAACATTGATAAAGAAGAGAATGTTGTGCATACTTGACACGGGGAAGGAAGGCAGCAGCATGTTGGAGATCGAGCATCTCGCCACGCAACTTATCCGGCTGGGCATCGACAAGCGCAATCTCATCAGCCATGTCTTGTGTAAGGATTGTTTGCGCAATCGCCATGCCCACGTTACCGCAACCGACCACCGTAATTTTTATGTGCCTGCTTGTACGTGCTGCTGTCTCCGCTTCAGGAAGCGGGGTGAAGATGTGGTGCTTCGCATTGGGGCTGAAACCGATCTCTTGTAGTGAGGCTGCCTTCTTCATTCTAGCTTGACTTCGGTTTTTAGATTGTGTTTAACTTTGTTTAGATTTTGAAGAATTTTAGGGGGAATTTGGTAGGCTTTGGTTTTTATAATGTGGAATTGTGGATGGGTGTGATATTGATAGGCAGCTGGGGCCTGGGGTATGTAATTTATAAGGTTATAAAGCCAATGGCAACTGGGTTTTAAAAAATTTCCAAGTGGGGAAGCCAGGTCACTTTCTTTTGAACTTTCTACGAAGCTTATAATCTGTTGTGCTTATTTGTTATTTCACTGGTCGCCTCTAGTGTTTCAAATTTGAAAATAAATCTCCTACGATTCTGAGGAATTCTAGGGTCTTACGATTCTTTAAAAAAAAAAAAAATTATGAAGATTTGTACAACTCAAAAAATAAAATGTTGGATTTAGAATCGTAGGACTCTACAATCCCTTGGGATCGTAGCAGATTTATTTTCAAATTTGAAACCCTAGCGACGACCGACGACCAGTGAAATAAGCACAACACATTATAAGCTTTCTAGAAGGTCCAAAATGTCCTGGCTTCCCACTTGTAAATTTTAAGAATCAAACCCGGGCCCTCCAAACACTACTGGTCCGTCCAAAACAGCTAGTTGTTATTTACTTTTTCGAAAGTAGGTTTTGTTTTCTAATCATAAATGAATAAATGATGTCAAATATCCGATTTGTGGGAATATTTCGATTTTTTTGGAAAAACAGAATATAAAGTATGACTGAGGATTACATTGTAGATTTATTATATTTCTTTCAACGCACTAAATATTTTCAGAATCTAAAATTTATACTTCATAAAGATTGGTGCATGCACCAACCCTTTCATAAATTAAAATTTATAGTCCATAAAGATTGGTGAATGCACCAGATTTTTTGTGATCTAAAAATGAAGCACCTCAAATAATCTTAACTCTAGAGTATGTTTGGATGGGTTAAGAAGATGGACTATTATGAATAGTAAATGTATTCAAACAATATTTTTGTTATTCGGAATAATTAGAATAATTGCTATTTTATATTATTTGTAAATGTTGGAATAACTAATATTTAGAAATATAAAGAAAGAGAAAAAAAAAATATTTTCTCCTCATATTTCTGCCAATGTAATCCTAAAATAACAAAGTTGACATTACTTTTATCATCTTTACGTCGTGATAATTTATTTGAGACTCCACTTGCATATCTTACTCTACTTGCTTATATTTCCTCTTAATTATCACATTTTTAAAATTATTTTTTATCTGTTACAACTATTCACTATTCAAAATGTACAAGCCAAACAAAATTTTCACTAACCTGAATAGCATTATTTTCATACTATTCTGAAAAATTACTATTTTGCTTTATTCTCATTTATTAATCCTAAATTTCACTATTCTAACTATTTTAGCTCTCATTCAAACATGAATATGTATCGTCTGCATTAACTCAAAAGGCATATTTTGGATTAATGTATCTCGACCATCTAATTTTAAATGGAGTCATTACAACCTCTCCTTGTAACACAAAGTGTCCTTTAATATTAGTGTGAATCTTATCTATATGGATCTTAAAGCACATAACACACAAATCACGACACATAATTGACACACATATCGTATCATTCCATACTGTAAACATACTATTATGTAACAAAATTGGCTCCATCGTGCCATTTTTTCCACTTTACCCTAGATGTGTTCGAGTTTCGTAGGGAGCATAAATCAGACGATTCTGGATTTACTCTTTGATAGTTCCTATAATATAGAACGAGTGATTTTATATAATATTGTATTCAAACTTCAAAGAATGGAAGTTGATGTTTGTGAAAGAAAATATGCCGCAGAAAATCACAGAACTTTTCAGCTGCGACCACATCGTGGACCCAATCAATGGACATAAGTTAAATTACGAGCGGACGACTGATCCTTCTTTTGTGGGATATCGATCCAGCGTATTATGTTGCGAATTTTGTTTTAACTTTTGATATGCTTCTATAAATGTTTGGATTGGCTCCGGCGCCACGGGCGACAAGTTTGTCCTGTTTCCCTAACAGTCCGATTTCAGTTATTCCTGCCGATTGCGAATCCTCTTAAAAGATTCCATGTCAACTATCTGATTTTTTATTTTAAATGAAGTTAATTTAGTTTCAATTATAATATAAGGTGCTTTAATATTAGTGTACATCTAATTTACACAAAATTTCAAATAAATCAAATAAGTGAAATTCGTTAACTCAAAATTTACCCTTCTCAGTTACTACAGAGGATACAGATTCATTCATGTCCGGGTTAACGAGCCATAGATTTTGGGTCATGATATTAAACGCATTTATATTTTTATTAACACAGTATTATCTAAAGTTTTTAATAATTAGACAATTTAATTAGGGGTCTCAATTGCACCCTTTTATATGTTTATCCAACCCGTATCGACTATTAAATATCATTTTTCCAATCCATACCGTATTTGATAAGACCGGTGTTCTAAATAGTTAGTTATAGTTTATTTTTACCATAAAAACTAAACTATGAGATAAAAATAAGCTAATTCAGCTACGACCGCTATAGTTATAATAACTGGCCGCTATTACCACTATGCGCTATTGCTATCGTTGTGCTACATGGTTTTTTTTTTTCGATTTACATGGTCTTCTATTCTTATATCTGATGCTACATAGTATTTTATGATAAGTATACTAAACCGAACTATGTGCTTTTGTTTTTATTTGTAATTTAGTTCCTCATTCTATATTATAAACATACAAATATTAATTCTTCATTTTGCTTGCTCTTTGTCTAGTATTCACTTATAAAATTATCATCGTTCGTTTAATTGAAAGCTGATTTTGATTATTATAATATATATATTATTATAATATATAATTATATATAGAGAGAAAGTTGGGCTATGGTGCATTGCAATGTATAGTCTCTTTTGTACATTAGACTATAAATCACTGAATTCAAAGTCCAAATAACTGATCCAAACCGTTCACCTTGTTCTCCATATTAATATGTGTTTGGAGACCAAATTTTATATTTTTTTGAAATTTTTTTACTATTTTTTAGATTTATTGAAAATTGTTGTTTTTTTATGGTCTAGATTTGTCTGAAAATAGCGATTTTCAATAAATCTAAAACAATAGTAAAAAAATTTCCAAAAATATAAAATTTGGTCTCCAAAAACATATGGAGAACAAGATGAACGATTTAGATCAATTATTTGAACTTTGAATCCAATGATTTATAATCTAATGTACAAAAGATGTTGTACATTGTAATGCACCATAGCCCAACTCTCTCTCTCTCTCTCTCTCTATATATATATATAGAGGAGGGATCAAGTTACAACATTTTTTGAGTTACAACAAGTTACAACAAGCATTATTTACATTTTCAAAGTCCAAATCGTCGATCCAAACCGTTAGATGTGATCTCTACAATAAAATGTGCTTGGAGACTAAATTTTAAATTTTTTGGAAATTTTTTACTATTTATTAAGGTGGGTACAAAAACTAGTCAAATTTATACCATTGAATTTTGTACCCATCTTAATAAATAGTAAAAAAATTTCAAAAAATATAAAATTTGGTCTCCAAGCACATTTTATTGTAGATATCACATCTAACGGTTTGGATCGACGATTTGGAGTTTGAAAATGTAAATAATGCTTGTTGTAACTTGATCCCTCCTCATATATATATATATATATATATATATATATATATATATATATAGTATGGCTAAATTGCTACCGGTACCACTTCGACGTAAGTGCTTACGGGGTCATATCTTAGTATTTGATGTTCAAACAACAAATTCAAACCGTTAGATGTTCAATATATAATAAAATGTGCTTGGAGACCAAATTTTACATTTTTTTTGGAATTGTTTTACTATTTATTAAGATGGTTTGAACATCTATTGGTTTGGATTTGTTGTTTGAACATCAAATACAAAGATATGACCCCGTAAGCACTTAGATAGAAGTGATACCAGTAGCAATTTAGCCATATTCTCTCCCCTCCCCCCCCTCTCTCTCTCTATATATATATAGGGAGAGAGAGAGATTGGCTACTCTACTTACATAAGCATATGAGGGTATATGTATAAGTTATTTTTTCATTTTCAAAATCCAAAAAGTCGATTTGAACCGTTAGGTGTGATCTCTATATTGAAATGTGCCTGGAGACCAAATTTTACATTTTTCTGAATTTTTTTTACTATTTATTAAGCCACTTTGAAACTTGCTAATTCAACGGTGGCTTCTGATTTTATTGTTTTGTTAAGCCACCGTTGGATCAGTGATTTTCAAAGTGGCTTAATAAATAGTAAAAAATTTCATAAAAATGTAAAATTTGGTCTCCAAGCACATTTCAATATAGATATCACATCTAACGGTTTAGATCGACTTTTTAGATTTTGAAAATGAAAAAAATAACTTATAAGCATATACCCTTATATACTTATGTAAGTAGAGTAGCCAACCTATATATATATAGAGAGAGAGAGAGTAAGGCTACCATATATTGCAATGCATAAATATTTTTGTACATTGGATTATAAATCACCGAATTCAAAATTCAAATAATCAATCAAAACCATTCATCATGTTCTCCATATTAATATGTGTTTGGAGATCAAATTTTACATTTTTTGAAATTTTTTTACTTCATTTCACTTGTATAATTAATTGCTTTTCATCTATTATAATATATAATAACTATAAAGGATGAACTATTAAATAATGTTACTTTGTAGATCTTTTTTTTTTCTTATTTGCATTATTTGCATGATTGGAAAAAGTATAGACTTAGTAGTGAGGATTTAGTTGTTATTATTGTTGTTCGTACAATAATCTTTGACGTCTATTTGACTAATTTGCAAAAACATACAATTATTGAATTTTACGATTTCTTCTATTTTTGAGAACATATAGGTCCAAGAAGAGTAAGAACTGCGATATAATAAGCTTGGACTGAAGAAATCACGAAGACTTTTATCAAGAATACAAATTGTAAAATCAAAAGCTTGGTAAAGTATGTTTGAGGTTGATTAAATTGGGATAAAACGTTAGGAACGTTTTCAAAACGTTGGTAACGTTTTATAATAATCAGTAGTAACAAACTGATCAAAAGAAGAATCAAGTTATAACGTTATACAAACGTTGTGACGTTTTACAAACGTTGGTAACGTTTTACCAAGCTGTCAGAGATTTAAAATCCTAAAATCGCATTTGAATAAAACGTTGTAACGTTTAATAAAACGTTGGTAACGTTTTATGTCAAACAGCTCATTTTTGAGCTGCCACTATAAATAGACTGAAGGGATCACTTTCAAACTAATCTTAGCCGATCCTAATCATTTCAAAAGCGATTTTCTGAGAGCTTAGCCTACTCCATTGTTGTGAGAGCTTAAAACTTCAAAATTCCTCAAGTAACCTCAAACCTACTTCACTAATCTTGATCTAGATTAGGTTAGAGTGATCTATTGAGTGTTTCTCTTGTTCTTGAGTAGCTTTTGTGACTTCCCTTGTTTGTAAGGGCTTGCCGGCTCAAACCTCGAGTTGCTCGTGTGACTTTCCTTGGTTGTAAGGGCTCGCCGGCACTCATCTCTCGTTGGCCGTGACTTCCCATTTTGTAAGGGCTCACGGTTCACAATTGTAATCCTTTCATATTGGGTAATAGAAAGGTGCACCTAGAAAGAGGTTGCGACGCCTCGGAGACGTAGGCCATTGTTTTGCCGAACTCCGTTATCATCCCGCGTGTCAATTTCTCTAAACTCATCTATTTACTTTCAATTGCAATTTATTTTCAGTTTTTGTTCAATTAGAGGTGCCCCTAAGTGCAACAATTATAATTCTCTAATATTGATCATGTTGATAATTAGTAGAAATATAGAATATAAATTTTGAAAAGAAAAGAAAAACGCTATATCTGATAGCTCTCGCTGTAGCTACGCTATCCGTAATAGCTTTGATCATGTTGATAAGTTTTTTTGTCTCTTCGCTATACCGCTATAATCACTATTTAGAATCTTGGATAAGACATATATTGATAAACTTATTGGGTACGGGTAAAGATTTTTTCCGTTATCGGGTATGGATACAAGTACAAATAGAGCTTATTCCATACCCATTACCAGATCAGGTAATTATAAAAAAATTATATATATTAATTTCAATGAATATTAACTCTCCAATTATTATTGATAGATGTGTTATGTTTAATTAAAACATGTAAATAAATTTCAACAAATGCCAATAAAGTTTACTTTTAAAATACATATATATATATTTGTGCAATGAATGTGTTTTAATGAATTATTTAATAAATATTTTTTTATTATAATAGCATTACTTCTTGTTTACCTGCTACAATTTCATTATCCAATGACCATAACAGATAACGATAGAGTACGAGTAAGCTAATTTGTAGTGGATAAGGGTAGAATACAGGTAAGAATAATTTGTAATTGGTACAGGTATAAAAATACTTTCACCCAGTCTTTACCGTACCGTTGACATCCCTAAATTTATCATTATTAATTTTCTTTTGTTCTTTAAAACTGCTTCTCTCTTATATTTTTATGAGATTTTCTTTTCTTAAAAGTTATGTTCGTTTAAAATCAATCTCTCTCTCATATATTATTATATGAATTTTTTTCTTAAAAGTTAAATTTACAAAATAAATATTAACTGCCAAAATATATTATTTGAAAGTAGATTGTCAATAAACTAATGGAGCTAAATAAAATATATAGATATATACAATGTCTGACTCTCACAAATTAGTTATTGATTTTTCTGATTTTTTTTAATGTCTTGATGATAAAATGGGGTCAACTATATAAATTTTTTAAAATAAAATATAGAGATCGATTTTCTTTTATATTTAGTATTTTACTATAAATTATACAAAAATATATTTCATTACCAATTTATGAAAAAAAAAAAAACAGAGAATCAATTGATCCCTATTCTATATCTCCACCCTCTAATGTCCTCAATCTTGATACACATGATTCTTTTCAAAATATTTTTTTTGTCTCCATCAGTAAATCATATTCACAATAACTCATACACGGCAAACTTTGCATAATAATATTTCAAAAATAAATAAATTATACCACTGGAATAAAATTCATTGGACGTGGGTGCATTGTTATCAGAACCGGATCGGACCGGAAAAAAACCAGAACCGCTCACCTGTTCAGTTTGGTTCGTTTAAAGAATCGTTTATGCTATTGGACCGGAAAAAATGGGTTTAACCGGCTGGTTATATCCAAAAAATCGCTGAACCATTTGAGAAAAAATCCGGTTCAAAGCATATTCAAATTTGAAGTGAAATCGATTGAAGAAAACAGATCAAATCAGTGAAAGAAAAAAAAGTGAAGAGAGGAAGAAGATTATGACAGTGGGACCCATTACAAGAGTGTAATTAATATTATACAGGAGAACTGCCTTATCTTTAGCCCAATAGTCTTTTTATTTAATATTTTTTTAATTGGCATCGGGAATGGCTCAAGACAAAAGAACTCTGAAGTAGCCTATTACTTCATATACACTGTAGCAATATATTGCTGAATGCTTATGCAAAAATAAATAAATTATGAGCAAGTGGTTAACTTTTGTATATTACAAAAAATTTATTAATTCTTATTTTTTATTGCAAAAAAAATGATGCTACTATATTATCAGACACTGTTAATTTTTTTCATGTATGTAACATTATTTATTTGTGTAGAGATGAAATTTACAATTTATGTCTCTCAAAATTTCTATTTGTATGTAAAACTAATTTTCTATTTGTTGTTAATTTTATGAAAATTGTCACTTTCATGTTTTATGTAATAAATTGTAAAAAGCTAGCGTGCATCAATTAGAAAATATATAAATATTCTCGTTTTAATTATTTAGTTAATTTATTTGTTCAAATTAAGTTATATACACAAAATATTATTTCAACTAACGCTTTATTAAAATAAGAAATAATATCTCAATATCAAGTATTATAATTATAAAAAACCAACAATTGAACCGGTTGACCCACTGATCCGACCAATAAACCAGTGAACCGGAGCTTTACCGGGTCAATGTCCAGTCCGGTTCTGATAACATTGCGTGGGTGGCTTTGTCTCATCAGTAGATCATATTCACAATACGGGACCTATTTAGGCAAATTTGTCATTATAGTTTTTTTTTAAATAAAAATAAAATCAATTATCGGACATATATAGGGGGCTTATGTTCATGGCATGAGGTATCATTTTTTTTAATTAAGTACATGCAACTGGGTTCTACAGTTGACCGTAATTTTTAAATATACCATTCAAAAATAAATAAAAATAAACCAATACATCACGAATTCTATAGAATTTCAAATTTATTATGAATGCAATAACAAATTTATCATGGCCGCAATGATAACTTGCGGATCCAATATTGCTGAAACACGATTTGAGGCTAATTTGAAGGTCTCAATTTGTCGTTGTGACCACCTTTTTGTTAGCCTCAATTTATCATTCCGTTCATAATAACAATTGAATTCGCACGAAATCATCATTTTTTTATTTTTTTTTAATGATAGATATAAAAATTTGGGTACAGTTGATGCACATAAAATTAAATAAAGATTTAGTGCTACTTATATATATTTTTAAAAAGAATAAATTACAGAGTCTTATTACCACTTTCGAGTTTAGTTCCATGATTTTTTCTCAGAATCAAGTGATCTCTCCATTCTTCAAAACTGGAGATGACATTTTCACAGCAATTTACAAATATTTTCTTTTCTGAGAGAATGTTTGCGAGTCAGTACAAAAAAAAAAAAATGTAAACCAAAAAGAAATATAAGTGTGTATATTTTCGGAATTATCTAGATCGATTTGCTCTGAATGATCGAAATAAGTGTCGTAATATAATTTTTTTTTTTTTACAAATCATTTTTGTTTTTCAAATCAACAAACAAAATATCTTTATGAACTCCATTTTTTTCTTTCTTCCCCTACCTCCCACTCTTTTACATTTACTTCACATTTAATTTTTCATTTTTGAAAATTACAGCAATGTCAATGTTTTCATGGTTTTATTTTAATTTTTTTTGTACCAATCCGTACAAAAAGATAAAATATATACTTTAAAATTTTATTTGCTTAAATATATTGTTTGCGTGTTTATCCGTAAAAGTATCATTATAATATATGATGTTAGTTTATTTATTAAAAACTTTTTATTTAACATATTAATTTTGTCTATACAGTGTTTGATGCTGCTTGAATAAATTGTGCTAATTGCTCAATCGTTTCGTTTATAATAAGGATCTTATTCATTGCTTAAATTTTAGGACTCACTTCGAAACCATTTAATAACAAAAAAAAAAGGATTTTGATCCAACTAAAAAAATAGTTACAAAACACAGATTAAAATAATTCATATATCATAGCAAATGAGTTCAATTAATAGCGAATGAGCTTATATTATTTTATATTATTTATTTATCATCATTATTATTATGATATGTGATTTATTATGATTATATACTTTTATTATTGTTTAATAATTATTAAGTGGTCAAATGATTGATAGCAGTAATGTATTATCATTATCATTGTTATTATTAGTTCATCCCTATTTATTTTATCTGTCAGATCCAACAACACAACACAAAATTTAGAGATTATTAGAAAAGGTAAAAAAAAAAAGTTAGCAACGTTATTTAAAAATGATATACATTTAAACAATTTTAGCAAATACTTTTTAAAAAGATTTTATTCTAAATCTTTTTGTATGCATTGCAACATTGCTACATTTTTTTTTTTGTAAATGAATCCATAAAAGCATTGCTATAGCTGTAATTTTCAAAATTGAAAAATAGATTGTGGGGTAATCAAGTAAATATAAAAGAGTGGAGGGAGGAAAAAAAAAGAGAAAAGTGAGGTCCACGAGGATATTTTGTTAATAATTTTAAAAAAAATGTATTTTGTTTGTTGATTTGAAAATAAATAGTATGTTATGAAATTTCTCTAATATAAATTCAATTTTGTGATGAAATGGAGAGATTTGCAATTCCAACGGAGTCTGCAAAACAGCGTGCTGGCCCCTGGAAAAGAATTCGTTGAATCGAAAAGGAAGATGGTGGCAGAATATTCCTGCATAACGCGTATAATTACTTTCAAATATGCTTTGGGAATTTAAATAATCAAGAATCATTTCCTAGAGAAAGGTATTAGAAACTTGAGTTATAGGTAAGATTGTACTACTATTATTTTTTAAGTTAAAAAAATATTTTAATTAACTAACAATATAAAAAAAAAACAAGGAGAGTTCAAGTGGTCATTTTTATTAATACCCAAAAAAAGAAAGAAAATTTTAAAAATGCTCATGCCATATTTTTTTTTAAACTGCCTCAACCGCTAGGTCCATGGGCGGCCCAAAAAATCTAGCAGACTACCCCCCATAGAGGCGATCCAGTCAACTAGCAGACCCCCCCCCCAGGCGGTCCATTATATATGCCTATTTAACTCTATTTTACTGTAGCAACATTTTTTTTCTTGGAAGCTCCAGGCAATTTCTTGGGCAAAAATGACGATTTTACTGTAGCAACATTTTTTTTCTTTAAAATTCTTTAAATTATTTGGTAATTAGCTATTTATTACTGTATCCGATAATTATTGTAACTATTGCAATTACTGTAGCAATAGGTTTTTTTTTTAAAATTATTTTCTAATTAACCATTTATTACTGTACCCGTTATAATTACAATAATCCTTATAAAATTATTTCTAAATGTTGCTTGTTAAGGAAAAGATGTTAGTTGCACTGTATGTGAGCAGCAAGCTGTGCAGATGGCGTGTATTACACGAAAGATGCCGCATATGGATTCGAGGTTAATGAAAATACCATTTTTCAGGAACATAAGCAACTAGTATACGAAAAGACTACTGTAAATCCCAACAGGTATGAAATAGAATTGTCTACACGAATTGACAACACACAAAGGGATGGGGTGGGGGGTAGACCTTACTTTGTGAGGTATCCCATAACAGATACGAATTTGTGGAGAGTTGTGTACACTCTATTTGAGTTTAGTGGGGTTCCGGTAATGGACTTATATTTGAAAAGGGTTCCCCGGACTGGGGTTGGACCTTCAGGTTATAACAATTCAGGTTATGACAACCAGAGGTACGACCCTTCCCCTTATGACAACCAGGGGTGCCACTAGTACCCTTATGACAACCAGGGGTACCATAAACCCAGTTATGACAACCCGAGGTACCACAATTCTAGGTACCACAATTCCCCTGAGTTTACTGAAGAGTTACCACCACCACCACCGCCATCCAGACAAGAGCCCATAATCCCTAGATTTCCATCTATGCCAGAGTCAGGACCAGTACCTGTTAATCGAACTGATATTGATATTGATGTTGATGCTATTGATGCCATACCAGAAAGGGAAATTAAAACGGGAGATGAATACGAAGAGATTTAGGAATCTGATGACTTATCAAATGGTGATGCAAATGTACCAGGTTTATCTAGGGAAAAAAAATTCCCGATTAGAGGTTGGTGAAATAAGCATCCAGTCACCACATTCAATGATACCACAGCTTTTGAAGATGCGGACATTAGTTTTTTTGGTCCTCATGTTGAATACAATCACGAACTTGCCGCAGGGCAACTTTATACCAACATAGATGAACTTATAAAGAAAATCAATGAGACTCACGTTCACGGCAACTGGGAAAGTAAAATACACAAAGGGACCAAACAAGGTTACTTGTGCTATGTAAAACTCAGCCGCGCTGGGAGTTCTGTCTTTTTGCAACCCTTACGGGTTCAAGGGAAGCATGGATAATTAAGAAGTATGAACCACCTCATATATGCAAGTTTGCAGCCACAAGGATAGACCATTCACAGCTGACGACATCACTAATTGCCAATGCAATTGAGGAAGACATTAAGGAGGACCCATCAATGAGCATCAAGGCGGTGGCTAGGACTCAAAAGTATTTCTAACTAGCTTTGATGAATTTTACGAATCTAAAAATACGAGCGTTTTCTACTCGATTTTCTCTTTCAAATGAGATCTATGAAGAAATACTTTTAAGTTATTTTAAAATCATTTTTTTAAAAATAAATCTCATGAGCTCTTTAAAATTTTCAACTTGTAAACCTCAGTATACAACCATTTAAACCTTTGGTGTTATCATTTAAACTACTATGTTCAATTGTTTAAATATCTGATATTGATCATGTAGTATGACGCATTTAAACCTTAGTATACAATCGTTAAAAGTAGTTGTGTTAAGGATTTACATAATGCTCATTGGTTTTACTTTAAAAAAAAACTAACTTGAATAAAACTCAAAAGTATTTATTCATGGATCTTATTTGAAAGAGAAAATCAAGTAAACAATATTTGTATTTTTAGATTCGCAAAATTCATTACAAATTACTAAAAAAATGGATGAGAATGATCAAAGAAAAAAAATTGTGGGTGAATAGAATCTTTTCTTTTTTTTGGCTTGAATACAAAAGTAGTTAGAAGTTATAATTACACAGATTTAGAATTTAGTTGCTTGTAGATAAAGGTTTAAATGCTTACGAGTAGCATTTTAAAATGTTAGAAATAAAACTTTAAAATATCGAATATACACGTTGAAAATGGAAGTTATATGTTCGCACAAAAGTGTGCTGCAAAGTTTCAGGTACAACTAGCTGTACCCGTTTAAACCTTGAATCCACTCTCGACTAAGATTGCAAGTGCACAATCCTAACCGTATAGTATATCAGGTATCGATCCTCAGGGACGGTACAATTCGATTCTAAATTCCTACAAATCTGAATTAGGTACTAGAAGTGACAAATTTTGGTTGAATTGGTTTTAATTTCTAAATTCAATAACAAAAGATTGCAAAAGAAAATAAATGTTTGTTTCGGTCAAGTTTAAAATGATGTTTCCAGGATTTCAGATTTCATCATCAGCTTTGCCTCTCTAGACCCTCACTTGACTCGCATCATCTCTGATGCGACCCTAGTGATGCGACCCGCATGGTCTCCCATGCGACTCGCATGGCCTTCGAGTGAATGCAGCATTGCACCTGTTTCTGAGTTATTCGATTGTGCAAGGTTCTACTGACCCTACATATGATCCTTGAACCTCAACTCTCGTGTATTAGCTCTAGAAACATAGTAAGAAATTGCAATTTCACCTTCTTAGATCTACAACTTTCAACTCTCGTTTATTCATGTTCAATCTAAGTCAATTGATCGGTTTGCTAAAGGTATCCACTATCTCTCAATAAATGGAAATCTCACCTTTCGGTTCAATTGATCTATCTTTTCAGATTTCTAACCTACCTCAAGTGCTTGATTAAGTTGCAAGAAAGATCAAAGTCAAAATTTTAGAAGAGATGCAAGAAGTATTCAACAAAAGACAATCAAGATTCAAACAATTACAATCAAGCGAATAAAAGAATGATACTCAATCAATTGATCACAAGAACAACTCAAATTCAGTTTCAATACATATAATCAAAGCTTTAGACTACATCAACTCTAGAAACAAGAAAAGATCTACTCAAACAACATCATAAAAGAAGAGAGAAGAGAAAAGAGAAGAAATCATGATAGAACCCAATGTAGCAATCTAGCAAAGATCTTCCCTTCTTTCTTGATCAACACTCCAATTCTTGAGGTTTTGAATCTTCAAAATCGGAACTCTCTCTTTGGTGATAGAGGTGGTCTATTTATAGACCTTTTCAAACAGTTGCTTCAATTCTGGGCCCTTATTGGGCCTTTACTGTCTGCTCTAGAAGCTCGCGATGCGACCCGCATCACCACTGTTGCGACCCGCATCGGAATGCGATGGATGCGCTTTGCATGCAATGGTGCTGCGACCTGCTGGTGCAGCTCTGAGTGGTTGATGCACCTCGCATCAAGCCTGATGAGGGTCGCATCAAGGTCTCTCAACTTCAGCAATACGCTTGATTTCGCCAGTTTTCCTGCAAGATAAGAATGAAAGCACAGCAGTACCAAATTCTACACGTAATCATTATAATAGATGTTATTTGATGGCTCAGAATACGTGTTTTGGTATTGAAATTAGTCAAAACAATAGATCAAATATAACAATATCATTTTACATTAAATATTTAGAGGACTGTTGGGGAATTTATTTGAAGTACAATTATCAGGCTCTAATTTTTAAAGCATGCATCATATTATATACGAGGTATGCTTTAAAAATTAGGTCAATTACCTAATTACAATGAGATATGACTTTTATGGTTTTCTCATAATTTTGCAGTTTCAATTATCAACAGCGTCAACGGTCAAAACCAGGTAACATGTAAAATTCAATATATCAACGTCAGTAAAATTTGCAACTTTATTTGTTAGGTACCTTGATTTTAAAAAGAACTTTCAAATCTGGTCCCTTGATTTCAAACAGAACTTTCAAAAAATTTGAAATGAGGCAAAGCTCTGTGCGATTGTACCATACAAATGGGAAGAATGATTTGATAAACTCAACAGTTTTTGTTTAAAATTCTGCAAAATCTCGTATTTGCTCAATATAAATTTAAATGTACCACCAGTATGGCATTTTTTTTTTTTGGTGAAACCGTAGTTTTTTTTTGTCGGTTTGTGAAAAACTTGGTAGCAGCTGCCAAAAAAAAAAAACCGTAGGTTTAAAAAAATATATTTGTTTGCACAAACTGCATTCATCTTGTAATTACCAAATTTGGTTTGATTCGACTTGAATTCGATCACTGACATGTAGAGAATCTGAATTTATGGTATATAATATTGAAAATATTTGATACAATGATTAGGAAAAGATTATTGTGAGCAGTTTAGGAAAGTGTTTAGGCATTATTTGAGATCCAATAATAATTCAATATCAAATTGATCCGAATCCGAACCGACTCGTGTTGCGTGTAAATGTGTAATCTCCTTAAATTGAGACGTTGATTAATCTACTTTGTATCTTGGACAAAAGATACACGATATGACTGCAAAGTTGTAGACTTGTAGCGAATTTGGATTAAGGAAAGAACTTTTAAAGTAATCGAGTTTAAATTCAGATTGTCTCATTAGTTTTGATACAATTATTAATATTGGACAGTTCAAATTTAAAATAAAAACTTGAATTCCTTTAAAATCCAAAATCTGGATCTTTGGCGGAATAAATATTGACACAATGTAAATTACAAAACAAATAAAATGTACGGACACGATGGCTATACAACATGGAACCAAATCACCTGCACTCCTGTCTAGGGGTGTAGAAAATATCTGCCCTACAGTCACTGCCGGGTAGAATCAAAATCACTGTTAGTATTTAAATATTTAATCTGAGACTCATCTCGGATCAACTGACAGTGACTTTAGGCATAGTGACAAATGAAAAATACGTGTTTAGTTTGGCAAGATCAAAAATTTGTGATTCGGGTATAATTCAGAAATGATTCGGAATTATATTTTGAGTTTGAACAGAAAATTCTAATCTAATATAGATTGCCAAACTTAATTGCCAAGTGGAGATTCTTTAATGCAATGGCTCAAACTTAAATGTATAAACCAATTTCATTCAAGTTATTATCTTTATAAAATTTAAATCAATTCACATGTCTCATAACAGTGGACAAGAGAACCCCACCACTTTACCATCTGGGAAATCAAAATCTTCAACACGTGGCGCTCTACAGAGTAAAAGAGATGGTTTTTTTTGTGACAAATGTTTCAAAAAATATCTATATAAAACGGAAAATTCATCAAATACGCGATTAATTTGTGAATTGACCATTTAATGCACGAATTGTCATATTAAACGCGGATTAATTCGTTAATAACTTCAAAATATTTAATTCACAAATAATTTGTAAATTAAATTCAAACTCTGTTACTATGACTCTAGAAGCAGAGCGGTGCAGGAGATTGAATCTCATACGGCATGTTCCACTTTTGGTGCTAGCTTCTCCGCATCTAGGTCCAGAAAGTAAAAGTGTAAAACATTTAAAAAATGCGATAAATGAATGCAGAGAGACTAGAGGTCTAGAGTCTATAGGGACCTATTTTATGAATTAATTGAAATTTTAAATTTGACAATTCTCCGGGACCGGGAGAGTATTTTCAGTTTTTTACGAGTTTCGTGGAGACCGTTGACGTCTCGTCTCGACCAATGGCGTGATGGAAAAGATAGATTTTCCTCTTCTTTTCACCCAATCCAATGAAGAGAGAGATACTTCCATAAAACATACAACGGGCGGCCGCAGCAGCTGAGTCAGAGTGTGGCTTGGCTGGTTTTGAATTCTGTTTCAAAACCCCTAGAATCTTTCCACATTTCTTGTGGCTTGAAACTTGTGTTTTATTTCTTGGAAAAAAAGCCTTGGAACCAGTCAATAAAGACGTCTTCGTTCTGTAATCTTGCGTTACAAACATTTCTCTTGTAGAAGTACCTCAATAGATACCCAAAAAAAAAAAAAAAAAGTACCTCAATCTCCATCTGACGTTACAGTTGACGTGACAGTTGACCAGTCAATTTTTCAATTTAAATTCAAGTACTTCAATCATTAAAATTAACTTAAAAGATAATAAAATGCGAGAAATGAAAATGATTATCCCAGAATCAGCCACTTATTTTTTTTCTATCAATATTATTAGTTAAATTTGTGACTTCTTAGTTCTTACTTGGAAATAAAAATCTTCCATTTTCTATCAGCCACTTATTTTTTGTTCTTAATTCAGGTTGTCTGACTCTGAACTCGAAAAAAAAAAATGAAATTTTACTTCAATGGTCATACTTAATATAATTATTTTAAATAAGAAAAAAAAAACTCTTATGACATGAATAATCATGATTTGATTTCTTAACTTTTAAGTGAAATTATGGGAGCACAGACAGCACACTACCAAAATTTCTTACCGGATGGTGTTTTTTCTTCTCTTTTAAGTCCGAGATTTAGAAGTTGGGCTATATGCTGCCTCGGCCCAAATAGCATAGCATCTGCTACCAATGCTTCTTTGCTTTTCGAGCTGCAGATTTATTTTAGATACTCACTTTTTGCACGCAGGTGCCTATAACTTTAGATTATTTTATATTTTCATTTTTTCTTTTGCTAGACTGCCTTGAGATTTATTTACTATTAGGAAGATGTTTGGTTGAGGTCTAAATCATAATATAAGAAAAAACTCTCACAGAAAGTAAAGTAAAAACACCTCTCATAGATCAATTTTGCCCTAAATTACTAATTAAAAAGCTACATATAATATTATATTTCATAAATAATAAAAAAAATTATATAAATTAAATATAATACAAATAAATCTTCTAATAATAATAAAATTAAATAGTTATATATACAAATATGTTTTATTATATATAAGTTTATATTTAATAATTATTTTATAGGATAACGGTGAAAACAACTATTAGGGATGCTGTAAATGAAAATAAATAAATTTTCAATACGAGTAGTGTACTTGCATGCATGAAAAACTCTGAACTCAGTAAAACATTGTCGTCCCAATTTGGATCCATTATTTTCGGGCTTGTATTCAAATAACATCTACTTGCACTATTAGAGAAAAACACTTCTATATCTATTGCAATCGCATTATGCCATATGGTTCTGAACTGTTGTTTGTCGACCAGATAGGAAAGGTATATACATTGTCATTGGCTCAAAACAGATGACGTTATTCAAAATATCATCGGCAGAGATCATTTGGCCATTGGGTTTGACGAACCCAACATCATCACTTCTGTTTGGCAACCAATGGTAGATGTGATTAACGGTGTGTTGTTGCGCGTTCAATGACATCGCTTGCTTTTTTATCTGCCAATGACAAATGTCACATCGAACATTGTTTTTGTTTTCATTTGTGTTGACGTTGTTATCTTAACTTTGCATCTGTTTTTAATTTGAGCTGTTGGTGATTTATATATATATTTTTCAATTAAACCTCAATTACGACCCTCTAGAGAGATACACTCCCTTTATTACAAACCTTCTCAAAAGTCAAAACAGTATTTAAAACAACAAATCAAAAGCACAGTCTCAATATCTAACTCCCTCACTCATCTAGCAATAGGTGCCTTCTCCATCTTCTAGCAATTCTTCTATCTCAGGAGGTAAAGTTTGAAGAGGATTCATATCTGTATTCTCAGGTCTCCATATATGCAAGTGTTGAGCAACTTACTCAGTATTTCTTGTCTAATTATTCACCGAAGGCACATATATATTAGTATAACTATCGACAGGGGTGGATCTAGCATTGTTCAAGAGGGGCGGCTGCCCTCCCTGAATTTTGAAATTTAGTAGAAAAAGATATACTCGGTTCTTCTTTTTTTTCTCTGAAAATTAGTTTGCCCCTCCGTAGATTCAGTTTTTGTTTGAATCGAACTGATTCTCTCCTAGATGGGAGATTCTTTTTTTTTTTTTTTTTTCGAGATTTTGTGATTTGAGTATTTGATTAGCAACCTAGATAGCGTGAAATTGAAAACAACAAAACTAGATGGGGAATAAACTTTTGACAGGCGGGACAATAAATCTAAGTGAATGGGCTGCAAGTTATTGGTCTTGTGTTATTATTTAACGAGGAGGGTTCAAATGCCTCTATGTTTTTGGGTCTTTATTATGTCTCCATCTTTCTCTATTGTTTTCAAAGTTCAAACGGTTGATCTGAACTGCTCAACCTAACCTCCATACTAAAATATGGTTGGAGACCATATTTTATATTTTTAGGATTTTTTTTACTATTTTCTTAGATACGTACAAAATCAGTAAATTTGAACCATCTAAAAACAATATCTTTTTACCTATCTAAAAAATAGTAAAAAAATTCCTCAAACTAAAAAATTTGGTCTCCAAACATATTTTAGTATCGAGGTTAGGTTGAGCGATTCAGATCGACTATTTGAATTTTAAAAATAATGAAAAGAGATGAAGACATAACGAAGACACAAAAACATGGAGGCATTTGAACCCTTCTCTTATTTAATACTTATTTTCCTTTTGAATTGTTAGTTGAAGGACAAAAGGCTCCAATTGGGCCGTAGGCAAGAAAAACGTTGTTTGAGGCAGATTAATAGCTCATTCTTTTTTATTTTCGGATTTTCTAATAGTAAAGAATAAAAATGATTAAATTACGAAAAATAATGCCAACATTATTATTTGACATAATAATTTTTGTAAGTACAAAATAGTTTTATGAAAGAACTAGCCTTTGATTTATTAGCAAGGACACATGATCTCTATATGGGAGGTTATGGGTTTGAAACCCAGATAGAAAAAATTCTTTGTTGTATTACAAATGTATTAAATAGTTTGGTGGCTTGACCTCCAACCTTTACTAAAAAAAAAAGTTGTATGAAAAAATATATCCAAGTTTCAAATCCGATTTGGCCAATCTCGACTGATACAACCAATCCCGACCGATACAGCCAATCCCGACTGATTCTAATAAATTTAGTACCGGCTAATTAATGAGTTTAAATCCGATAAGTTATTTGAACCCGATTTTGCCCCCCTGACAGAAATCCTATGTCCGCCCCTAACTGTCGATGTAATCATTTTAGGAACATGATTGCTAAAGCAAAAGTCATTTCTTGTATTCCAAATCATGCAACATATAGCACTAATCACAATCAAGAATTATTGTTGCTGGTAGTTAGGTAAGGAGTTTGCATAGGTGAGTATATCTCCTAGGGACTGCTAGGTAAGATATATATTTTGAAAATTAATTACTCGTCCAAATCCAAAACCATATTTTTGACATATAAGGGTAATTAAGGAGCAATGGATGCTATTCTCTTCATTAACTATGAGTAACCCAAAATTAACATATTTTAGCTAGAGCTTAATCCCCCATGATCTTTAGGTAGAAAAGCTAAGTAGAAGCTCCTAAATCCCCCATGATCTTTAGGTAGAAAAGCCAAGTAGAAGCTCCTAAATCCCCCATGATCTTTAGGTATCTTTTTAATTTACCTGATGATCCTTGCCATGCAAATAAGAATCTAAATCAAATACTGTCTATTTTTTTTCTCCTAATTTTAATTGGTAACATATACAGAGATAACATATAGAGTGAGACGACAGATAAATTAAACAAAATTCAACAAAGTTATTCTGCCTCAACGGGTGAGAATTTGTCTATCTTTATAATTTCTTACATATTTTATCGAGGGTTCTAAATAGCTATTGGGCTCCGTACCCGTATTCGATACAGACACGATACATGGTCATCGACACGCGCCGATATGGTCCTCTCTGCTTGGAGCCGCGAAGGACCACGCCTTCTGTGAGCCACGTGTGAACCACATATAATTGCACAAAAATTGTTGACTCCAGCGGAAATCGAACTGGGGATATGAGAGAAATCGGACAGCACCTCAACCAATGCAACAACTTAACTTTGTTGTTGTAATATTGTATCTTATATATATATAACTTGAGGAGGGATCAACTTACAACATTTTTTGAGTTACAACAAGTTACAACAAGTATTTTCTACATTTTGAAAGTTCAAATCGTCAATCCAAACCGTTAGATGTGATCTCTACAATAAAATGTGCTTGGAGACCAAATTTTACATTTTTTGAATTTTTTTTACTATTTATTAAGATGGGTACTAAAACTAATTAACTTCATACCATTGAATTTTGTACCCATCTTAATAAATAGTAAAAAAATTTCAAAAAATGTAAAATTTGGTCTCCAAGCACATTTTATTGTAGAGATCATATCTAATGGTTTGGATCGACGATTTGGACTTTCAAAATGTAGAAAATGCTTGTTGTAACTTGTTGTAACTCAAAAAATGTTGTAACTTGATCCCTCCTCATATAACTTATATAAAATACCTTCTCTAGGATTTTTAATATTTAATTTATATAATATAAATATTGAATTAATAATATAATTAAAATAATATATAATAGGCGTATCGTATCTGAGATTTTTTGAAAATTGTTGTATTACTGTATCCGTATCGTATCCGAGATACAATACTCGTACCCGTATCCATGCAACATAGCTCTGCGTTATAGCTTTTTTTGAACCTCAAAAACTATAATGCTATTAACCACTTTTCTTTTATTATAATTCTAAATAACTAGCTATGATTGTACTATAACTTTTTCGGACCTTAAAAGCTGTAGCGCTATAATCGCTATTTAGTACCTTAGTTTTATCTATTATGAATTCTCAATCAGACATAGCAATTTTTTTTTTTTTTTAAGTGAAACCCAAATATGTTAACCTCTCCCTTCTACCTATACCTGCCAAATAATCTGCCAACTCATTGTGGCATCTAGATATGTATACACATTTGTAATTCGTGTGTGCTCTCAACATTTCTCAAATTGTCAGAATCTCCTTTGTCGCTCTCCAATTAGCTTCTACAAGTGGATTTGTTTGAGATACCACTTCTGCTAGGGTGCTACAATCAGTGCAAAAAGAACACTCCTCATAACCATTCCCCACAACAAAACCTATCGCCTTGAGGAGGACTTTAGCTTCGGCCTGCAAAGAAGATGTTGAGGTGTAGTGATTGACTCCATACGCCACTAGTGAGTCCCCTGTCTGTAAAACAAAACCCAAACCTGTTTCCCGATTGTTGACCCATGAAGCATCAGTAAAGCAACATAGTGTGTTATGTGGTACCCCTCCTGTACTAGTACTGGTACCACTATCCCTATACCCTTTAACAGTCTGAACCAATGATGTTTCCTGTTTGATTTGTGCATAAAATTGCAAAAATTGGGCAAGAGATGGTTGTTCTCCCTGATACACTCTAGAGTTCCTGGACTACCAAATTGACCAAATTATATTCTCAGAGTTTGACCACTGGTCCGCCATTGCTCACTCCAGGACCTCAGAAACAATATCAGGTTTAGCATGTGGTAGTTGTTATGTTCTTAGAGGCAGCGGAGATGATGTTAGTTTGTAATAATTTAGAAGTCAATAATACGATAAATTATCATAAAGTTTTGTTCATGAATTGAATGTTTATTTATATATCATTTTGTTGCCTTGAGTATTATTGAATTTATGGATCATTTCGAGTTCATGACTGAAATTGTGAAACTCCATAATATAGATGATATATACTCTTAAAAAGTCACTAACTAAGGTAATTAGCAGGAACACTAATTACCGCGATAAAGTTAGTATGTGGATTAAAAGATGGTTAAGTTTTACAAACCACCTGACACGAGATGTCATTTTAATCACATAGATAAATGTTCTAGGAACATGGTATTTGACAGATCCCGAATGAAACATTAAATAGAATTGTGTTCGTGTCATTTATGTTTTCATTCAGTGTCATGTTCTACAGTATGAGGTATTTATCGTTCCCACTGAGAAATATGTATGTGTGATTGTTATCCACCGCTGTCCGTAAAAAACAGTAATAACAGTAGCATTCTCATATGTATAGCTTAGCTGAGGAAGTGATAGTCTACCAAAAGTATTATTTGTCCCTCGTATTTTATACGAGCTATAACATCACTGGGCCCCTTGATAGAGTAAGATTATCTGCTAGCGGTATAATTACAAGAGTAATTATATTTGATAATCGGCTCAAGATCAAGAAAAGATTCAGTTAGCAAGGATGACACACATCTATCTTGAAACTAATTTGATAGCTATGAGACAGAAGAACAGACACAAATAAATTGTTTATTGGATCGTGATATTGTACAGTACAGCATCATCTGTGTAATTGGATGGTCATGATGTGTTGCCAGAAGCCACCCATGATTATAGAAGTTAAAACAGTTTTAACTCTATTTACCAACATAACACAGATCCTATTGGGTCACACCATATAGGAGTGAATCGGAGAATCTTATTGTGATTGATTATAAATTGGTTATGATCAATAGTAAGATGGTTATAATTAATTATACGTGTTATAATTAAATTATAAATGTTATGTAAAAATAATAAGCAAAAACATTGATTAATTTATAAACATGTGTGACACGTTGTATAAAAGTTAACCGGTTAATTTATAAATGTGCAGGACACGTTGTATAAATTACCGAAACAACAACCGCAAGAAAAATATATATAATTGTTCAGAATAATTATACGAACATTATTTGTGTTCGGGCTGAGGGCATTCGGGTCTTTTCAGATTCGTCATTATCCGCATGACATGTCATTGATCATATCCAGATGACACGTCATCGATCTTATCCACATGACATGTCATTCTTATCCATTCAATGGCATATCTTGTAAATAGGCCGAACTTGGAGGACATTTTGATTTTTTGGCAACTGACCCTAAACCTTATAAATAAGGGTGGAGGGGTAGAGAGAAAAATCACTAATTCATATGTATCGTTTCGTGCAGAATCGAATCGGTATTTTCTATCTTTCTCGGTTTCTCTCCCAAATAGTGTTTCGATTGAGAAAAAAAGGTTATACGTACTTGATGTATAATCTTGCGAGTTGTTGTAAAGTATATTTACGAGATCGATGAATAGTATTTTATCAAATTTTGCGATATGTCAATTTTGCTTGTTGATGAAACTGAGTAACCGAAAATTTGTGTTTACAGGTTTTCGTTCTTTTCTCATGAATAGTGTTTTTGCAGAATTCTGCGGTTTACAGTATTTCTGGCAAAAGAAATAAACCGCTCTCCGGTTAGTCCTGGTGGATAACTGATAGAGGCACCATACGTTTGGTGCTCTGAGAAGAATCATTCCCATGATGTAGCTCTTCTCGCTCGATCTGCATTCCAATTGTGATTTGGAAACAAGGTATAAATATGTTATATTAATATATTTAATTGGTAAGTAGATTAAAGTTTTAGAAATCAATCATGGAGTAGATCTATAAAATAATTAAATTGGATTTTGATGCCAAAGGAATACTGAAGGTGGATCGCCTTGGAAAGTTTCCTGACATACCCCGTTTAATCCTGAGCTTAAGTTAGATGTAAAATTTTGTTTTACTCTTTCCGCACCTTAAGCAAATAAATGAGTTTGAATCGTCAAAACCCTAACATACTTAATCAATGGGTTTGAACTGTCAAAACCTAACAGATGAAGCCCAGTATGTTCTCGCAAACGGGCATTTGAAAGCCATGTGTGCCCCATCCTCATCCTCTTACAAGCAGATCACACATAGTGGCGATAGGGAGTCAATTCTACTTGCAATTGTCTTGGCCAGTGGTAGTGCATTTCTGACCAAGTTCCAGATAAACAATTTGATCGAGTCGGGGCTGTATACTTCCAAACTTCCAATTTTTTCTCCAAACTCGTTGATTGCTCACTGTTTGCTGCCTCCAGGAGTCATTAAGTTCATGGTACATGTACTTGACTGAGAACTTACCGTTTGCAGATGGATGGAAGACCATTATGTCATTGCCATTATTATTGCTAGGCGGTTGAATGTTTGACAGTATATGAATTGATTTCTAATACCCAAATCTTTGCACCAGTTGGTCAACATCGCATCCCCTTTGCTCCAAGTCACCTAGATCTCTGATAACTAGTCTTCCTATCCTTCACAGTGCCCCCCCTCAAAATCCATAGCCCCTGGAAACCATGGTTGCCCATAAACCCGATAGTCTCCCTTATCACCAATTTTTCAGGATAACAGAGGCATTAGCTTTGGTCTTAGTGCCATCAGGTTTCTCCAAAAAGCCATGCAATTGTAAGTTCTTTTGGAGGTCCATAATTCTGATCGAGGTAGATACTTTCCTTTGACTATTTTCACCCACAATGGCTCCTCTTTTTCAGTCATCTTCCACAGGGCCTTGATTAGCATAGCCTCATTCATTTGACTAAGATTCCTAATGCCTAAACCTCCAAGCTCTATCAAGGCAGTTATGGCATCCCATGCAATATACGCCAAGTAGCGTTCCTCCACTTCTTTTCCCCATAAAAAGCACATTATGATAGAGGTGAGTTTGTGCAGGACTCCTTGAGGTAAACTTCACTATTCGAAAATAATATAGAGGCACTGATTGTAGGGCTGATTTAATCATGACTAACCTTCTAGCTGGTGATATTTTTCTAGCCTTCCAGGCTTGCAACTTGGACATAAATTTGTTGATTAGGAAATTGAAAGCACCAGCTGAGGTGGCAATAGGTGTCCCTAAATATTTACCAGTAACCTGCTCATGCAACACTCCCAAGATATGTGAGACCTCCTCTCTGATAGGTAATGAAGTGCAACGACTGAGTCACACTTCATTTTTGTCAATTCCCACCTTTTGTCCTGACATTTCAAAAAAAGCCCCTATTGCACTCATTAAAATAGTTGCCTCCTCATTTGTGGCCTTGCCAAACAGTAACAGGTCGTCTGCATATAGCGAGTTGGTAATTGGGGGAGCCGAGCCAAGTCGGTTAGGTGTAACAACCCTCTAGATTGTAGATCTATACGGCTATACCCAATATGAAAATATAAGGTGATAATCCACATCCTTGGGGAGCACATCACACCCTAGCCTTACTATATATATATAGGGGTGTTCATCGGTTCGATTCGATTGAAACCGAATCTAACTTGGCAAACCAAAGTTCTAATTCAGTTTTAAAAATAGAATCGAATAGAATCAAATTAGCATTGCAACTGAATCGAACTGAAGTTTTATTTCGATTTGTTCAGTTCAAACCGAAATATATTAATTTTTTTATTTAAAACAATTGATTTATGACAAATCAAAATATATTAATAAATAAACCGGAGTATTAAAAAATAAACTAAGATATTTAGAAATAAACCAAGTATTTAAAGCAATTGATTAAGAAATAAACTTGGGTGGTTCCAATCAAATTCATATTATATGAAAGTTCGGCCGGTTCGGTTATTTCAGTTTTGAAAATTTTCAAATCGAACCGAACCGAAGTTATAATTAAGTTTTGAAAAGCCTACCGATTTGATCTAATAAATCAAAATAACCGAATCGTTTAAACCGAACTAATTCGGTTTGGTCCAAAACCGATTAAACAAAACCGTTTGAACACCCCTATATATAGAGAGAGAGAGAGAGTGACTAATGTGCATTTGAATGTATATAGGCCGAAATACATATGATCCAAATTCGACTTTTCAAAATTCAAACGGTCGATCCGAACCGTTCATCTTGTTCTCCATATTAATATATTCTTGGAGACCAAATTTTATATTTTTTTCTGAATTTTTTTACTATTTATTAAGTATTTTACAAAATTGTTGATCCAACGGTGGCTTAACAAAACAGTAAAATCAGCAGGTACTGTTGGATCAACAATTTTGTAAAATACTTAATAAATAGTAAAAAAATTCAGAAAAATGTAAAATTTGGTCTCCAAGCACATATTAATATGGAGAACAAGATGAACGGTTCAGATTGACTATTTGGATTTTGAAAAGTCAAATTTGGACCGTATGTATTTCGGCCCATATACATTTGAATGCACATTAGTCACTCTCTCTCTATATATATATAGTAAGGCTATCTCACATTGCAATACATAGGCATTTTTGTACATTGAACTATAAATCACCGGATTCAAAGTCTAAATAACCGATCCAAATCGTTCATCTTGTTCTCTATATTAATTTGTATTTGGAGACCAAATTATATATATATTTTTTTTGGAATTTTTTTTAGATTTATTGAAAATCATTGATTTTTATGGTCCAAATTTGTCTTAAAAACAATGATTTTCAGTAAATATAAAAAATGTAAAATTTGGTCTCCAAACACATATATATGGAGAACAAGATGAATGATTTGGATCAGTTATTTGGACTTTGAATCCGATGATTTATAGTCCAATGTACAAAAATGACTATGCATTACAATGTATGATAACCTTACTCTCTCTCTCTCTATGTATATATAGAGGTTGGCTAAACTTAAAACGTTTTTTCCTAGTCCTCGGAACAAATGATCCGGTTTTTTGATTTTTGAAGTCCAAACTGTTAGATATTCAATCTATATTAAAATTTGCCTGGAGACTAAATTTTACATTTTTAAATTTTTTTTTTTACTATTAATTAAGATGGTTTGAAAATAGTTGTTTTTATTAAATTATCGCACTATTAAAAAACAGTAATTTTCAAACCATCTTAATAAATAATAAAAAAATTATAAAAAATATAAAATTTGGTCTCCAAGTACATATTAATAAAGATCGAACATCTAACAATTTAGAATATTGATTGTTTGGACTTTGAATATTGAAAAACCGAGTCGTTTGTTCCGTTGGCTGAAAAAAAAAACGTTTTGAGCTTAGCCAACCCCCTCTCACCCCTCTCTCTCTATCTATCTACACACAAACACACACAGACACATATATTGATTAAAAAATAGTATTTACATAGTCCTAATAAACGTAAGGTCCCTCTTCTCACTAATTAACTATGTAAATTCCGTTAAGCGGCCTCGAAAAAGAAACAAGTAAATAAGTAAATTCTTAACAATTACGTAGCCATTTCTCAACTTCTAGAGCAGTATGCAATAAATAAGTAAATTCTCAGCAACTACGTAGCCATTTCTCAACTTCTAGAGCAGCATCATTGATTAGATGAGTAAGTACCGCTCTCCGCTTGTCAGAAAATAACCATTAATTTGTTTCTCTCTCCATATTGTCCATGCACACGCCGGCCATACCACATTTCAAAAAGTTCTATGCCTTTTCGATCGGTAAGCTCTGGCTAGTTAGACTTCAGATTTGTTGTATATATATGTCCTCCCCACTCTGTAAGGAGATGTAGCGTTGTGCCATCAAATTCCTTAAAAATAAATACAATTCCACGTGATATGATATCTTGTCTCAATAATATATATCTGCCTCACATAAATGACATTCCGTCAAGACGGAGCACCCTAGCTATGTAAAAAAAGGACTTGTTGTGTTAGATTTTTATGATCATCCCACATCAATGAATCAGATAAATATATATCCTGATCTTTACCGGAACTTTAATTGTTCTCCTAGAAGGCTTTTGAAGTAGAGGAAATGATACCCCCTACAGGGTCCATCCCCATTAATTTTGAACTCCATTAGTTTGACATAATTTAAATCCATGATAGATGCCTCAAAAACAAGCAATGCATCGGTCAAATTAAAAAAAACATCGTCACAAGGTCATTAATATATGAATGTCATTATTTCATTTTATTAACCTATTTACTGTTATCAATTTGACATAAATAATGCATGTTGGAAATTCTCAGCTAGCTAGCGCTTGTACAAAAAAAAAAAAAAAAAAAAAAAAAAAAAAAAAGAAAAATCTATTTACATGTAGGGAATGATAATAGTGTTGTGCTGTGATACCAAGCGCCATGTCAATTCGGGTCCGGGGTAAGTATCGTGCCGTATTGTACAATATGTACCGAATTTGAAAACATCTATATTGACCCGGCACCGTATATTATTGTGTTTTGGGTGCCAATGATATGTGCTTGGACGTGCGTGTGAGTATACATTTTAAATGTTCAAAAAAATTAAAGACATACTTTTTTATTTTTATTTTGGAAAATCGTCAAAAAATTGTGACTATTTCAAGTTCATTTTTTGACAAGTTTTATTTTTATTTATCAATTTTTTCTGAGTCTTTTCTTTTTTCATTTTCTTTTGGATTGTTGTATATTTGTAATAAGTTTAATTTATAATTAGTTTGATAAATATAAATAATTTCACGACCTAGGATGTTTATTTTTAGAATTCTTTGGTTGTTTTGTGATAATTGGATAAAATGAATTGGTGGGTTGCAATTGCATCAAATCTGAATTTAAATGAGGTGTTGGATTTTCTATGGCAGAGTAAGTGTGAAGCAGTGTTTATCTATATATATCTAACCGTGTCTTAGGCTCTTAGCTAAGCTAGGTCCTGTACATTATGACGAGTCTTGGCCATACGTACTATGTTAAAACTTGCCAATATATTGTATATAATTCTGAACAAATTAAACACTTCTTTTCATACGGTACAGACACGTCATGATAGACATCTAACACCGGATATCGTGTTCACTGTATATATTATATATGTGTTTAATTTTTTGTTATTCACTATTCACATGTAACACCAATTACAATAAAAATCTTAATTTGTACTCAAATATTCACTATTCAAAGTCTTTTCTATGAGCAAAATATCAGGCATCTAGATAACATTTAAAAAAAAAACCAATTGTTCATCCATAATTCCATATGTCTAATTTTAAAGCTAGATTAGTGTATATTCATTCATGCATTATTACATATATATATATATATTTCAGTTACTATGTTATGTGAATTAGGAGCATCAAATCGTTTGTTATATAAAGTAATTAATGAGAATTAAACAGTTTTTTTTGTTGTTGTTGTTGCATCTTAGATGATCTGATGTGCACCTAATAAACAAATCTGCTGCAAAAACCATGTCATCAGCAAATAATACTCTCATTTTCCATAAATATTTATGCTAAAAATAAGATTGTAATTATTTTATCATCCTATGATTTACTATGGAAAACTTTAGAAACTATTTCTTTTATTGCTTTGAGCTATAGTTTTTTTTTACCCTAAAAACTATGGCGCTATAGGCGATATATAGCTAGCTATCGGCGCTATAACTAGCTACATAGTGCAATCGCTTAGTTTTTTTAACCGTCCCGCTATACCGCTATAATCGCTATTTAAACCATTGATTTAAATGATCATAAACATCTTTTTTTTTTTTTTTAAACTACAAATGAATGTAATTTGCTCCTATCCAAATTCTTTTCAAAAGAAAACTATGATTATTTATACAAAATTAATTTGAACAATTTCAAAGTTGCATAACTCTTTGAACTTGTGCCCTAATTTTCCTACAAAAAAGTGTTGGACATCTCATTTCACCAGAAAATCAATTAACGTGTCTGCATTTTCAGTCTGATTCTTACTATTTCACTTGCAGCTGCATTAAAACTTTGCTTGTCATAAAGATAACTGCTTATTCTTTAAATATAAAACGTGAAATTACTCATATAAAACATTATTTTAAGAGAAAGATATATTTTTATGATTTTGTTATTTAATTGCAACAATAGAGTTCAAACAAAATTAGTTATTGCAAAACATCCAAAATATTTACAACATTGCCATAAATTTAATTTATGAAATAACATGACATCTATTGGTTTCGCTTTTTGTATCTCAATTTTTTAGTTCCGCCTGGCTTGTGGTAGAACTTTATAGATCTCATTTTATAAAATAACATAAGACAATATCCTCAAACAACCTGAATTTTAAATTCAATTGACATAATATCGATATCCCAACTTGTCATGATTTGAAACCCATCACAAATAATCCAACACCGGTGGGGCAATGTGAACACAGATAATCTAAAATTGATTCGAATCAATAACGATCTGACCGAGAAAATTGAAACTCATTACAAGTGATCTAAATTAGGAATCGTGCCAATTGTCACTCACAAGACGACACGTGGATTGTATTATGCATCTCAATTTTCTAGACCCGTCAATATTCATCTCATCATATATAATGTATGGTCCCGATCAGACTTATTTTGACAAAACCGTCAATGAATCGGTCGTTGTCAAATGTCCATGTTATTCCCATCCGGTTTTAACTTATTTTTATTGGTATTATAAAATAAAATAGTACTGTCCATGTCATGAGCAGTAAGCTATATGTCCTATACAGTTGTTTAATTAGCAGCTGGTGGCTCTCAGTCGAATCTTATTATCAATCCAGGTAAGCTACTTAATTGGCCACGTTGCTTTAATTTAATTATTCTATAGCCTTATGGCCAGAGAGGAAGTGTGCAAAGGAGGTGATCGATAACTGATAAGCGCCACCTCTTTGTAATTAAACAAACTATTCTGAGAGAAATCTATAGAGCTGCGTATATTATCTATCTATCGATTTGTCTAGATACCATTGCAAGGGATTAATTAATTTAGTACAGTACTGCTGCAGGGGTGCATATCCATTGCAGAATTGGAGTCGGATATATTAGAAGGAGATGTATTAAATATTAAATCTCTTTCTCGCCTCTTCTTCTTCCTTTTTTTTTTTTTTTTTTTTTTTTTTTTTTTTTTTTGTGCTAATTGATATCCCTAGCTACAAAGCTCACTAGTCTCATTATTTTGCTCTTTCTTCCTCCATTCTTTTGTGCTAATATACCTAGCTACACACTTCCCTGTTCTCATTAATTATTTTGCTCTTTCTTTCCCCACAAACAAAATCTGTATATTGCAAATTTAAATGGATGAGTTGGTTGAATTACTACGGCATAGAGGGACCGTAGCGGTGCGAGGTCAAAGTAGTCACCCCAGTAATAACCATAAACCTATCCATAACAACAACACCACCAATTACAATTACAAGAAAACTTCTGGGGCCACTCCTTTTCTCTTCGCTCCTTTTGACGACACCATCGCCCTGTCACTGAGTCAAGAAACAAATGAGAAAAAGACAACGATGATGAACAAAGATACCGGAACACTGCCAAAATTTTTGCCTTTCGGCTCCCCAGAGCCGATGCTGGCACCCGACATATTCTCTTCAGCAGCAACTCCCCTAACCCATGACCGTGACCGTGATCATGTAGAAGAAAGGGATGCAGATGCAGATACGGGTACTGGCCCCTGGATCGATTACCCCATATTGGATGCATCCGCACACAACTCCGAGGATGAGTTGCCATCCAATCTAAATGACAACCTTCAATTGCCTGCTCTTCCTTCAAAACCTCTTGACATCCAGGCGGCAGTTCCAGTGCATAAATCTGGACAAGAAGACAACGTGCCGTGTCCTAACAAAAAACCTCCACGGTTACAATTACAGAAAGGTGGTCAGGCTATGGGTGTTATTAATTTCTCTAATTTTTTGAGACATGCTATTCTTGCCAAGGCAAGTTTGCAGAGCGCTGAGAGATTGAGGAGCAATGAAAAGGCATCTACGAGCTATATCAACAATTCTTTATTGGATTCTATGGTAAGCCAGTCGGCCTCTGCATTGCAACCACCAGCTCAGCCATCTTCACTGCCCCAACCGCAAAAGTTGCTTCCTGGTGGTTGTCAGAAGGTGGTTGACGCCAGCAACCGTTACTGTGATGGTGACAGCAAAGTGCCCCCTCCAAGTTCGCAACAGGTGCAAAGGAAACAATTGCTTGAGAGAGACAATGAGAAGGGGAAAGAGAAAGAGAAAGAGAAGGATAAAGGTGCACAACCGGTGCTTGTGCCAACCTCTGTTTGTCCAAGAAATGTTGACTCGAAACACAAGTCGAAGAGAAAATTCCCGGAGGAAGATTTTTCCACTCATTCTGACGAGGTATGTAACAACATCATTTGTTGTAATCCACTATTATCCAAAAAAAAAAAAAAAAAAAAAAAAACAACAACATCATTTGTTGTTGTTTATTTATTTTTCTTTTTGTTGCATGCTAACGACCATCAAATATATCACGCTTAGTTGATTGGTTATCTACAAAAGGTCATTAAAATTAGATAGTACAATAATTTAAACCAGTTGATAGAAAGTGCACATTCAAATTGATCCATATTGTATACATGCCTTATTTAAGTTGAATAAGATATCTATGAAACAGAATTGTGAAGATGAATCGGTTGGATTGACGAGGCCAAGTACATTGAAAGGTGCAGGCATAAAGAGGGGCCGAACTGCTGTAGTACACAATTTATCAGAAAGGGTTAGTCCATGCTCAAAAGGCATGTCATATTTTGTTTATAAATTTATATGAAGAAATGAACATGCTGACATGTCTGTAATTGGTGAACAGAGACGCAGGGACAGGATTAATGAGAAAATGAGAGCATTACAAGAGCTCATTCCCAATTGCAACAAGGTACTCTTAATATTTGTGTTGTATTGTTATATTACTGACATATGTGATGAACAAGAAGCGGCATTTCTTTAACATAAAACAATCCATATTTGAAGGTGGATAAGGCATCTATGCTTGATGAGGCGGTTGAGCACCTTAAATTGCTTCAGCTTCAAGTCCAGGTACCTACAAATTCTGTATAAAGAAAATTCATTTGAAGGTGGACGAGGCATAAAGCCCACTTCATTACAGAAATATTAAACACAATCAAGATTAAAAAAAGGGTAAATTAAAATAGCTGATCAAGATATACTACCCTACTCCGTGTCTCAAAAACCAGGATGCAATCTTTCTGCCACAGTCACAAACACACTCGCATGATCCCTAACTAGCCACTTATTCAATTCTCTGTGTGTTTCTTTTATCCAACTTAGTAACTAAAGAGACCAATCAATCTATCAGTTTTCATCCATGGATATGTCTGTATAGTTATTATTATTATTATTATTATTATTATTATTATTATTATTATTATTATTATTTTTTAAATTGCTTGGTAGTGGCTACCAAGTTTACAATAAATAAATTTGTTTACAATATCATTGTTCAACCTCTCAAAACTAAGAACGTATAGTAATTAATTATCTAATGTTACAATTTGGACCATAGAAGAAGATGATGATGATGATGGAAGCTGGGATGTGCGTTCCACCTATGATGCTGCCACCAGGTCTACATCACATGCCATTAGCTCCATACACTCAGATGGGGATGGGGATGGGGATGGGGATGAATATGGGAATGGGCATGGGGTATGGGATGGGGGTTGGGCCCGCTGTTAATCATACAATGCCAACACCATCCCCGCCTCACCCGGCAATACCCTTCAATTTCATGCCTATGATTAATGCTGCTCCCCCCTTCAAACTTGGTACCGGGATTCCTCCAGCCCCATCTTTCAAACCTCGGGATATTTGCCCTGATTCAGATGATAAAGCAAATGGCTGTCACATGCCATCACAATTTTAGTCCACTGCTAGGGTCAGTTTATTTTCCTTCCTCTATTCGTTTGATTAAGATTATTTACTATCAAAGTCAGCACAAAAATCTAATTGCTTGTTTCATGTATTTTTTATAGGGGTCTGCTTAGGGTGAAGTATTGGATTTATTATCAACCTCATTGGATTTAATGTTAACATTGAGCATATATGTAAGAGTTGGACTAATATGACACTAGTGTTATATAAAACTAAATAACACCACATCTTAAATCCTTAGATCTGCTTTAAGATCCGTACAAAATGAAGTGATTGAACAGTAAAAACGGATATTACGGATCTTAAAGCAAATCTAAGGGTTTAAGATGTGGTGTTATTTAGTTTTATATAACACTAGTGTTATATTAGCCTAACTCTATATGTAATCTAATTATGAATTGTTTACTGTTATATATGATTATCAATTAAAGTTATAAAATAAGGTAATAGATAATTAATATATTAATTAGAATGTGGTCCATAAATTTGTAGAACAATTTAGACAAATATCAAATCATTGATAGATTGATTTAGAAATTTGCAATTCAAAAAAATACCTTTTCAGATGAATTTAGGTCATTAGGATATCCGTGCGTGCGGCTGCATCGAGATCCATGCGTCCGCATTGATATTCGTGCATCCGCACGGATTTTGATGTATAGCTTATTATATCTTTTTAAAATTGGCGTGCGTCCAGAAATCCATCTAAATACTTATTGTGGCCATATCACAAACCGTGTGTCCATAATAGGCATTTTTCTTCGTTTTCTTCATTTCCTGCAAGTTAAAACCAAACAAACGCAGTAACTTTATCCTAGGTGTATTCTATTTATTTTATATACAAAATACAAGATATTTGGTGTTATTTCGTGATAAAAATCAAATCGAATATGTATATAATTTAGGCCTATCAGGTACAAATTACAAAAATACAAATAAGCATAAATAAAACATAAGTTCAAAATTAAATAAATGAAATTATAACTTATTCAGTTCTTATTCAGATTCTTATTCTCTATTCGGTTCATATTCAGTTCTTATTCGGATTCTTATTCTCTATTTGGAAATATTCGGTTCATATTCGGAAATATTCGGTTCATATTCGGAAATATTCGGTTCTTATTCGGATTCTTATTCTCTATTCAGAAATATTCGAAACCGAATATTGGACCGAATACTCATTTCCTTTTCGATTTCCAACCGGATGCGAATATTCGGCCGAATAGACTGAATACTAAAACATTGGTTGGGAGTGATTCTTCAAAAGAAGCGAACAAATTTAATTGTGTGATGACCCGGCTTTGTGAAGGAAAGTGATGCATGGAATGATAATCTCGTGATGAACACGTTGTCGAATACTTTCTTCCATTGCCTTTAGTTGTCTTTTCCGTGTGGCACGTTCTTCTGCAAGTTCAGCTCTAAGTTCGGCATTACTTTCTTGAACCTCCTCCATTCTAGCAGTAAGGTTTTCATTCATCTCCAGACATTCCTTGAGTTGTTCATTCGTGCGTTCATCTGAATTGGTTGATTTGGCCATGTAGCCACAACCATGCAAATAGCCTGACCCGTTGCTAGTAACATCCTGAAATATTTCATTTTGTTCATCAGGAGACAAGAGTTCTCCTATCACACACACACTCTCTCCAATGGTGGCCTGCACATTATCCTAATAATAGAAGTTGAGGTACGCTTAGAAAAAGTGTGTGTGTGTGTGTATCATACACTTTGAAAATTGAAATAATCAAGTTTTAACAAAAAATAAAACTATGAAATTTGTAATTTTTATTTCTATAGATGGCTTGGGCTTCTTAGTAGTATATTGTAACTTCTATTGAATCTTTTGTATTTTTGGACTTCTTATTATTAATACAATTGTTGGATAAATTCCACCATTTTATACCTCTTGTATTTTACTGAGACAGGTCAACCTTCCAAAAAAAAATGCTAACTAGAATATATACTATATGTATTTACATATAATTCTTTCGATGCAGTATCAAGCCATTTGCCATCCTTGGTATGGGTTATTAACCACAAATTTAGGTCATTAGGCTCCTCTTGTGTATCTTCATCACGCTGTCATTGAAAATTTGTAAGATGAACCACAATTAGTGGTTATTCCAGGCACACAATCAGAAGAATGAATATTTAATCAGATAATTGAAGAATAGTACTACATTTTTGTAATTCATTTAAGAGAAGGACTTGCTCCCACAACTGTGATTGGACTTTCTTTTTCCCCGATTGGCTGAATTTGTTTCACTCTTCTTCTATAATATATAAATAGAGAAAGTTAACTTGCAAAACTATAGTAAAATTGGAAAAAAAATATGAGCAAATTAATGTATTCTAATTAGTTAAAAGTAATGTTATCAGAACCGAACCGGACATAGACCCGGTAAATCTCTGAGTCAACGGTTCAATGGATGGACCAATGGGTTAATCGGCTCAATTATTGATTTTTTAATTTAATTTACAAATCAAGTTTTACCTAATTATTTATTTTGTATCTAAGCCTAAGCTTGAGGTAGAGTAGTATTGATACAGAGTATTTTTAAATTAATTATGATTTGCAAGCTCTCTTCATAGGATTACACAAGTCAAACTAGAAAAGCAAGAAAAAGAAAAAAGACGAGGGTAACTACAATTTTGTTTAAACCTGTTAAAGGTCAACTGGTCAAGGAGAAATAGACATATGTATAAATATGGAGATTCATTAATATTAACTATTCAAAATCCTTTCTCACTCATTTCAACAGGAACGATCAATTTATTCAACTCAGGTCACCATTACCCATTAGCAAAGGATAGCAAGAAGAATAAACCCTGAATTAGATTAGGGAGGAAATCAAAGATGCACAAAATTTAGGAAGCACACAACGTGATACCTTTAATCATGGTATACAGATCATCAATCAAATTCAATAATTTTTCAGTATATAAGCTCAAATTATATTTTATTGATAATGCTAAGTGGTATGAGAATTTACCAGTTTTCTAAAATTTGAAACTTACACTTATAAAAGATGGGATTATAGGAAGTCCAAATTTGTGTGAACATAATTAGAGTATTGAAGTTGATTGAAATTATCACAAAAACAATGGTGGTTCAGAAATGCACAATAAATGTAAAAGTCGACCCATGTTGAGAAATGCACTTTGGTTTGAGCATATCATCAAACATCTTAAGTGCACTGATTTATTCAATAAAATCAACTAGCATATTAACCTTTTAAGTGTTTTATTAATATGATTACATGAGATTATGTAGAGTATTTGACCTTAACAGCAACTTTTGTGATTTTGTTTCAAACTATGCCTTGAGAATGTTTATATTGTTTATACCAAGGTGTTCAACCTAGCGGGTAGTTCCATAAAAATGCTAAGCTGGTTAAGCACCAACTGAGGATGCTATTCTTGAACAGGAATCATAAAAGGCCGAGGCTGATGTGTCTGAAACTTTTCTAAAGGTATTCTCTAACCTCAAGTTATGTTATTTTTGGGCCTCTTTGCAACATTTACCCGGTTTATTCCAAATTATAAATGACAGCCATAGCAGGATTCTTTTAGATATTTACATTGTTGCTAGGAAATGTGCATTCGTATATATTGTAACAATTTAATCCTGTATTTTACCTCTTCTTTCCTCGTATCCAAATTTAACTATTATATTAAAAAGAACTGGGATGTGTGATGTAAAAGAAAAAAAAAAGAAAGGAAATAACAGTAGGATCATGACATAGAACTGTGTTGTGAATGACAGTCTTTAGTGGATTGTGTTTAGGTTCAGTTGTTTCATTAGACAAGTTTGTCCTTATACACTACTAGTAAAGCCTTTTGTAGACAGTATATTTGAGAGATAAAATAAAGTAAGAGTTGTGAATTATAAACAAAAGTATCCACTGCTATAGATCAAGTATATACTTACTCATTTTTTAATATTTTGTTCAACTGTTTCACAGTTGTTAAGTCTACTTAAGTGGAGTTAACTCTTTATGTTTCTTTTTTGTTTTATTTAATGTGTGTAGATTGTCAAGTGTTTAGTTATACTCTCATCAATACCTTCAAGGAATACCTTCAAGGGATCACCTCTACACTTTCTCTTTAGATGACAGCGCGTTTTTTTTTTTGTTATTATCGTTGTAAATTTGAATGATATATGTTAATGTATTATGAATTTTTTTTATCAATTATTGTCTTCTTTTTATATTATAGTTTATAATATAAATTCAAGAGTATTTATTCAAATGAGAATTAATAAAATGATTAATTACAACAAATATTAAATTTACGCATGCATACCAATATCAAAATTTAAAATTACACTATTATAAAAATATTTATGGTTGCATTAGAATTATTAAATTACGCCATTATAAAAATATTTATGGTTGTATAAGAATTATTAATTGCAACCAAAATTTAGTTGCATTTAATTTACATGTTGCAACTATAGAATTTTGTTGCAATACATTATAATATTGCTACTATTTTTTTGGTTGCGATAAATACGCAATAGCAACAATTTATTTGGTTGCAATAGTTTATTGCTACGAATTTAGTGCAACTAAAAGGTGGTTGCAAGAATTGCACGAGTTGCAACCATGAATTTAGTTGCAATATATTATCTTATTCCTACCATATTTCGGTTGCGATAAATGCGCAATTGCAACCATATATTGCCATAGTTATTGCTACATATTTCATGCAACTAAACTTTGGCTGCAATAACTGCACAAGTTGCAACCAAACATTTTGTTGCGATATACTATCTTATTACTACTATTTTTCGGTTGCGATAATGGTTGCAATAACTGCACAAGTTGCAACTATCAATTTTGTTGCAATTGTTATACTAAATGCACCTCTAATTGCTCAAAAATTGAAATTAAATTGCAATTGAAAATAAATATATGAGTTTAGAGAAATTTGACACGTGAGATGATAACGGAGTTCGGCAAAACAAAGGCCTACGTCTCCGGGGCTTCGCAACCTTGTGTGGTGCGCCTTTCTATTACCCAATACAAAAGGATTACAACTTGTGAACCGTTGAGCCCTTACACACCAAGTGGGAAGTCAAACGACCAACTCAAAGAGATGAGAACAAGGTCTCGATTGTTTAGAACACAAGAGAAACACTCAATAGATCACTCTAACCTAATCTAGATCAAGATTAGTGAAATAGGTTTGAGGTTGCTTGAGGAATTTTGAAGTTTTAAGCTCTTACAACAATGGAGTAGGCTAAGCTCTCAGAAAATCGCTTTTAAAATGATTAGGGTCAGCTGAGATGATTTGGGAAGGAAGCCCAATCACCTATGTATAGAGTCAGCTCAAAAATGAGCTATTTGTCATAAATCATTACCAACGTTTTAGTTCAAATTGCGATTTTAGGGTTTTAATTTTCTGACAGCTTAGCAATCCGTTATAACATTTTTAAAACATTATGTAACATTTTAACATAAAAACTTGATCAAAATAGAAGTTCTCTGAAGCTAATAAAAACGTTACAACGTTTTGTATAAACGTTGCAACGTTTAAATTTGAATTTTTAATCTTTGGTACATCTGTACTTAAAATTCTGACATCCATAAAAACTTTACAACGTTTCATGTTGTTACTGTACAGCTGTGCTTCAGTAGTTCGGTAGCTATTAAAACATTATGACGTTTGAATAACGTTATGACGTTTTTAAATCATCACAACGTTATAACTTGTTTCTTATTTTGATCACTTTGTTGCTTCTGACCAATCTGAAACGTTACAACGTTTTGAAAACGTTACCAACATTTTATCCCAGTTTAGTCAACCTTACACATACTTTATCAAGTTTTTGATTTTACAATTTGTATTCTTGATATATGTCTTCTGTCTTCATGTCTTCTTCAGTCCAAGTATTCCATAACGCAATTTCATTCGACTTGAACCTACATATCTTTCAAAAACAAAATAGAACACATCATAAAATTCAATAATAGTATGTTTTTGCAAATTAGTCAAATAGACGAAAAAAAAGATTATTGCTTAACCAACAATCTCCCCTTTTGACGATTTGCAAAAACATACAATGCAAGTAAGTGCATAAATAAAAAATTTTCAAAAATTAGTTTACCCAATTTTGATTTTACATGTCAAGTCATTTGTACCAATTTCTCCCCCTTTTGAAAATAAAAGAAAGAGTGAAAAAAAATTAGTACTAATTTAAAGTTCTCCCCTTCAAATTATGCACTCCCACTCAATTTAACAATATAATACCGAGAAATCATAAATGAAATAAAATTGAGGGATTACTCTAGCATTGGATATGATAATTTACAAGTCCATCTCAATTATCAATAACAACTAATTGTAAATCAACAAATCATTTCATGCATTTGAACATATCATATAACTTGTTAAGGTTCCAAGATATACACATACATTCATTCACCAATTTTGCAATGTAGCCCTTGACAAGTTATCAATTCATCTATTCATATAAATTCCTACATCTTATACATATCAATCACCAATAAACAAATTTCCAAGATATAGCAATTCCAACATGTCAAGCAATTTATATTTTTGCATCTAAACCCCTGATTTTTGATCATTTCAACAATTCAATAATTTTTGCAATTTAAACCATGACTTACCAATAATTGCAACAATTTAACTAACACAAACATACAACTAAAGTAAATTGTTCATGCATAGCAATCAAATTAGCAAGTTTTTAGATTTTGAAAAATGTACGATCTACTCGTCATCCATGTTGTCGTTTTGTGCATCGGCCACTTCTTCTTCTTCACCTTCATTTTCAAGCTCCTCTTCCTCATCTTCCAGATCTTCTTCCTCAACAAGATTATCACGTGCTCATGCCGGGCTTCCCGGAGGACCATAGTGCTTGACAAAGTGATTTGAGAGATTGGATTGAACTTCATCAAGCGCATTGAGAGCTCGGGCATGTGCTCGTAGTTGTTTCCTTATCTTCAATTGCCCCTTCTCCAGATTGTCGAACCTCCTTTGCGTTGCTTGATGATTTTGTTGAATCTCAAGGCATTGAGCATTCATCTGTTGGCATAACCACATCAGTTGTGCTTCTTGGCCTTGTGGAGGGACAAACTCACCCGCTTGTGGTTGAGGTTGTACCGGGACCACTTCTTCTTCCGGGTCCCAATATTGATTGGGTAAGGCATCTAGTAGGTTTATCTACTTGTTTATATCTCTTGTATCAAGTTCGTAGCGCCTCAGATGATGAATGACCATGAATCCACCTGATTTTGATTAAGTGATTAACCAATTTAATCGGGAAGAAGAATTCTACTTCTTCAGGTATTTGAATACCATTGAGGCGGATGATTTTGTAAATGAGATGGGCATATGGCAAAGTATGTACCGTGCTTGAAAATGAGGCACTAATGTGACGAAGAATGATGTAGGGTATGTTGATACATTTTCCATCCAATTGAATGAGGTGATGAAGGAAGTACATGGGTCCCCACTCAATATTTGTTTTGATTGTGGCTTTGGGCATGAGAATGTTGTTTATGAAAAGGAATAGTAACCGATGTAGGGATGGAAAGTGAGAAACATAGATTGATGCTCCGGCTAAGTTGTTTCGGTTAAACCATTTCTTATATTCACTAGATGTACCATGGGCATAAATAGGCCAACTCCTCAAAGGATAGGTTTCCTCCCCTTCATTCAGAACCCCAAGCCATTGAGCCACATTACCAAGAGAAAGTGTAATTTCTTGCCCGCCTACTCAAGAAGTGATGATAAGGGGTTCTTCTTGGATTTTGATATTTGCATAGAATGTGCGGGTTAGAATTGCAATGTAAGGTTCACCACAACTCACAAGGGGGTCCCAATTCCAATCGTTCAAATACTGAATTATCTTGTCATCTTCGGGTTGTGAGAAGGTAACCAATGATTTGTCAAAACAGTAGCAATCGGTTATTTTTCTATTCATGAATGAACTCATGTAATTTTCATATGCCACAATATCCCGAAAAAGGTATTTATTAGACCGGTGAATTGTCCAATTTGGTTCTAGGTTTTCACCATTGTTTTGACCTTCCTCCGAGCCCAACCTTTGTCTTTTCTTACTCTTGTTCTTTGGAGCCATTAGATTGAGTAAAGTTTGAAAATTTACCGATTGAAGAATCAAGCACCAACCAAGGAGGAGGGAAGCAAGAGAAATGTAGTGATGAACTCGGATCGTCAATCTAATGGTTAGATCACCAGATTTGAGCATAGGGTTTTGGTTAGGGTTTATGGTGAGAGAGAGAGAGATAGAGAGAGAGAGTGAAGATTTAGAGGAGAGATATGGGTAGAGAGAAGAGAGGAGAGAAAGATGGTGTTATTTGTTCTTGAAATGGTAATTTGGTGAAGTTGGAGGAAGAAGAGAGAGAGAAAATGGCGGAGTAGAGAGATAAAGAGAGAAGATGAAGGGGTGTGAGGTTTAGAAGAAGAAGAAGAGAGAAAGCGGATCGGATTTGGATAAAAACTTTCACTGTAAAACGTTACAGATGTTTATCAATCGTTACCAACATTTTTCTTAAATACTGTGGTTTTTAACTAAAACGTTATGACGTTTAGGAAATGTTTGTGTAACGTTTTTGTGAAGCTCTTGGACTTTTGAAATCTCATAAAACGTTACAAATGTTTGGAAACCGTTACAACGTTTTCATTTGAACTTTTACAATTTTGATCCCTTGTCAGATAACCGTTGTAACGTTTTAACCCTAGATACACTTTCGGTTTAGATTGCAAGTATACAATCCTACCGTGTAGTATATTGTCGGGTATCGATCCACATGGAGTACGTTTAATTACTATGCTAAAATTTTAGTAATAAATTTCAGAAAATAAAATAAAGTAAAGTGCAATAAAATTAAATTTGGGGGGGGGGGGGAATTTGTTCTAACAATTCCTAAATTTGGGTTCAATACCCAAATAGAGAGTTTAAAACAATAAAAGTAAATGAATGAAAGGAAGATTGGTTTGCTTTCTAGATGGAAAGATCTAGGGGTGTTCGGTCTATAATCCCTTGCTAACTCTATTAATTCGGTATTTGTTTGAATTCATGTATGATTTGACGAGGTTTCTAACCTAATATGTTACTAAGGATTACTTTCGTAAATTAATAACGTGCCTAGGTAATTCGGACTTCACGGTTAGGTCCTTCACCTTAGCTACCTAGACCATAAGCTCTTGTTAGTCTCTCCTCTTCTCAAATATTGATACTTCATGATTAAGTCCTTCATACCAATACCCGATTTGATTTGAGATGTCCTAATTAGGGTTTGCCTTCACGGTTAGGTCCTTCACCAAATTCCTAACCTTGATTTCTGTAGTTCCGACTTAGATTAAATTGGTTACAATCTTAATCTAAACCTAGGGTATTTGCATTCATAATTTAGTACTATCCTATTAATCACAGTCAATTTTGATTCTTTCGAATCCAAAACAGGATATTACAATTCAAGTACTAACTATGTAATTAACACAAATTATTAAATCACAGAAATTAACATCAAATATCATAAAAGAATCACAATAAAAACAAATAACCGAATAAAATAGAATTAAACAAGCTCATGCATTGACCTAAATCCCTAGAGAGAGATCTACTCCCTCATGGAGAGATCCATTACAAAAATTGACAAAGTAAGAAGAAATGAAATAAAAGAAGTAATTACACCCTTTAACAAATCAAAAACCTCTATCTTGCCGACTTCTTGCTCAGAAAACCCTTCTTCTCCTTGCGTGAAAGCTTTCATTTCTCCAGAATTTATCGCTAAGTGTGTGTAGAGAGGGAATGAGATTGGATTGATCGATGGCTTGAATGGAGGATCTATGCCCTTTTTTATAGCCAAGGACCATGCGCAATTAAGAGCCCAGATAGTGGAGTTAGTGGGTGCTATATTCAGATTGTTTTTCAGGATGCCTTGTTCACATTTAACTGTCAAAATGCATCCATAAAGCGCCAAAAATAGAAAACGTGTTGAAACTATGTAAATTTGGCTTCCCTGCGGGTCCAGTGCGAATGGCTGATCCGCACTGCGTATGGTCTCATCCGCATTGAGACTAAGTTTCCTTATTTAACTTCTGCGAATTAGTTAAGTGCGGATGGATGACCTGCACTGTGGGTGGATTCTGCTTTTCTGAAGTTTTCTAAAATCGGCTAAGTATTGACTGCGGTTGGACTCATCCGCACTGCGGGTGGAAGTTCATCCGCACTAGGCTCGGACTTTTCCTGTGCAGCGCTTGGATGTTGGAAATGCGGCTTATATTTGAGGTTGTTTTATAATAAAATATAGATCAAATGTGTATATAATTTTTGCTTATCAACTCGGCTTCCATTGTGAAAAGGGCAACCGAGGTTTGTTTGCGACTTGATCAAGATACAAGTGAACCACCAAGAAATTGACATGTACTACTTGTGTTTTTTTTATCCATACGATCCCCGGCAAAATCGGCATCAGCATATCCTATCAAGTCTAAATCTGATTGTTTGCCATACCATAATCCCAAATTTAAACTACCATTGACATATTTAAGAATTCTTTTAACGATTTTCAAGTGCAATTCTTTGGGATTTGCTTGATATCTAGCACATAGACATACCGCAAACATTATATCGGGTCTACTAGCGGTTAAATAAAGTAGGCTACCTATCATAGCTCAGTATTGAGTGATGTCCATCGATGTGCCATTTGGATCTAAGTCAAGATTGGCATTCGTAGCCATTGGAGTTTTGCTTGTATTGCTTTCGGTCATCCCAAACTTCTTGATCAACTCCTTCGCATACTTGGTTTGACTCACAAAGGTGTCATCCATGAGTTGCTTGCTTTGGAGTCTCAAGAAGAAATTCAATTCACCCATCATGCTCATCTCGAATTCACTACTCATAAGAGAAGAAAATTCCTCGGCAAGTGCTGCATTAGGTGAACAAAAAATTATGGCATCTACATAAATTTGCACCACCAAAAGTGATACATCTCTTTTCTTGGTGAAGAGAGTTGTATCATTATTGCCTCTAATGAATTCATTGTCAATTAGAAAGGAACTTAACCTACCATACCATGCCCTAGGGGCTTGTTTGAGTCCATAGAGTGCTTTGTGTTAGTTTTGTATTCTAAAAGTTATCTTATGTTGATTACTTTTATATGTTGTGTTTATGAATTGGATGTTATATGCATTTTGTTCCATGAAATTTATGTTTATCTTTAGAAGTGTTCAAGAAGATGCTCTTGGTCTTGAACCATAGAACTCTATATGATGACAAACATAAATCTCTAAAATGTTCACAAACTTGGTTATTAGCATGGAACACTAATACACCATGATAAGTTTGTCATGTTGATTAAAGTACATTGTAGTTCTATAAATGTTGATAAAGGCTTATCGTTTAATAACATGAGTATATGAAAGGTTTCATATATTGAACAGACCTAACGAATGAAAATATTATATGGGTTATGTTAGTGTCATTAATATTTTCATTGTGTCTCAGAATTCTAAGATATGAGATGTATTTCTTTTTCACATGAGAAGTATATAATGTAATTGGTATTAAAAGCTGCTTATCATAAGTGGTGATAAAAATATTAATTCCTTGTATATAATTTATGCGGGAGAAAGTTATATGTCAATAGTATCATTGCCCCTCAATTATAATGAGTGATGATATTTTGTGGGCCCCTTGGTAAAGTAGAATTATAATGCATGCAATATAACTGAAGTGCAGTTATATATTTATAATTTACTTAAGAGACCAAGAAACAAATATAATACAAAGATGACACAGTCCGACTTTGTATATTATTCATAATATCATGTGGCAAGGAATAGACACAAGTAATGTTATTTGTAACATTACTTTAAAGGATCGTGTATTGTAAAAATGATACTTTACATCTATGTTATTTGGGTAACTATAATGTATAGCTAAAATACCGCTTATAGTTTATGGTAATAAACTATTTTATGCCATTGCCAACATAACACAGATCCTCCATAAAGGTCACACTAACTGAACGAGAAACAAGAATGATATTTTATTTATATGATATATATTGTTTCATATGACATGGAATAATATATATGTGATAAATAAATATCATGACTGCTTAGAACGAAGATAAATTTATAAGAAGTGTGCATGTATATTATTTGGTATAATATGGTGCATATTATATAGTATAATATACATGACATATAATTAATAATGTGCAAAACATTGTTATAACATAAGTTTATTAAAACCCAAAATGAATATGAGTTGAGGAAGTTACTGTAGCGCGCACTGTAGCAGTTACTGTAGCGAGCACTGTAGCAGCGCTAGGGTTATCTTTTTTAGTAAAGAGAATTATACTAGGAAGGTTACACAATGGAAATCCTAGTATATTTGTATATAAGAAGAGGTAGAGAAGGTATTCAATATGTGAGAAGAAAGAAATTTTCTGAAAATTTATTTCCTTCTCTTCCTCTCCCTCCTAGCCGCCATCCCTCTTCCTCTCATATTATTGTTTTCTCTAGTGAGAAATTATTAGAAGAACAAGAAGGGTTATTAACTAGGTTCTAAGCTTAGATTAGATTAAGATCTCTAGCAAGGTCTTTCTAATCCTTGTTTAGTTCAAGGTGAACACTAGGAGGCCGTTTCGACAAACGAAGGTATCCAAGAGATCTAGAAGAGAATTCGACTTCTCTCTATTTACCAAATTGACATTTGGTAGAGGTATATCCAAATCATCTTTAGTAAATAGATTTGTGATTAATGAATGAGTAGATATCCATTTGCATGCATTTGAATTGCTTTAATAGAATTAGCATAATAAAGTAGATCCGTAGATGCTTGTAAGAAGGTTAAAATTTTTGAATTTATTGCCTTGTCGCATCATGAAATCCTTCACTTTGGTGAGTCTATATACATGATTAGGAAATGTTGAATTAACAAAGCCTTGAGGTTGATTAACATACACCTCCTCATCTATGAATCCATTTAAAAATGCATTTTTAACATCCATTTGAAATAATTTGAAATTTTTGTTTGATGCATATGCTAAAAGCATTCTAATGAATTCAAGACGAGCTACGGGAGCAAAGGTTTCTTCAAAGTCAATACCCTCTTGTTGTTTGTACCCTTGAGCTACCAACCTAGCTTTGTTGCGAATTACATTTCCATCTTCATCCTTTTTATTTCTAAAGACCCATTTTGTTCCAATAATCATTCTATCATTTGGCTTCGGTACAAGTTCTCAAACTTTGTTCCTTTCAAATTGAGCAAGCTCTTCTTGCATGGCACAAATCCAATTTGGGTCTACATTTGCATCTTTAAAAATTTTAGGTTCGATATGAGATACAAATGCACAACGACCTATCATTTGATTTAATTCGGACCTTGTTTTAACCCTTTTCCCTAGGATCCCCAATTACATTAGATAAAGGATGAGAAGATACTTCCCTTAGGTCTTGAGGAATTTGGTATTCAATTCGTGGATGTTGTATTTCTTCAATTTGCATTCCATCAACTATTGGATCTGTCTCATTGTTTATTTCTTCCTCAATTCTTTGATCTGTTTCAACACTTGTTGCATCTACTTCGGGTTGAGTTTCTTTGGGTTGATTCTTAACTGTGTCGGATCTCATCTCAACTTCATCTTGATCAAGAATAGGCATTTCAACACCTACAATCTCAATACTTTTCTCGACCTTTTGATTAGCATTTTCATCAAATTTAACATGCACGGATTCAATCACAACCCTTTGAGATGGAATGTAAATTCTATAGGCTTTACTCGAGTTTGAATAACCTACAAACATTCCCTCAATTGATTTAGAATCAAATTTAGTCACTTTGGGAGATTCATCAAGAACAAAACATTTTGAACCAAGTACCCTAAAATGAGATATATTTGGCTTATACCATTTCCATAGCTCATATGGTGTTTTATTCAATATGGTCCTTATGCTTACACGATTTACCACGTAGCATGCCGTATTTACCGTCTCGGCTCACAAGTGTTTAGGTAAGGAGTATTCATTTAGCATGGTTTGGGCAAGCTCAACTAAGGTTCGGTTCTTTCTCTCAACTACCCTATTTTGTTGAGGTGTGCGAGGAGCCGAATATTCATGTTTATATCCCTTTTTAGAGCAAAGTTGATCAAATTTTGCATTTTCAAATTCCCCCCCATGGCCACTTCTAATCCTAATGATTTTTTATCCCTTTTCATTTTCAACACGTTTGCAAAATTCAATGAAGTTGCCAATTGCTTCGTCCTTGTGTTGTAAAAATAAAACCCAAGTAAAGCGAATATAGCCATCTATAATTACATATGCATATCTCTTTTTGGCTAAACTTGGTACACTAATTGGTCCAAATAAGTCCATGTGTAGTAATTGTAAAGGTTGATCGGTTGAAACTATGTCCTTGGATTTAAAACTAATTTTGGTTTGTTTACCTTGAACACATGCTTTACATAATCCTTCAAGTTCTAGCTTATGTGTTGGTAAACCACGCACAAGGTCTAATTTCACTAATTTCCTAATGATATCAATTGAAACATGGCCTAATCTATGATGCCATAACCATGATCCGTTAGATATGACACTTCGACATGTTTCATCGGACTCAAAATGGGTAAAATATAAGTAGTATACATTTTTCTTTCTTTTACCCGAATATATTAAAGCATCATCCGAAAACCTAACTATGTGACAAGCATTAATATCAAATTTAGCATAGTATCTCGAGTCACATAGCTTACTTACACTAAGTAAGTTATAATCTAATCCATCAACAAGGTATACATTGGATATAGTCAAGTGTTGGTTACCGATTGAACCTATTTCAATAATAGAGCTTTTTCTTTGATTATTACCAAAGGTAACCGTACCTCCATCATATGGTTCTAAGAATTTAAATTAGATTTTTCACCGGTCATATGGTGTGAGCATCCACTATCAATGATCAAAACACTTTCCTTTTGAGATGAAATCAAACACATCTAGAGGAGATTAAATGTGAGCCTAAGCTAGAATAACTTTAGGAACCCAAACAACATTATGTTTGTTGTTTACATTTCTAAATTTACATTCTAAGGAAGTGTGACCAAGTTTGTAACAATAGTTGCATATTGTAGTTGATTGCTTTTGAGTAATAGAACCTTGTTTGAAAATGGGTTGGTACTTCACTTCATGCATATTACTCTTATGACTACCATGTAACATATTTGCAACTTTAGATGCGACACCCTTGGTTTTGTTAGAATCAAATCTATTGTGATGTTGGGGAACATCTCTAGCTAAACCATTTCTTTGAGTTTGGTTTTGTAAAGCAATTTTATTTTTGAATTAATAAAACCATCCATCGGGTCCTTTGAAATAAGTTTTGTTTGACTTTTTTGGATTAAAAGTATTCCTATCACAATCTTTAAAAGCATTTTTGTTCCTAAAGTTTCTTTTATTGTACTTGTACCTAAAAGCATAATTTGGTGACTTTTGATTTGACTTAGCATTTGAAGCATGAGAAGATTTCAATTTGGATGACTCTTTATTCAATGGAGTTAAACCCTTTTTAGAAAAAAATTGATAAATTGAATATTGTTCACAATTAAACTTTAGTTTGGCATTTGGAATACTTGAAGTTTGAGAATGTTCCCCTTTTTCTTTAGAGCCTTGCATGTGATTGGATTTAAATGAGGATTTACCATTCTCAAATCCAAGACCAACTCTATCATTTTTATGATAGGATTGATTATGTATCAAATTTCTTATATAATAAGGATCTAGACTAGTGACATTTGAAAATTCACTAGGAGATTTCAATGCCTGAATTTTGATCTCTAAGTTTGAACTTTAACTTTTAAAATACCTATTTCACCTAGGTGCGGTGCTTTTAATTTTTTATTTTCAAGTTCTAACATGTCATTTTTAGCAATTAATTTTTGAATAATACATTTCTTTTCAACTAAGGTTCTATTCGACTCATCAATGAGAGATCGCAACCTAGATTCATTAGCATCGTGCATTAGGATTTTATTGGTGAGAGTGCTTGCATCATTGTTGGTCTCATTTGTGATTATATAATTTTCAATGTCAATTTCACCACCTTCATTTATAAATTCAAGTTTGGTCTCATAACCATCAAGATTAAGTGTTGAGTGTACCTCATTAGCGAGATTTGTTGAGGTTTCGACTTCATCATCTCCCTCCTTGGCATTCCTTGATTTAGCAATCTCCATGAGAAAGTTGATGGTTGTCTCATCGGTGATGTTCTTGCTTGCTATAATCGAGTCCATGTCAATTTTCAAGGGACCTTCATCTACACTTGCCATCAATGCAAGGTTGATCTCCTCTTCATTCTCCGATTCCGTATCGGATTGTTCCGTCTCACTATCCGAGAACAAGGCTTGCATAGCCTTAGTTTTCTTTTTTTTGTACCCATCATACTTTTGTCTTGGTTTCCTATCTTCTTGTGTTTCACCATCTATGTTCTTCAATTGTGGAAATATATTGAAGCATGTTTGAATGGAATGCCCCTCTCTATGGCAAGCAAAACACATTACCCTCTTGTTTTTCTCTTCTCGTTCCTTGTTGTATTTTCTTTCAAAATCAAGCATCCCTTGAAACATTTTAGATAAGAGAAGGGCATCCTTGGATGTTTCATGATCAATTTTGTTGATAAATTGATCATTTGAGAGACGGGTGTTTGAGGAGCTTGGAAAGTTATGGTTTTGTGCCGAAAAAGCTACGGTTTTGGATTTTGAGCTTTGCTTCAAGTCACCAGATTGTCGAAGTTTTTCTTCAAAACTCCTAAAATGAGCATAGAGGTCATCCGGTATGAATGTGTCGTGTGTGCCTTGGATTGTCTCTAGAGAACTCACCAACCCGGACCACCTATCCCTCATGAGCATCACTCTCAATAACTTTCCTACAATTTTATTGTTAGAAAGTGGTTCTCCCAATTCGGTAAATTCATTTTGGATATCCATAAGTCTATTATACATATCCTCAATGCTTTCACCATCTTCAACCTTAAAGGTTTCAAATTTAGCTTCTAAACAGGTTATCTTGGTTTGTTTAATTTGGGTATTTCCTTCATAGCGGTTTACAAGAGCATCCCACATTTCTTTTGCACTTAAGGCATTACCAAAGAGTGAGGCTACCGATTCACTAACCAAGTTATATATGGCATTGGTTGCAATATCATTTTCCTTCTTGGTTTGTTTGGAATCGAGAGTTTCAATGTTACGTTAAGAAAAAAAAATGTTGTTGTTGAACTAGGAGTTGAAGATTAAAACAATTATAACATAACATTAGTCTAAAATTTCGAGACAGTCAGACTTAATCAAATCTTGAAATTTATACCTTACATAAATTAAAGATTTATTAAGAAATATGGAGATTTTTATATACATACCTATATATGTATATTCTTCTTTTAGTAATATCAAACAAGTGGAGGGTCTATTTTGAAAAATGTCCAAAATGCATGTAAACAATTCAACCATCTCTCTCCCTTCGTTGCTCCCTTGTGTGTTTGCTGCCAAAAGAAAGAGAATGAGAGATCATCTCTTCTCTCTCAAAAATCCACCAAGAAATCTTGAGAAATTGAAGAAAAGAATGGAAATTGTTGAGAATCTCTCCTTCTAGTGGCCATCTAGCTTCCCCATTGGTACTCCCTTTCTCTCCTCGCTCATCAAAAATCTGAATTTTATCTCCATTGCTAGGGTTTTGCTCAAATCTGAAATGTTTGTATAAATGATGAGTAATCTATCTCCATTATTCTTCTAGGTTGTTAATTTAGTGATTCTCTTCTCAATTCTATCTTAATCTTGATTTTCTATCTAGGGTTTGGTTCAAATCCAAAAATTAGAGAAATATTTTGATTTGTCCAGTCTAATCCAATAAACAAAGGTGTTAATTGGTAAGTTCTTCTCTCACTCTCTTAAAATCTAAAATTAATTTGGTGTTGATCTCTTTTCTTTGTTCCCACTTTTGTGTATGGTGATAATTAAACAAAGTCATAATATTTTTGATGAAGTGCTAATATTGTCTCCGAAAGACTTAATATTTATTGTGTATGATGATAATTAAACAAAGTCATAATATTTTTGATGAAGTGCTAATATTGTCTCTGAAAGACTTAATATTTATTAAGAAATGCTTGATCATTTATTCCAAAATGGATAATACTGATTGAGAAAGTCTCTATATTGATTAGAAAAGTCTTCATATTAAATCGAAAGGGATTTTAAATCGGAAGGCTATTAAATAGGTCTCTTTTCTTTGTTCCCTCTTTTGTGTATGTTGTTGTTCAATTGGAATCCTAAAAGATGAACTTCGCATATTCTATGATGTCCAGCGTATTGAATCAAAATAGCAAGTATGGATGAACAAACTTGATTTACCATTAAATTTGTGACTGCATTTTAGGCTGATTAAGGAGCTAATTTGAATGGGAAATTCTAAATCATTATGGACAAATGGAGAGTCTATTTGATGCGTCTCGGAGTCTAGTTTCTAGTGGTTCAAGTTTCAAGTTGTTTGGATTTTCCTATAAAAAGTTATTGCAGTCTTAGTAACCAAGGGTCAAAATTTAGGGTTGCTGTCTATAATTCTGTTTTTTATTTATTTTGTGTTCTTGTTTACTCTTTCTCCAATAGCGCTCTCTATTTTTAACATCAAGAAAGTGGATACAAAGTTATATGGATTATGTTAAGGAAAGTATAAAGAAAATAATATCACTCAAGTAAGTATATCAATCGTCGAACAAATATTGAATTAAGTATATACGTTAATATAGGTGTAGGCTTAGTTGAGCAAGATTTTGCGGGATCTTTCGAGATGTCCGAACCATAAGTACGAGATACGCTCTTCAGAATCAGGTGCGGGGTTCTTGGACTTGTTTGATGTTTTATTTTCAGAAATTAAATTATCTTTTTCATTGTCATGTTGTGTGATTGATTGTTGCATAATTGGAATTATGTGAATTGTATGCATAATACATCTAAAACTGAATTGTTGTGGTATGATTGATTTGCATATTTGTATGGTTGTCATTTTGATTGTTCTCTTATGAATTGACTATGGATAAAGGTCACCACAAATTGATGATTGTGAAATGATATGTGAATGAAATGGTAAGGTTGAGTTGTATCAGCTAACTTTGAGATGATATGTGAATGAATCTGCAAAGTCTGCAAGCTGACTTTGATCCCAGGATCCTAATGGCCTTAGGTGAACGGCCCTCGATGTTTCCCAGTACCGGTTGGGATGAGAGGTGGGTGACTATATATATATGCTGATTGTGATTGTGGGCGACCTATGTGTGACGTCTGTGGCTCGGGGGCATTACCCTATGTGGTAATGCATTTGGACGGTCAATTGACTATGACGACATTCTGAATTATTTCGTGTGAATTTTCATTTTATGACTTGGAACCAGACTTTAGTAAATGGTTAAGCCAAAGCATTTACAGATGGGTGTCAGATAAAGGGTCCAGCTCGGTGGGACATCTGTAGGTGTCTGTAACCCTACATATGAGGGTCAGATAAAGGGTCCAGCTCGGTGGGACATCTGTAGGTGTCTGTAACCCTACATATGAGGGTCAGATAAAGGGTCCAGCTCGGTTGAACATCTGTAGATGCTACTAGCCCTAATAAAATGAGTTAGGCCAAATATGTGCTTGATTGAGCTTCACCTTGGAAATTCCGTAAGTTGTATTTCATTTGATTACTTGTTGTCGAGCATATGCATTCACTATATATTGTTCTAGAACTGCTAATGTGATTTTGTATGGATTTTATTTTTGAACATGGAGTCTGATTGCAAGTCCAATAACTCGAATGTGGCAAATTCACACTGAGAATTTTATTCTCACCCCACCCTTTTGGGTTCTTTTCAGATTTAGGTGTGGCTGATCCTGGAGAGGCATGCGAGTAGTAGCCCTGTGGTATATGATACCAGATTACCATAATAGTTATTTTGTTATTTGACTAGAGAGGCATATCTTGTTTTGTTGTATAGTGCTCTTTATGTCACACCTTATGGGTGGTATCCGTACGAGATACTTTTTGTATGATTTACTTGTACCAGACAGTTTGTACTTGAACTATATATATAAACTTGTTTTATGTATTTTATTGTGATGTGATGAAAATATTGTAAATGCCTTGTAAGCATACATGGAGTTGTATGCTTACGGCTGGGCTCTATCACGACCTATGGCTGCGGAGTGTGACATTCAATCTTAGTTTCGGTTTCACTATTGGTACTAATGGTAGTAAAGGTTGGTGTGTAACCCTTTTCAATCACATCCCATATCTCAAGGATGTTCAAGTAGTTAATGATGGTTTTCTTCTAATGCATGAAATTTTTGGTGGTAGTACCAAAAATTAGGGGTTCCTTCACGGATCTATAGGGTGTCATTTGTCAAGTTGGTATAACTCCAATTAAGTGTGCCTTAATTTGAGTAACTTGCTCTGATACCACTTTGTTATACTAAATGCACCTCTAATTGCTCAAAAACTGAAATTAAATTGCAATTGAAAGTAAATAGATCAGTTTAGAGAAATTTGACACGCGGGATGATAATGGAGTTCGGCAAAACAAAGGCCTACGTCTCCGGGGCTTCCCAACCTTGTGTGGTGAGCCTTTCTATTACCCAATATGAAAGGATTACAACTTGTGAACCGTTGAGCCGTTATACACCAAGCGGGAAGTCAAACAGCCAACTTAAAGAGATGAGAACAAGGTCTCGATTGTCTAGAACACAAGAGAAACACTCAATAGATCACTCTAACCTAATCTAGATCAAGATTAGTGAAGTAGGTTTGAGGTTGCTCGAGGGATTTTGAAGTTTTAAGCTCTCACAACAATGGAGTAGGCTAAGCTCTCAGAAAATCACTTTTAAAATGATTAGGGTCGGCTAAGATGATTTGGAAAGGAAGCCCAATCACCTATTTATAGAGTCAGCTCAAAAATGAGCTATTTGTCATAAATCATTACTAACGTTTTATCAAACGTTACAATGTTTTAGTTCAAATTGCGATTTTAGGGTTTTAATTTTCTGACAGCTCAGCAAACCGTTATAACATTTTTAAAACGTTATGTAACATTTTAACATAAAAACTTGATCAAAATAGAAGTTCTTTTAAGCTAATAAAAACATTGCAACGTTTAAATTTGAATTTTTAATCTTTGGTACATATGTACTTAAAATTCTGACATCCATAAAAACGTTACAACGTTTCATGTTGTTACTGTACAGCTGTGCTTCAGTAGTTCAGTAGCTATTAAAACGTTATGACGTTTGTATAATGTTATGACATTTTTAAATCTTCACAACGTTTATAAAACGTTATAACTTGTTTCTTATTTTGATCAGTTTGTTGCTTCTGGCCAATCTGAAACTTTGCAACGTTTTGAAAACGTTACCAACGTTTTATCCCAGTTTAGTCAGCCTCACACATACTTTACCAAGTTTCTGATTTTACAATTTGTATTATTAATAGATGTCTTCATGTCTTCTTCAGTCCAAGTATTCCATAATGCAATTTCATTCGAGTTGAACCTACATATCTTTCAAAAACAAAATAGAACACATCATAAAATTCAATAATTGTATGTTTTTGCAAATTAGTCAAATAGACGAAAAAAAAAAGATTATTGCTCAACCAATAGCAATATACTATCTTATTGCTACCATTTTTTGGTTGCGATAAATGTGCAATAGCAACCATTTATTTGGTTGCAATAGATCATTGCTACGCATTTTATGCAACTAAAATTTGGTTACAACAATTGCACAAGTTACAACCATAGATTTTGTTGCAATATAATTTTATTACTACCATTGTTTGGTTGCGAATACTAATTTATCGCTATCATTTTTTGTTTTATCGCTACCATTTTTTGTTGCGATAAATATGCAATAGCAACTATTCATTTGGTTGCAAACTTTATTGCCACGTCACTATAGCAAGCAAATTATGGCTGCAATAAACAATTTTTTATTGCAACCAAAGAGTTGGTTGTAAATCTATTGCTACAAAAACTATTGCAATTACTCGCAACCAATTATTTTGGTTGCGAAATCAGTCTATTGCAACCAAATAATAGCTATTGCAACTAACTTTTTGGTTGTCCGAAGTGGATTTTGGTGGAGTGTATCTATATTTGCACACGCCAGTTATAAAATATATTAAATATTAGGTGGTTCCCCAAGTAATTAATGAATTTCAGTTAGTTGATGGTCCCCACAAGTAGTTATTGACTGGGGGATAGTTAGTTGATCCCTAATCAATATTGTCGGCTCAAAGGAAGACATATTAATAGATATGTTATTTGAGTCATCAATACTCTATTTTTGGAAGTCTCTTTAAAGATCATATTGACATTGGTTATGCATTTTAATTTGGAGGTTTAGTAGATGAATATTAAGACAACGTTTATAAATTGCATTGTGACATTAATGAAACAATCTATATAGTGTAACTAGAAACTTATGTGTCAAGAGACGCAAACTTTATAGTGTGAAAACTTAAGAAGTCCATCTATGAACTAAAGAAATGTCTCAACAATGATATTGCAAAATTATAGTGAGATTTTCTCGTTTGGCTTTGAGATAAATTTATTGGATGAATTTGTATACCTTAAGTTTCGTGGGAGTGAGTTTGTATTTCTAGTTTTATATGTAGATATCATATTGCTTGTCAATATCGATATAAATATGTTGCAATAAACTAAGAACTTTATGATAAAGAATTCAGAAATGAAAGATTTGACGTGTTTTGAAGTCTAGTTTCTGATTGTTCAAGTTTCAAGTCATTTGGAGTTCCCTATAATAAGTTATGGTTGTTTTAGTACCAAAGGGTCAGAATTTACTGTACTGCACTGTTTTCTGTTTTGAGTTGTTTTGAATTCTGTTTTGTTTTAATTACTGCACGAATTTTAAGAATCATGTCTAAGGATATAAGTAGACTTGTATTATGTTGTAAGAATATAAGAGACAAATAGAAAAAATATAGACTGAATAGAAAATTTTCAAAATATTGTCTCTCTTCCCTCTACCGAAATATATATCAAATACTAACAGTTTGTTTAATTATTGCATAACTTCTTAGAACAAATAAATTCATTGCGGTTTATCCAATTGGAGCATATATATATATGCAGCAGCTACAGGATAATGGGACATGCACAGATAAGTTTAACGAGGAGACTGTAAATATACACAGGTTAAATATCCATGGATAGCATGCCATGTTAGGTAAATTTTGAAAGTGTGAGGAATATATATAGCTACATTAAGAAGTAACTTATGAAATGAAAAGACATGTCACCAGGAACTTAAAATCTGTATTCATATATACTTTTAGATGTATTAGGACTTAGGAGAGGATCTACAGCCATTTTTATTAATACCCTAAAAAAAATGAAAATTTTAAAAATCTTTGATTTCATTTTTTTTTATAAATGCCCCGATAGTCAGGTTCACGGATAACCCAGTCTTAGTATTTTGATTTAAATAATTTTGTGAAGAAAACGTTTTCTTGTTTATAGTGTATGCCCAAAAATAAGACATTTGATATATTTATGAAGTGATGTCGTAACTTTTTATAACTTTGATTTGGTTTGTCAATTGACTATCACAAGTTTAAAGATAACACTAATTAAGGACTTGGCCTAGATTCTAAAAAAATTATTTTATTCATACATAAGAAAATATAGTTAGATTGTCTTAATAATATACATGTACATATACATATATATAGATATATATACATACATGTATTATATATATATATATATATATATATAGAGAGAGAGAGAGAGAGAGAGATGGGCTATGGTGCATTGCACTATAAATCATGGATTTAAATTCCAAACGACCGATCTGAACTGTTCATCTTGTTCTTCATATTAATATGTGCTTGAGAACCAAATTTTATATTTTTTGGAATTTTTTTACTATTTATTAAGTAATTTTTAAAGTCACTGATATGATGGTCCAGAAAATTTTACTGTTTTTTACTGTTCATAACAAAACAGCAATTTTCAAAAATGCTTAATAAATAGTAAAAAAATTCCAAAAAATGTAAAATTTGGTCTCCAAGCACACTTCAATATGGATTAAACATCTAACTATTCGGATCGGTCGTTTAGACTTTAAATCCATAATTTATAGTGCAATGCATAAGGGGGTCCATGCATTGCAATGCACCATAGCCCATCTCTCTCTCTCTCTATATATATACATACATTTATATATATATATATATATATATAGAGTTAGGCTGGGGTGCTATGGATAGCATAGTGGCCTCCCGTGCTACGGCTCAATATTCAAGTTTTCAAAATCCAAACGGTCGATCCGAACCGTTCATTGTTTAATCCATATTGAAATCTGCTTGGAGACCAAATTTTACATTTTTTGGAATTTTTTTACTATTTATTAAGCATTTTTGAAACCGCTGTTTTCCAGTGGTGCAGAATTTTAATAAAAACAGTGATTTTGTAACCATCTTAATAAATAGCAAAAAAATTTCAAAATATGTAAAATTTGGTCTCCAAGCAGATTTCAATATGGATTAAACAATGAACGGTTCGGATCGACCGTTTAGATTTTGAAAACATGAATATTGAGCCGTAGCACGGGAGGCCACTATGCTATCCATAGCACCCCAGCCTAACTCTATATATATATATATATATATATATATAAATGTATGTATATATATAGAGAGAGAGAGAGATGGGCTATGGTGCATTGCAATGCATATGCCATGGTGTGCATTGGACCATAAATCACCAATTCAAAGTCCAAATGACCGATCCAAACCGTTCATCTTATTCTCCATATTAATATGTGCTTGGAGACCAAATTTTACATTTTTTGAAATTTTTTTACTATTTATTAAGCCACTTTGAAAATCGCTGATCCAACAGTGACTGTTTGGATCAGTAAAATCAGAAGCCACCGTTGGATCAACGATTTTCAAAGTGGCTTAATAAATAGTAAAAAAATTCCAAAAAATATAAAATTTTGTCTCCAAGCACATATTAATATGGAGAACAAGATGAACGGTTTGGATCGGTCATTTGAACTTTAAATCGATAATTTATGGTCCAATGCACACCATGGCCTATACATTGCAATGCACCATAGCCCATCTCTATATATATATATGTATATATATATATAGAGTTAGGCTGGGGTGCTATGGATAGCATAGTGACCTCTCGTGCTACGGCTCAATATTTAAGTTTTCAAAATCCAAACGGTCGATCCGAACCGTTCATTGTTTAATCCATATTTAAATGTGCTTGGAGACCAAATTTTAAATTTTTTGGAATTTTTTTGCTATTTATTAAGATAGTTTCAAAATCGTTGTTTTTATTAAAATTCTGCACCACTGGAAAACAGCGGTTTCAAAAATGCTTAATAAATAGTAAAAAAATTCCAAAAAATTTAAAATTTGGTCTCCAAGCACATTTAAATATGGATTAAACAATGAACGGTTCGGATCGACCGTTTGGATTTTGAAAACTTAAATATTGAGCCGTAGCACGGGAGGTCACTATGCTATCCATAGCACCCCAGCCTAACTCTATATATACATATATACATATATTATACATGAGGAAGGTTCAAGTTACAATAATTTTTTAGTTACAACAAATTACCACAACCATTTTTCACATTTTCATAATCCAAATCATCGACCGAAACCGTTAGATGTGATCTCTACAATAAAATGTGCTTGGAGACCAAATTTTATATTTTTTGGAATTTTTTTACTATTTATTAAGATGAGTACAAAATTCAATAGTGTGAATTTGACTAGTTTTTGTACCCATCTTAATAAATAGTAAAAAAATTCCAAAAAATATAAAATTTGGTCTCCAAGCACATTTTATTGTAGAGATCACATCTAACGGTTTGAATCGACGATTTGGACTTTAAAAATGTAAAAAATAATTGTGGTAACTTTTTGTAACTCAAAAATTGTTGTATATATTATACATATATTATATTATATATACATATATTATACATATATACATAGCCCATGCGGTAGTAGCAAATGCGGTGCATGCGGTATTTGACCTCTTCTGATAAATCAGCAAGTCTGGACTGATACAGGGACCAAATTGTAAAAGTTATCATATCAGCATGTAGAGCATTAAAAATACACAAAATTGACATAAATTTTAATTTATTTGAATTTTTCTACAATTAGTTATGAATTTTCAAGCTTCAGCTTTCGAAAAAACTTTAAACATTCATAACTTTGGCTAGAAAAGTCGGATTTGGGCATATGACCACTTTTCGGAAAGGAGAGGACGAGACGGATTCGAATATCACCCGGGAAATTACCCTCAAGTATTCAAAGCATTAGAATTTAAAAAAAACGTCATTTAGTGTCTTAAAAACTCAGTTTAAGTTTTCGTTCGACAGCAGGCATTAAAAAACAATGATTTTCAAACCATTGTAATAAATAATAAAAAAAATTCAAAAAAATATAAAATTTGGTCTCCAAGCACATTTTAATATAGATTAAATATTTAATGATTTGGATCGGCTATTTGGACTTCGAAACTAGAGATATGGGAGCGAATTAAAACACCCCGTTTAATTCGCGAGTAGCGTAGCCTTACTGTACATGTATATATATGTATATATAATATAATACATGTATATATATGTAGAGTGTGGCTAATTTGCTACCAGAAGCACTTCGACCGAGTTGCTTTCGGGGCTATATTGGCATATGTGATGTTAAACAACAAATTCAAACCGTTAGATATTTAATCTATATTAAAATATACTTAGATACCAAATTTTACATTTTTTGGAATTTTTTTACTATTTATTAAGATGGTTTGAAAATCACTGTTTTTATTAAAATTCTGCACCATAAAAAAATAGCGACTTTCAAACTATCTTAATAAATAGTAAAAAAAATTCCAAAAAATATAAAATTTGGTATCCAAGTGAATTAGCCACACTCAGTCGATGTGCTTCCTGTAGCAAATTAGCCACACTCTATATATGTATATTATATATAATATATAATATATGTATATGTATATATTTATATACATATATTATAAAAAAAATGAGTTTATAAAAAAAAAATTGTATATATGTATATGTATGTATGTATGTATGTATGTATGTATGTATGTATGTATGTATGTATGTATGTATGTATGTATGTATGTATGTATGTATGTATGTATGTATGTATGTATGTATGCATATGTATATGTATATATGTATACATATATATGTAGAGATGGGCTATGGTGAGTTGTGAAGTAAAATGCATTTCTATTTCACACTGTATTTTTATTTTGAAAGTCCAAACGACCGATTCGAACTGTTAGATGTTTAATCCATATTGAAATGTGCTTGGAGACCAAATTTTATATTTTTTGGAATTTTTTTAATATTTATTAAGCATTTTTTTACTATTCATTAAGCATTTTTTAAAATTACTGTTTTGTTGTGAACAGTAAAAACAGTAAAATTTTCTGGACCATCAGATCAGCGACTTTCAAAATTGCTTAATAAATAGTAAAATAATTCCAAAAAATGTAAAAATTGGTCTCCAAGCACATTTCAATATGGAGAACAAGATGAATGGTTTGGATCGACGTTTTAAAATCGCAAAATATGAGCGTGAAGTAAAATAATCGCTTTACTTCGCAACTCACAGTAGCCCATCTCTCTCTCTATATATATATGTATATATATGTATATGTATATGTCTATATATTTAGACTTGTGATATCCAACTGACAGATAAAATCAATGTTCACCAAAAAAAAAAAAATCAAAGTTATGAAGAGTTATGACATCACTTCATAAATATATCAAATATCTTATTTTTTGGCATACACTCTAAACAAGAAAAAAATTTTGTCACAAAATTATTTAAATCAAAATACAAAGATTTTTTTCTAAAAAAAAAAGGACCGTCCGTGGTGGGGGAGAGGGGGGTCCGCTTTTGCTGTGACCCGCCCGTGGACCTGGCGGGCTGGTGGCATTTCTGGGCCACCTGTGGGCCTGGCAGTCGGGGCATTTATAAAAAAAAATTGAAATCAGAGGTCATTTTTAAAATTTTCTTTCTTTTTAGGGTATTAATAAAAATGGCTGGAGGATCTATATGTATGTACGGAAATAGTAAATCTATCAATGCTTGTCTTTTCATGAATAATTATCAATAAAAAAGCCATAAAAATATATTAACCTATAAAAAAAAGGCTCTTTTTTCCCTTTTTGTCTTTTATTTTCTTGAACACGGCCTGACTGCTGGACCACCAGTTTCCCAGTGGTAGAAAATTGCTTTTACACCATTCCGCTCGTACACAAAATAAAGAAAGGAATGAATGTAAATAGTTTCTTAATCGTCTAGTCTCTTTTAACTATATATCTTTGAGCTTAATTTTTGTTTGATTTCAAAAAAAAAAAAAAATGGAAAAGAAAGAAAAGGTACAAGTAATTTACAAATTCAGTCATGAATGACTCAGTGCATCTATGGACAGCACTTTGTTTAGCTTCCTTTTTCAGTTTCATTTTTAACTGTTTGGTTGATGGCATGAGTGTGCGACTGTGCGGCGTGCCCTTTTAATTCAGATTGTTTAACTAATTAATTTTCAGAAAATAAATGTTTTATTTGTTGCAAAGACCCGATTTGGATATAATAACAAAAATATTGTTTGAAATTTTTTAGAAAATGGCGGCATATTCCTCTTTGTAATGCTAGACAAGTTGTTTAGTAAGCAAGCCTATTAATAAATTAGGCTTCACCAATGAAATATGAATAATGTCTTCTTATAATGTATTTCCTGATCTATAGCTCAATACATGAGTCAAGAAGGAAAAAATATATATATTTACCTGCAAGGCACTGATGAGCTTGATTCACGGGTTAAACTTGCTGCTACAATTGGGATTTCACTCCTAAGCATAACACCATAAATCAAATTAACACCCCCCAGCCCTACCTACAATATATGTACTACATAAACTAAACGAAGTAAGAATGATGTAGCTATCTAGCTCTAAGATATAACAACGGAGTGTTAGTATTTATTTACATTAACAATTCAAAATTCAAGCAGCTTCTGGTTCTAAGTTGAGACTTGACAAGTTGTGGCACACAGAATCAACCAGCTCCTGAGCCTGAATCGGACCATGTGCCTGTGACCCCTGCTTTTCCTGTATTTTAGTTTCTTGTACTTCCTTCTCCCTCAGTAGTTCTTCTTCAAGCTTCCCCAGTTCTTCTTCAACTTCTCCATCTTCTATTTCATCCGACTCCACTGGAACTGACTCTGTAATAGTAATACGAAGGAAGTGAATCACAGATTTTAGTTCCATTTCAAAATATTCTGGTACTGTACGATTTAGTTATATCTTCTAGTTGTTCCTTCTTTAATTGCTCAAGAGAAACTAGATCAGCTTTCAATTGAGACATAAGCATCAACTAATATAATTAGATAAAAGTTAGAAATCAAGAGAGAGAGAGATGTTACCTAAGGCTGCCTGAACATCATTGAAGACTGAAACAACACGATCCAACTCTTCCATATGGCGATCAACTTCTTCTATACAGATGCTCTGCTCCTTGATTGCCTTTGTACCAATCTTAATTGCTTCAGCCACCTAATCAAAAAACCCAAAGACATAGAAGGCAAAATTTCAGAACAATTTTCTAACCCAGTTCAGATTTTCATGGCACAGTAACATAGTTGTTAACCAACCATACCTTGTAGGTAGATTCAGCATCGGCAAGGAGGAGAAGAAGATGCTCAACCTTCTCTAGCATGCCATTGGATTTATTCTGGGTTTCTGCCAGTAGTTTAGACCGTCTTATGTGTCTCAAAGCAAATTCTTTGTTGCCTGATTTGAAGTACTCTAGAGCCTTTTTTCTTGAGCTGAAAGATAGAAGCTTCTTTTGTTTAGTAATTCTGAACGTCTATATGTACCTATGCTTTTAGCAGAACAAACCGTCAGCATGCTTATATGCAACAATGCAGTTTGACAGATGAGAACCAGTAATTTCTGAATAGAACCATCATTTGCAAAAACTATCAAGTTTGAAATTTTTCTGGCAGACAAATCTTTCGAGCACAGCATGCTGGCACTGAAACCTGATTGTTTAATGTCGCAATCAGACTCAATTGTCCATGCAGGAGAGCATCAACTGTCATTGCTTGTGCAATATAACACAAATATTCATGTCAAAAGTAGGTACCAAAAATGAATGCACCTTTCCCAATTCTGATCAATGATATCTATATGCTTCTCCAACTTTTCTTGAGTCCAGACCAACTTCAGTAAATCATAATCAAGACTCGACACAACTCCAACAGGTGTTGTACTAAGTGATAGCTTTACTCCCTGAAAGAAAGTAATTGCATATCAGGTAGGTTGCATAAACACAGCTTTTTTTTTTCCTTCTGTTAGAAGCCTATCTAGTTGTAATATGCAAAATTGAAAAAATAAAACAAAATAAACAAATTGTTTTATGAAGTGTGCAGTGTTCTTAGTCATTATGAATGATACCATATTTTAAGAAAAATATCAACTCAATAAATCAATAATTTGGTACTTGAATTGATAGCCTTGTCGGTGATTGCAAAAGTTCTCTCTGTTTATTTATTTATTTGGTATATGGATTGCAGAGTGAGAGTAACCAACAGCAGGTGGAGCAAAAGAGAAGTGGGAGAAATAAAAAAGGCAGTTGAAAGTAATGACAAAAGCACCTGAACAAAATCAGTATCAGTGGCTTTGTCTTTGAAGGAGACAGAAAGGTAGCGAGCATTAGCGTGTAGAGAGAGAAATGAGAGGGCTGCAGAGGCCTCATCATGGCTGCAAAAGAGGCTCTGGAATTTGGTGATTGTAAGCACACAGGCACTAGTCCAGTGCCCCTCCTTTAGTGTGCTGATCACATCACTAATCTTTTGCTATATACATAAAAAGGAAAGAAAGTTATAACAAATTAGCAAAGACAGGAAATAATTAAAATTGATATTACTATTTTTTAACAGAATCAAAATCAGCTTGTTTCTCTTGGATTCTAAATATTTTTTTTTGCTTGATATTGCACTGAGCTTTCTATTTCCACAAATAGTTAATGCTTAATTTTTGTACTGGTACTTGGCTAACAACCTCAACCGCAGTGCTACTTCTATTTCAGTCCTTTTTTTAATCAAAAATTGATTGTTTTGAGTTCCTTTATCAACTTGTACTTGAATTTACTTGCAAAATGCAGGGAATGTCAATCCCTTTTAGCTAGTTTCAGCTAATTTTGCATTTTTTTTGTGTTGTAGGGACTACAAATATGGTGGTGCTGGTTTCCTTTCTTTAATGCTTGTACTGGCTGTATCCTTAATTTAGTTTGCTCATCTAATTCTGCACTTATCTCACAAGAAAACTTGCAAAATGTCCAATTTTAACTTTGCAAGTAGCAGATTTTTTTGGAACTATCTACTATACATCATCTGTTTAATCTTTATGTTCTAATCAATATTTCTTAGTTGGTTAATCTAGAATTTATCCATAATGTGTTTGCAGTCATTTAATTGATGTATTAGTGGCATTTAAGCTTACGAATAAGTAAAATGACATTGAAAATTGATTAGTGACTGATGGTAATTTAATTGGCATTTTGGTTGTTGAAAAACCTGGTTTGTTGGACAAATATAACAAGGATAAAAGTGTCATTTTCACTTGAGACATTTCCTTTCTTTCTATTATATATACTTTCCAATAAAACAAATTGGGAGGAATTCAATTCTCCTTCATTTTGTTCCATCAACAAAGTCTAATTGGAAATCATCTCTATTGAATTGAATCAATTCAATTCCATAAGAATATGTGTTAAATCACAGCTTTAATTTTGGTAGCAGAAGCAAGTGTTGGCTCCATGCTGGTACTGAAATTATACTAAAATCATTAAAGGAAAGCTAGGGTGAGCAACACCTCGAGAACGGGCTTGATAACAAGGATGTGATCTCGGGCATGGTCATCAAGTAAGGAAGGGGATGGAAAGACGCCGATTGCTCTGGCAAAGCGGGAAAGGATGCCAGAGAGGTGCACAACGGTTCTGGTACCAGAGCCAGTGCTGAGGTCAACTAGGGGGAGATCCTCTCCCAGCAACAGGATGTCACCGGCAGCGTGCATTTCGTGCAAGACCTGAGGGATGGAGAGGGGCGAGAGGTAGAGACCAGTAGCAGGGCTCCGGCGGCGGAACCAGTGATTCTTGACTCGGGAAGCAGGGATGACGGAGATACGAAGGTGGGATGCCACGAGGAGGATGAGGCGGTGCCAGAAGAGGAAAAGGGGCTCCCAGTCAGAGCGCTGGCCGCTCAGTGCCTTCATGCGGCCGTAATCCCACGCCGCATCGTCGTCCCAATCCACCCAGCCTTCGGAGCGCACCACGTCCTCCCAACCCCCGTCGAGGTAGTCCCAATCGCGACCTGTGTTCTCCATTAGCCGAGCATTTACTTAGCATTGCTAATGCCGCTTACTTGTACATTCTTCCATTGCCTCTTCATAAATTCTCGTAGGCTCTCTTCTCTTCTGGGCCCAATGTCCTTCGTCTTTTCTTGTGTAAATTGTGTAATCCTCTTTACAGCCCATTGTGCATTATCAAGGCTCGTTCTTCAAAGGCCCAAACACCTCGCTAACTAGCTACTACGGAATTAATTATGTATCTGGCCGGGCCGGTTCACGTTTGTAATCAATCTTTAAAGTTTAATTCAGTTTAACTACTTAATTAATTATGATTGTCCCTTGCGCCACACCGTTAGCCCAAGGGAAAGTCAATATTGGAGCACCATGACTCCTCCCCACCAACACCATGATTCATGCACTACAATCAATCAATCAATTAAACTAATCAGTCTTAGTAATGCGAATATTATTATTCCTTCCCCAACTAACTACGGAATGTAGAATTTCGATGAACTAGTCAGACCACAATATAATATAATATGATCGAAAGAATATCCTATTCAAATGCGTTATCCTTCCAGCGCGCAAAACGGAGAATGAAAGAGAGAGCGTAACCTACAGCTCGGAAATATATTGTTTTACTCCCTTTCAAATATTTTCTTGACCGCGTTTATTTCATTGAAAAAAAATATATTTCTCTTCCTCTTTATAATTATTTGTCCTCATATTCTATATATAAGTGTTTTATTACCCATTCCTTTGTTGAATTGTCATGTGCAATAATTTTATGATTAGAGATTAGTTTCTCATAATACTATCTTAACCAAAGATAATCTAGCCATTAAAGGTTGGGTTGTGGATTCTAAATGTCAATTTTGTTTACATCATGAATCTATTAATTATCCCTTTATAAATTGTACATTGGCACAACAAATCTGATTTTGGTTAGACAAAAGCTAATTTATAATGCAATTATTAATAATTTAGGATAATATACTTGAATTTGCATACTCTCTTAATGTCATAGATAGAATAAGTTTCTTAATTATCCTTAGTATTGTTAGTTGAAGTCTGTGAAAATACAGAAATGATATTTGCTTTATTGCCTGTGCTATCAAAAGTATTAGAAGTTTGATTTTACTAATTAAATCACTTTGTTATTGGGCAAGAAACATGAATAAGAAAATAAAAAAATGCAGTTGGAGATTGGCTTCCAGTCATAGAAGATGCAATCCCCCTGAATCAGTATATGCCGATAGAAATGGTGACTTTTCAACCAGGTATAGAGGCCCCTGGACAGAAAGGAGCTGCTAATGTGATACCACAGTGAAAGATGAAGATGTCTAAACAATTTTGCCAAATAGTTATACTTGGCCTTAGTCCAATATTATGTGACTTAGTTTTAACAAATTTAATATACTTTTTGGGGCCTTGCTAATAGCAAGTTTTGGCAAATGTATTGCCTTTTAATTAGCTTTTTGGTATGTAATGAGTAAGGGTGAACTCCAGCCTACTGGATAATCCTCGTGTTTAACATATTTTACAATGAAACGGGCAACTTTTTGTCCTTTTAAAAAAAAAAAAAAAAACTAATAATAATTTTATGATTCATTTAAGAAAATTTGTGTACTGGATTCCTCTTAATTTTTTTAATAAATGTGATTATGTTTTCATAATTAAAATTTATGACAAAAAATATATATATAACTTTCCTATCCACCTTTGTAGTTCATAAGCATAATTTTTTTCATCATAATAAAAATCTTATGCGCATTCAGTGCACACTTTTCTTACGGCCATTTTTATTAATACCCTTAATTTTTTTTTTTTAAAACGGCTCCGACTGCCAGGTTCACGGGCAACTCAGATCCTCTAGCAGACTGCCCGGGCTAGAGGCGGTCCGCTAGAAACCAGACCACCTGGGGGCCGAGCAGTCCTCTATTTTTTTTTTTAGAGATCTTAATATTTTGATTTAAATAATTTTGTAAAGAAAAAATTTTATTGTATGCCAAAAAATAAGACATTTGATATATTTGTGAGTGAGATGTCATAACTCTTTATAAATTTGATTTGATTTGTCAATTGGATATTACAAGTCTAAAGATAACACTAATTAAGGACTTCGCCTTGATTACAAAATTTTCAAGCTCTGACAACTTGTTAATCTTCTTATCTTTATTTCTGGTACTAAAACAATAGTTTAGAGCCACTAAAATATGTTCAAACCTCAAATTAGATCCATATCCATGCACAAGCACCCTAAAACTGACCTCTAGTATGGTACCAAGTCCAAACTCAGCAGCCAAGCACTAGGCAAAGGCCACTGGTATAACATCAAATTTGACTTTTGATGGTAAATCAGCAAGTATGGATTGATACAGGGACCAAACTGTAAAAGTGATTATACCAGCATGTAGAGCATTCAAAAATACACATAATTGATATAAATTTCAATTTATTTGGATTTTTCTACAGTTAGTTATGAATTTTCAAAGTTTAGCTTTCGAAAAAACTTTAAACAGCCATAATTTTGGCTAGAAAAGTCGAATTTGCACGTATGACCACTTTCCAGAAAAAGGGGTTGGGGGGAGGGGGGGGCGAGATGGGTCCAAATATTGCCGGGAGAAACCCCTAGGCATCCAAAGCATCAAAATTTTAAAAAAAATATCGTTTAGTGTCTCAAAAATTCAGTTTAAGTTTTTATTCAACGGTAGGCATACAACGATCGGTATTTTGTTTAGTCAAAAGCCTAAGAGATTATTCAAGAATTATCTATATAATTAATGAAAAATACATTTACTATTTATTGTGTTCGTTTACCTATCTACGAGTAAATGGTATATGTTGACAATAATCAAATAATTCAAGTATTCTCTCTCTTGCTCTTCAATTATTCTCTAAAAAAAATAAAGAAGTTGACATCATTGATGCAATCTAACCATATTTTCTTGTGTATATTTGAATAAAATAAATTATTAAAAATCAAGGCGAAGTCCTTCATTAGTGTTATCTTTATACTTGTGATATCCAACTGACAAATCAAATCAAAGTTATAAAGAGTTACAACATCTCAACCATAAATATATCAAATGTCTTAGTTTTTGGCATACAAGAAAAAAAAAATTTCACAAAATTATTTAAATCAAAATATTAAGATCTCTACAAAAAATAAAAAAAATAGAGGACTGTCCGACCCCTAGGCAGTCTTGTCCCTAGTTGATTGCTCCTGGCCTGGGCGGTCCGTTAGAGGATCTGGGCCGCTCGTAGGTCTAGCGGTCAGGGCAGTTTAAAAAGAAAAGAGTGCGGGGACAGTTTAAAAAAAAAAAAAAAATCTTTTTTTAAAGATATTAATAAAAATGGCCGCTTTTCCTTTCAATTGCTTATATATGATTCTATGCTTTTATTTATTTCAATTATAACATTAATTTCTTGACTAAAATGAAGGTCCCTTAGGTCCGTCGACTTTGCATATTACTTCAATTATAACATTAATTTCTTAATAGTAAGAACTAATTAAGAAGTACATCGATCTTGCTTAAAATTATATATGGTGCAAATAATAATACCAAACATAATCTAAGATATATATATGAACGACTATAGCACCCTTGCGAAATCGACCCATGATCTTATCATAATAATGAGGTACCTCAATTGTTGGATCGATCGATGTACATTAGTCACCAATAAATTAAAAAAAAAAAAAAATGTATACCTTACCTTACCACTTGCAATATTTAACCACCCAACCGATCAATTAATCTTTATTATAATATTACTTGGTTAGTTGGTTATATGGATATGTCAACGCTCTTCCACATATGCCGTGACCCTCATCCCTTGGGCCTCAGGTATATAAAGCATAGCTCCATCCATTACTTGAATCATAACTTACTTCCAATTACAAAGATATCGATCAAATTAATTAAAGCCATGGCCAAGATGATGTCTTGTTTCCACCAGCTGCAGGTTGCCACCATTGCAGTGTTGGTTTTTGTTGCTTTTCCTTGGATTGTTCGAGCCGACCCCGACATGCTTCAAGACATCTGTGTAGCTGACCTCGCCGCTGGTAAGCGCCATTGATCAAATGCATATATCTGTATAAATGTTAATGAACTTATTCAACTAATCAATCAAGTGTTTATAGTATCTAAATATTTACACATGAATATCTAATTGCAGCCACTAGGGTGAATGGTTTCGTATGCAAGAACAACAACAATGTGACAGCCGACGACTTCTTCTCCAAGGAATTGGCAAATGCTGGGAACACGAACAACCTGATGGGGTCACTTGTGACGGCGGCAAACGTAATGAAAATCCCAGGGCTTAACACATTGGGCGTGTCGATGGCCCGCATTGACTATGCAGTGGGGGGCATCAACCCACCACACACGCATCCCCGCGCCACGGAGATTGTGTTCGTGATGGAGGGTTCCCTGGATGTTGGCTTCATCACCACAGCCAACGTGCTTATCTCGAAGACCATCAACAAGGGGGAAGTCTTTGTGTTCCCACGAGGTCTCATCCATTTCCAGAAGAATGCCGGACACATGCCGGCTTCCGTGATTGCAGCCTTCAACAGCCAGCTGCAGGGCACAGTGTCCATCGCCAGCACACTCTTCGCCTCCACTCCTCCAGTTGCTGACGACATCCTTGCCAAGGCCTTCCAAATCGATAACAAAGAGGTCAAGGAGATCAAGACCAAGCTCGCTCCTAAGACATAGGACTAGTTTAACCACTTATTCTTCCATATTCATCGAAAGTTTCAGCTAGCTATAGCAGCTAGCATTTGCTTGTTGATTGCTTTCATTTGCTGGTTTGTGGGTTAAATTAAAAAGGATGTTAATAATGATAATAATATCGCAATATAATTAACATCTGTATCTTGTTTTCCTGTTAAACCAAATAAATATTGTTTTATACGTTTGCCCATCATGAGTTTTGTAATGAGAATACATGTGTTTTTTATATATACCCATCTAGAGTTTTTGTTATTGAATATTTTCATTGTTGGAGATCAAATTTTACATTTTTTGAAATTATTTTACTACTTATTAAGGTAGTTTGAAAAACGTTGATTTTATTAAAATTATGTATCATTGGAAAACAACGATTTTCAAACCATCTTGATAAATAGTAAAAAAATTTAAAAAGACAAAATTTGGTTTCCAAACACATTTTAATATAGATTGAGTATATAACGGTTTGAATCGACTGCTTGAACTTTGCAAATTAGAAAACCAAATCGTTTGCTCCAGAAACTATGAACAAATGTTTTGAGCTTAGTCAACATACAACCCTTCCATCGCCATCTCTTGAAGCTGCTTCCACCGGAGATACAGTGTCCTCGAAGGCCCAAACAACTCTAATAGGTACGCTTCTGCCGCTCCCGTAGCACTGCTACAACCGAGCTCTGAGACCTCAAATCTGTCTTAAAATCTTGTGTGATCTCTCTGACAAGCCTACGAAATGGTAGCAATCAGAAACTCGGTGCTATTGATCGTCCTCCTCGAATCGGATTCAAAGAGAAGAGAAGATGAGGCGATTAGTTTTGAGAATTCTAATTTAGAAGGCTGGGGGATTTTCTTCATCGATCAGAATATTGAAATATGTTTGTCATACTGTAGTTAGTGAAGTATTTTTTGGGTTACCATAAATGGAAAAACAATAAAAATAACGGTTTGATTAAATTAGAAGGTTTTTTCAGTTGAACTGATTGGGGACTGATTCGGGTTTAATAGCTCGGGTACAAGAACAATTCTCAAAAAAAAAATATTCGGGTCAAATGCGTTTTAAAATTCCAGCGCACATAATGCTAGCTGTGCCGCGCAAAAAAAATTGAGAGAGACAGAGCAACCTACAGCTCTAAAAAAGCATTTTATTTTTCTTTGACTCTTTCAAATATTTTATTAATATATCTTTAGAGAGTGACCACCTTTATTTTAGTAACAAAAATTATTGTTCTTCCTCATTACTTGTCACTAGGAGTGGCAACAAATCAAACCGAATTTGACCTATTCTAGTTTGAGTTTGATTTGAATAAGATTTAAATCAAATTGAGTTTGATTTATTTCAAATTGAACTAATTTCGAATTAAATTAATTGCAAACTGCATATTTTTTTAATAGAAGTGAAATCGAATTATGAACTAATTTTTTTTGTAGCAGTCTTAGTTATACTGGTAGTTTATATATTAATTTTTTTTCTCACGAGGCAATTCACATAGCTTTCTTTTACTTTGTATAAATTCACACTAATGGATTATGGGCTAGTTTATTAGATGTTAGTTGCTATAATCCTGCTAACTGAGCATAGACAAGTGCAAGACTGATAGTTGCTACATTAACTCTCACAATTGCCACTACGATACTAAAAAAAAGAGCTTCAGTGTGACATCAAAGTATGAAATGAGTGTTTTTAAGTTGAAAATTTGTTCACGAAAAAAAATACATCACAATAAATAATCATAAAAAGAGAATTAAGTACAAGAACTGAAATATACAGTAAAATAAGTAATCATACAATAATTGAGTGTTTTGAGAGACATGGAGCGTCAACTAAGTTAAATTATGACTCTCTATCTTGAATTATAATTTCATTAGATAAATGAATAGCCGATGTTATTATGATATTCAAACCATAAAAGTTCACAAACCCATTTCGATCGAACCAGACCTAGTTTGAATTTAGTTTGAATTAATTTCAAACTAAATCTGGTTTGGTTCGTTTCAGTTTGAACTAATTTTGAATCGATTTAACTCGAATTGAATCACGAACTACGAATTTTTTTGCCAATCCTACTTGTGACATTCTATGATATCTTATTATCCATTCCTTTGTTAAAATTTCATGTGTAATAAGTTTATGATTATTTTAAAAAAAATTGGTGCTCGATTCCTCTTGATAGTTTTTAATAAATTTGATTATTTTTTCGTAATTAAAATTTTATGACACCAAATATAACATTCCTATACAATTTTATAGTTCACAAGCAGAATTTTTTCACCATAATACAAATCTAATTCTCTGTTTTTTCGTATACTTTTCCTGTCAATTGCTTATGATTATATATATATATATATAGAGGAGGGATCAAGTTACAACATTTTTTGAGTTATAGCAAGTTACAACAAGCTTTTTTTTTTTAATTTTGAAAGTCCAAATCGTCTATCCAAACCGTTAGATGTGATCTCTACAATAAAATGTGCTTGGAGACCAAATTTTACATTTTTTAGAAATTTTTTACTATTTATTAAGATAGGTACAAAAGCTAGTCAAATTCAGACCATATATATTAATATCTATGCTTTTATTTATTTTCAATTATAACATTAATTTCTTGACTAAATTGAAGGTCCGTTGCTTATTCGTATTACTTTAATACAGTTCATATAATGAGAAGTAAGAAGCAGATATTGGTTAATTAAATTATGGTAACTAATTCAATGGTGCAAATAATACCAAATTTAATCTAAGACATATAAATGAATGTTGCACCCTTGTGAAATCAAGGACTGACATTAATTAAATTAAGGTGCCCATAATAATGGATGTATCTCGATTGTTGGATGCACACCATAATGACAAAAAAAAAATGTATACCAGGTTGCACTAGTGGAAAAACTATAATCAAGATCGGCTGTATAAAACAAATGATCGTAAAACCTATCCGAATCGGTTTTCTTTAAAAAACCGATTCTAAAAACTATTCAGATCGGTGTCTATAAACAACCGATCCTAATAGTTCATTAATTAGGATCGGTTGTTTATAGAATCTGATCCTGATACTATTGGGATCGGTGTTTTATAAAAACCGATCCTAATTAATGCTAATTAGGATCGGGTTTTAGAACAACCGATCCTAATAGTGCATATTAAGGGTTATTCAGTCCAATTCTTGTCAGAATCTTTGCGTGTCTCTCTTCCTAGGCCTCGCCTCTCTTAGCGCAGCAGCTATCTCGCCCTACATTAATTCAGCTATCTCAGCTCTTTTTTCTTAGGTACATTAATTGATCATCTCTTTTCTCAAGTTTGCTATTAATGGAGCACCATTTATAGGATCTGATTTGACTCAAAACCCTAAACCCTAAATCCTATACATGAAGTGATCGAGTTATGATCCCCCCTCAAAATCTAAATATAGGCCTTGATTCACCTCTTTTATTGATTCCACACGCTTTTAAGTTTGAATATCTCTTCTCATTTCAAGTTTTTCTTTATATGTGGAGATTTGGATGCACATGCATATATATATGTATGCTATATATGAGCTAATATATGAGCTATATATGAGCTATTCTTTATATGTGGAGATTTTCTTTATAAGTTTGAATGCCTCTTCTTTTTTCAAGATTTGCATGCACACGCTTTTGAGTTTGCTATATATATGCTATATATGAGCTATTATTGAGTTTTTTTATTTTATTTCAAGTTCTAGGATAGCACGTTATATATATATATATATATATATATATAGAGAGAGAGAGAGAGAGAGAGAGATGGGCTATGGTGCATTGCAATGCATGGACCCCTTTGTGTATTGCACTATAAATCACGGATTCAAATTTCAAACAACCGATCCGAACCGTTAGATGTTTAATCCATATTGAAATGTGCTTGGAGACCAAATTTTACATTTTTTGGAATTTTTTTACTATTTATTAAGCATTTTTGAAAATTATTGTTTTGCTGTGAACAGTAAAAAATAATAAATTTTTTTGGACCATCAGATCAGCGACTTTCAAAATTGCTTAATAAATAGTAAAAAAATTCCAAAAAATGTAAAATTTGGTCCCCAAGCACATATTAATATGAAGAACAAGATGAACGGTTCGAATTGGTCGTTTGGACTTTAAATCCATGATTTATAGTGCAATGCATAAGGAGGGTCATGCATTGCAATGCACCATAGCCCATCTCTCTCTCTCTCTCTCTCTATATATATATATATATATAGAGAGAGAGAGAGAGATGGGCTATGGTGCATTGCAATGCATAGGCCATGGTGTGCATTGGACTATAAATCACCGATTCAAAGTCCAAATGACTGATCCAAATCGTTCATCTTGTTCTCCATATTAATATGTGCTTAGAGACCAAATTTTACATTTTTTGGAATTTTTTTTACTATTTATTAAGCCACTTTGAAAATCGCTGATCCAACGGTAACTGTTTGGAACAGTAAAATCAGAAGCCACCGTTGGATCAGTGATTTTCAAAGTGGCTTAATAAATAGTAAAAAAATTCCAAAAAATGTAAAATTTGGTCTCCAAGCACATATTAATATGGAGAACAAGATGAACAGTTTGGATCAGTCATTTGGACTTTGAATTGGTGATTTATAGTCCAATGCACACCATGGCCTATGCATTGCAATGCACCATAGCTCATCTCTCTCTCTCTCTCTCTCTCTCTATATATATATATATGAGATAGGCTAATGTGCTTTCGGTAGCATATGGGCCGAAATACACACGGTTCAAAATTGACATTTCAAAATTCAAATGGTCGATTCGAACCGTTCATCTTATTCTCCATATTAATATCTACTTTGAAACCAAATTTTGCATTTTTCTGAATTTATTTACTATTTATTAAGCCACTTTGAAAATCGCTAATCCAACGGTTTTACTGTTTTGTGCAGCCACCGTTGGATCAACAATTTTGTAAAATACTTGATAAGTAGTAAAAAAATTCAGAAAAATATAAAATTTGGTCTCCAAGCAGATATTAATATGGAGAAGAAGATGAACGGTTCGGATCGATCGTTTGGATTTTGAAATTTCAAATTTGGACCGTGTGTATTTCGGCCCATATGCTACTGAAAGCACATTAGCCTATCTCTCTCTCTCTCTCTATATATATATATACTTCTCTTAATTAGATTCCGATCGATGGTTTAATTTTGTAGATTGGCTATTATTGAGAGATTTGGTGCAGCGATCTTCATCTCACTCGATTCGGCATCCAAAAAAAAGTTGTAAGTACAACCTAAAACTCATGTTTAATTAGTTTTGTGCATTAATGTGTTTTTTTATAATAGTATATGGCTAGAGTATGTAGATATATTTATATTAGGTATATGGCTAAAGTATTGTCTTATGAGCCACAACCGCATGATTAATGCCTTTAGGTCATGATACCTATTCAAAATTAATCCATTATGGATTAATTTTGAATAGCCCCTATTTTGGGACTGCTCTTTGAATATTTTGTCTCAATTAGGATGTGACCACGTGTTAGTTGTGTTTTAGTATTTAAAAAAATTTCGACAGCGAAATTTTCTTAAATGCTAAAACACGACTAACATTTGTCCACTACTAAGACAAAGTATTCAAAGAGTGGGATAGGATGGTAACTCGGCCCCATGTAAGCCATATTGTGAACATAATTGAGTACCCCAACCTTGTTCTTAATTAATTGTGTTTTATTATAATTGCAGATGGACCGTAGTTGGATGTACGAAATATCATGTCTATCTGATGAATATATGATAAGTGTCGAGGAATTTATCAGAGTTGCTATGGAAAATATAGCGAATAAGGGGAGTGCACTGATGTTGTGTCCTTGTCGTGATTGTAACAATGGTCAAAAATTTTCCAACCCGAACCAAGTGAGGAACCATTTAATATGTCATGGATTCAAGAAAGGATATAAGTGTTGGATATGGCATGGTGAGAGTTTACCAACTGACATAGGTACTGGTTCTGAGGATCAGGAATACCATATCGGTGGAAATGACGAGAATGATCTACGGGAATTCAAAACCGACATAGGTACTCGTACTGAGCATCAGGAATGCCATACCGAAGAAAATTATAATATGGTGGTAGATAGATGTGATAATTTGATCAAATATTACGTGATTTAGAAGAGGATTTTGAAAATTATAAGCAGTATTGTTTATTTGAGAATTTGTATGAAGATTCTAATAAGGAATTGTATCCTGGTTGTTCTAAATTTTCAAAATTGAAAGGAGTATTAAAATTGTATAACCTTAAAGCATTTAACAGTTGGAGTGATAAAAATTTTATTACAAACTTTAAAAGAAATACTTCCGGATGGAAACGAGATACCACCTAATATTTATGAAGCGAAGAAAATATTGTATCAAGTGGATTTGGAAGTTCAAAGAATACATGCGTGTCCAAATGATTACATATTATATCGAAATGAGTATAAAGATCTTCACGAGTGTCCAAAATGTGGTGCATCACGTTACAATCCAAATCAGTTAACCAGCGATAAAAGTGATGACTATAAATCGAATAAAGGACCTTCAGCAAAAGTATTGTGGTACCTCCCCATGAAACTGAGATTCAAACGTTTGTTCTCAAATGCTAAAGATGCAAAATTAGTGCGTTGGCATGCCGATAACAGAAAAAAAGACAGAAAATGACGGCACCTTGCTGATTCTCCTCAGTGGAGAAATATCGACAGATAGTTTCCCAAATTTGGATGTGACCCTAGAAATCTTAAGCTTGGGCTCAGTGCAGATGGAATAAATGCACATAGTAGCATGAGCAGTAAGCATAGCTGTTGGTCGGTTCTATTTTACATTTATAATCTTCCGCCTTGGTTATGTATGAAATGCAAATACATCATGATGACATTGCTCATATCAGGACCCAAACAGCCCGGGAACGACATAGATGTGTATCTAGCACCATTGATAGAGGATTTAAAAGAATTATGGCAACCCGAAGTGCAGGTATTTGGTGCATATAGCAAGGAGAAATTCACTTTACGGGCTATGATTTTCTGCACTATTAATGATTTTCCAGCTTATGGAAATTTGTCGAGTTATAGTATCAAAGGAGAGAAAGCATGCCCTATTTGCCTAAACATGTACATAGGTCATCGTAGATTTTTTTCTGCCAACCACGCACACCGAAAGAGAAAGAAAGAATTCAATAGAAAGACCGAGAATACCAGAGTAAATTATCCATTAACTGGTAAAGTTGTTTATTCGCGGGTGAAGGATATCAAAGTTCAATTTGGAAAATTTTAAAAAAAGGTGGTGAGAAAGAAAGGGGCACCGAAAATTAGTTAGAAGAAGAGGTCAATATTCTGGGATTTGCCGTATTGGCAGCACTTAGATGTTCGACACTGTCTCGATGTGATGCATGTAGTTAAAAATATGTGTGATAGCCTGGTTGGAACATTATTGAATATTTTGGGTAAGACTAAGGACGGTATCAATGCTTAGAAAAACATGCAATTCTTGAACATACGACCGAATCTACAACCAGCAGAGAAGGAAAGAGAAAATAAAAAATTTTGTACATAACTAAAACCTGCAATGCATACGCTGTCGAAAGAAAAGAAGAAAATCTTATGTGAATGCCTTCATGGTGTCAAAGTTCCATCTAGTTATTCTTCGAATATTAAAAACCTAGTTTCACTGGAATATTTAAAATTGACAGGAATGAAGTCTCACGACTGTCATGTTTTAATGACACAGCTTCTTCCTATTGCAATTCGGGGCATATTGCCAAAGTGTGTTAAGCAGACCATCACGAAGCTTTGTTTTTTCTTTAACGCCATTTGTTGCAAAGTAATTAATACTGATACATTAGATGTTCTGCAGAAAGAGGTTGTTGTCACTCTTTGTCATCTTGAAATGTACTTTCTGCTGTCTTTTTTTATATTAAGTGATGCATGTACATGTAAAATTTTGAAAGTTTCGAATCTATTTACTACAAGGTCAAGCTGTCAAATAAATGATTTTTTTACAAGTTAATTTATAAGTTGTTTTATATATCCATTTTTTATCATTTCTTTGACCGCTTGACCTTGTAGCAAATAAACTCGAAACTTTGAAAATTTTACATGTACATTCATCACTCATGAAGTACATGGATTTCAATGGTTTAGATTTGATGTTTGAAATCAATTCAATATACTTTTGGAGTTGTGCTCACCAAACCCTCTTAGTGAGCACATCACACCCTAGCTTTACTCGTATAATATATACATATATACAGGATTTAGCTAATATGCTATGGGTAGCTAAGAGGCCTCCCGTGCTACGGCTCAATATTTGACTTTTCAAAATCCTAACGGTCGATCCGAACCGTTCATCTTGTTCTCCATATTAATATGTGTTTGGAGACCAAATTATATATTTTTTTGGAAATTATTTACTATTTTTTTAGATTTATTGAATATCGCTGTTTTTTATGGTTCAAATTTGTTTGAAAAATAACAATTTTCAATAAATCTAAAAAAATAGTAAGAAATTTCCAAAAAATGTAAAATTTGGTCTCCAAGCACATATTAATATGGAGAACAAGATGAAAGGTTCGGATCGACCGTTAGAATTTTGACAAGTCAAATATTGAGCCGTAGCACAAGAGGCCTCTTAGCTACCCATAGCACCGTAGCCAAGTCCATATATACATATACATATATACATACACACATACACACATACACACATACACACATACACACATACACACATACACACATACACACAAACATATATACATATATACAAATTTTTTTATAAACTCATTTTTTATAATATATGTATATATGTATATATAAATGAGGAGGGCTCAAATGCCTCTACTTTTCATGCCTCCATGCCTTCTCCAAATTTGAATCGCTCATCTGAAATTTGGATCAATGGACAGATCCAAACTTCTCCAGTAAGTCTCCTTCCCTCCTTTTTCCCGTTGTTTCCCCTCCCTTATTTACTTTTTCGTTCTCACCATCAAAATTTTGGTCCAGCTCCCCTTCCCTTCTCACCGCTCTCTCCTCTTCGGACCCTCCATGGATGAACCTCAAACTTCGCACCGACCCCATCCTTCTCCTGCCCCGCCTGATCTCAATGGTTCCTCTAAATCCATATACAGTTCTATGGAAACAAGGTCTCATCCATACTTGATCCCAGAACAACCCGATTCTTCTATTCTAGAGCATAATATTGATTGGTTTACTAGTTGTCTACAATTGGAACATTCTAGTTCAACAGCTCCTCAATCAGCGATAAAAGATAACTTGAACACTACAATGGTATGAACACTTCTCCATACAACCTCTTATTATGTTAATATCAGTCTAATGGAGTAAGTTGAGACTTTGAAAACCACCAGCTCGAATTTCAGTGGTTCATAATCACAAAGTTTCATAACTGACATGGAAATCCAAAATTGACTTGACCCTGAACTGTTCCACAGCACAAACAATGCATAATTAAAGTTGTTATTACATTTCAATAAAAAAAAGTTAGAGATATTGAATTGTTGCTGTGTTGAACAATTGATTGCATAATAATTGATATTTAAGAAAAAAAATGAGCCTAATCAATGTTTGATTGTATGAAAAATCTGTCCTTTACTTAAAATTTACAGGCAAGCATACCTAAATTAAATTATTCTACTTTTTTAGGATTTTACTTGTATGGATGGTGGCAATCTTGTGCAGATGGTCAATCCTCCCGACAAGGAAATTGAAATTCTTGAGAATAGAGAAAATCATAACCAACTCAATGACACAACTCCGAAGAAGAGAAGTAATGATGGGAGTGTACCTTGTGAAGGTATGAAGTTCACATCACTTGAAGAGTTTGAGAAGTATTACTATGCTTACGCTTTTTCTGAGGGATTTACTGTGCGGGTCAAGAAGACACTTAAATTTGATCGAACAAACATTGTTCGGTACCGTCAATACGTGTGTTCATGTGCTGGATTTTGTGATGCAAAACAAAAATTAAATGATGAGGTTGATGAGGTTGATGAGAATGAAGAAAGGAAAAGGAGAAAAACCTTGACTCGTAGATTTGGTTGCCCGGTAACCATCACTCTGTCGAAGAATAAGGGTGTGTCAAAGGATAAGGGTGTATGGAAGATGAAAACTGTGAACAATAAGCACAACCATTTATTAGTTAGTCCCAACAGTCGAACCCACTTAAGACAGCATGGTGGTATTCCCTCAATAGCAAAAAAACTTATTGAAAAATTCAGTGAATCCGACCTCCCAATCGGCAAAGTACCAGCAATATTGAATTGTGATGCTGAAATCAATGTTTCTCAAAGAAGCTGTTGGAATCATAGAAGAAATCTTCGGCTAATGAACTTGGATAGAGGTGATACAGAAGCCGTTTTTCAATATTTTAAACGGAAGCAAGTACAAGATGCCAACTTCTACTATGATATTCAAACTGATGATGAGGATCGTTTGGTAAACTTCTTTTGGATTGACTCCACAGCTCGACAATACTATGAGAGGTTTGGAGATGTTGTGGTCTTTGACACAACTTTTAAAACTAACAAGTATAGTATGCCTTTAGGAAATTTTGTCGGTGTCAATAACCATAGCCAATCAATCATGTTCGGTTGTGCCTTGTTGCAAAATGAGGAAGAAGAGACATTTGTTTGGTTGTTCCAAACTTGGTTAGAGGCACTGAGTAGAAAGTTGCCCATATCAATCCTTACAGATCAAGATCGTGCGATTAAAAATGCTATTGATAAGGTTTTTCCAACCGTTACTCATAGGTTTTGCCTTTGGCACATTTTGAAAAAATTTCCCGAAAAACACGGGTCCATTTACAAGGAGAATTAACCATTTAGTCGAGAGTTGCAAAATTGTTTATATTGTTCGATCACCACCATGCAGTTTGATAATGAGTGGAACATGATCATGTCAAAGTACAAACTTACAAGTGATGAGTGTCTTGGAAAGCTATTTGATATTCGGCAGTCTTGGGTTTCGGTATACAATTGTACCATATTTTATGCCGGTATGAATACCACATAGAGATGTGAGAGCATACATTCTTTCTTTGATTCTTTTCTTAACAAAGGAACCACCTTGCGAGAATTTGTGGTTAAGTATGAGCATGCTATTGAACATCGTTACATAGCTGAGCATGTTGAACGTTTTGCCTCAATCTACAAAAAACCTAATTTCGATGTAAGGTCCAGCATAGAAGAACAAGCAGCAAATGTGTATACATGAAACATATTCAGTAAATTTCAAGATGAACTTGAAGAAAGCTTCAAGTTAACGAGAAAGACGTTGACCAAAAATGGATCCTCTACCCAATATAAGGTATCAAGTTTTCATAATCCCCATGAGGAATTCCTTGTAATTATACATGTTGAGTCAAAAGAAGTATCTTGTGAGTGCCACTTATTTGAATTTCAAGGCATCTTATGTAGGCATATATTAGATATTTACAATAAGAAGGGTGTGGCTGAAATACCCCCTAGATACATCTTGCCACGGTGGACAAAGAGGGATGCAGAGGGAATTCATATTTCCCTTTACAAGAAGGATGGGGATACAATTGCTCGTGATGTGCAGTTTAACAGTACTATGAGTCGGTTGAGATCTTATTTGCATGTATCCGGTGAAGCTTTTGACACCATAATGAAGGATTTAGACATGATGATTGAAAAGTTTTCTAATATGCAAGTGCCTAAGGAGGAAATAACTACTGTGGCAGCCACCGAAGAGAATGCCAAAGATGCACGGCACCCACTTCTTGGTGATCCACATATTTCAAAAACAAAAGGCCGCAAGAAAGGTTCAGTGGAGTCAAAGAATGGACGCCTAAGAGGAGGTTTTGAAGTAGCTATTGAACAATCAAAGATTGCGGTGAAGTTGGTCACAATGTATCTACATGTGAGAGAAGAAAGCAGGCCAAAGCCGTCGAGTTAGTTCCATGACAAAACTTAGTTGCAAGACTTTTCTTTTGTAATTTTGTTATAAATGTAAATTCCATGTTTTAATGGATTGTTTTGTAAAACTGTAAGAATTGTCAACTTACATAATATATTGTCATTTTAGTGCTCAAGAAGAATGTCATTTTCTTTCTTAGTTAAGAAAGTATTTGAACATTTATTTTGTAAAACTACAAGGACTGAGAATTTATAGTGTATCAGTACCATGTATTTTGTATGAGCATATATAATTTACATGTTTCTTTTGATGTCTCTTGATATCTTTGTATAAGCTATACTAGTAAATGTCAATACTGATAATTTTTCTTGATATATTTGAATTAACAAATTGATATCTAATTGAATTCAATGTGTAGTTAAGCATTGTAGTTAGAAGGACACTAACAGGAACATTTCCACTTTTGCCCTTGTGGATTCTAGTTCTGTAAGATCAAACAATTAATAATTTTAGTAATACATACCTTCGGGTTAGAGAGAAAAAAATAATGATAAAGATTGTTTTTTAACATCTATCTCTTGTGTTTTTGTTTGTTCTTAAATTCATAGCATAAAAATGAAAGTCCGTCAAATGATATCGTTCCTGCATAAATAAATTATCCAATTGAAGAATAGTAATAGCAATTGTTACATTTCTAATTTTTACACATCTAATTAAACCCAATTTCAAATAAAATCCTTATATTTTTTTTCTAGGATATCAATTCACCTAGTGCAAAGCTCCATTCTTCAAAGTTTATACTGGTACTATTAACAATTAATAATTTCTTACCAAATTTTCAATTTGAAGAAAAAATAATTAAATTTTTTTTATTGAATTTTGCATGGAGGAAAGGTATTTTGTTATCAAGTTGCTTGATTTAGATATACTGGTACTGTTTTAGTAAAGCATATTATACTGGTATGAAGATATTACTCTACCAGAAACAATCATTAAAACAGAAATACCAAGAGTTCTACCAGAGAATCAACAATAAAATTCACTATTTTAAAACCTGCTACAAAAAATTACTGCAAAAGAACAAAAAAAAGAAAAAAAAAAAGACAAAAAAAAGAAAAAAAAAAGCAAAACAAATACAACATATTGTACACCATGCATAACACCAATTAACATATCATTTTTTCATACATCTTAAAAAAAATTAAAAGGTTTTTTATATATCTAATATTCTTCTATGATATCTAATAAGCTATATCGAGAATTTTTTCAATTTGGAGTTGAATCTCTTCTTCTAGATGCCTATCAAAGAATCAAAGATCATTGATTAACCTAGCTAAGAAGCTTCTTCTGCATATACAAACAAACAAAAATGAGCCAATTTATAAGTGTAGTTATAGAAAAATATAAAAAAAAAATGTAACATACACTCTAGTTAACACAATATGTTGTATGTATCAAAATTGAAGCACATACTAGTTAACTGGACAGTATAGCAGCTCTAGTACCAGGAATTTATTTTCTACTTTTGACTAGAATATAGTGTCTTAGCAAGGCTCATAGCCTTTGATAACATTAAACTCATTGGTGTGGACTAAATCAAGTGCTTATTGAGATGAGATTGAGTAATTGTGCCATTTTTAGTTTCAATTTGTGCTTAATTGCACAGTAAAGGATCTAACTTTTAGTTAGGCTTAATTGCATATATATAAAACGAAATACAAGAGGATTTACAGAAAACAAAATACAAGGTTTTCAATCCACTATGTTTTTACAGAAATATAGCAAATCGCGAGATAAAGACTAGTCACCACAAGAAGTCGAGGAATCACTGACATCAGGCGAGGAACCACCAAGGTCCACCGAGAACTGTGTACAGAACCACCGAGATCAGGCGAGGCAAGAGGAGGATGGGGTCGGTGTGAAGTTCGAGGTTCATCTATGGAGGGTCCGAAGATGAGAGAGCGGTGAGAAGGGAAGGAGAGCAGGACCAAAATTTTGATGGAGAGAACGAAAAGGAAAGGAAATTAGAAGGAAATTAGGGAGGGGAAACGACGGCAAAAAAAAGGGGAGGAGAATTTCGAGAGAAGTTAGATCTGTCCGTCAATCTGAATATTAGATGAGCGATTCAGATTCGAAGAAGGTATGGAGGCATGAAAAGTGAAGGCATTTGAACTCTCCTCATATATAAATATATACATATACATATATTATATATTATATATATAATATACATATATATACATGTATTATATTATATATACATATATATACATGTCGAGTAAGGCTACGCTACTTCGCAAATTAAACGTGGTGTTTTAATTCGCTCTCATATCTCTAGTTTCGAAGTCTAAATAGCCGATCCAAACCGTTAGATGTTTAATCTATATTAAAATGTGCTTGGAGACCAAATTTTACATTTTTTTTAATTTGTTTACTATTTATTAAGATGGTTTGAAAATCGTTATTTTTTAATGCCTACAGTTGAACAAAAACTTAAACTGAATTTTTGAGGCACTAAATGATGGTTTTTTTTAACAAGGAAAAGCTGTCAGAGCTTGGAAATTTTTTAATAAATGTCAAGTCCTTAATTAGTGTTATATTTATACTTGTGATATCTAACTGGCAAATAAAATCAAAGTTCATCAAAAAATTAAAAAAATCAAATCAAAGTTAAAAAGAGTTACGACATCACTTCATAAATATATCAAATGTCTTATTTTTTGGCATACACTCTAAACAAGAAAATTTTTTCTTCACAAAATTATTTAAATCAAAATACTAAGATCTCTAAAAAAAAAAATAAGCGGATCACCCATGGGAGGGGGGGGTCTGTGTTCGCACAAAAGTATGCTACAAAGTTTCAGTACAATTAATTGTACCTTTTAAAACCTTGAGTTACTCTCGATTAAGACTGCAAGTGCACAGCCCTGTTCGTATAGTAAAATCAGGTATCGATCCACAGGGACGGTTCTTTTCTAAATTCCTACTTGACTTAGTTAGGTACTAAAAGTGTAAAATGTTGAGTTTAGTTTGTTTATATTTCCTAATTTCAAGTGACAATTCAATTAACAGTAAATGAAAGCAATTAAAGATTTTGGTTTTGAGCAATGATTAAAAGCGTTCCCAGGGTTTCAGGTTTCATCCCAAACTTTGCCCTCTCTTGACCTATCATACGACTCGTATCATCTCTGCTGCGACTCGTATGATGCGACTCACATCATTTCTGATGAGGGTCGCTTGGCCCTCGAGCTGAGCTGACATGTGTTCGTATCTAAGTTGATGTCTTGTGCAAGACTTCAACCTATAGCTCTCACCTACTGGTATCTAACCTAAATTGATTGTCTGGTTTGCTAGAGGTATCCACAACCTTTCGATAATGGAAAGTTCACCTCTCGGCTACTATTGATCTTAGATCTACCTCAAATACTCAATCACAATTGCAAGAAATATCAATGTCAAAGTACTAGAAAAGATACTATAGACATCTAACAGTAGACAATCAAGAATCAATCAAGCAATCAAAATCAAGCAATCAAATGAATACTCAAACAAAGAATTACACAAGTTCAAACTTAGATCAAAACAACATGCAATTCAAATACAAAGTTTAGAGACTACATTCTAACCCTAGGAACTAAAGTTCTACTCAAACATAATAAAATAAAGCATAAAAGAAGGAGAGAATAGGCAGATCATGATGAAGCTCGAAGATCCAAGGTGGATTGGAGAGGATCTTGCAATCTTCTCTTCTTCTCCAAGTGATCCTCTTCTTCTCCAAGCAATCTCCAATTTCTCTCTTTTTTCTTGATTTCTGCTCTCAAAGTGATCTGGAATGTAAAGGGGGAAAAAGCTCTCTAAATTCTAGCACAGGACCTCCTTTTATAGGCAACATATCTGACTTGGGGTTTATCAGGTTCAATTTGAACTGGGCGGCAACCTGTGATGCGACTCGCTTCAGGTGAATGCGACTCGCATCATCTGGTCTTCAAATGAGGAGTGAGGGTCGCATTGCAGGTCGCTTTGGGCTTTGCTACGACCCGCATCATGGGTGATGCGACTCGCATCAGATCTTCCTAAAGTCTGTCATTTGCCTGATTTTGCCCGATTTCGCCCGATTCCTACAAAGTAAGAACCAAAACATAGCAGTACCACATTCTATGGATATTCAATGTAAAAGACACTATTTGTTAGTTCAAAACATAGATTTTTGTATGGAAACAAGTCGAAATAATATGTCTAATAAGGTGATATCAGTCTGCTAGAGGAGTGACCCGTCCCTACAGACTAGGGGGCGGTCCGCTTGGTGTTTTAGGCGGCCCCAGACTCATATGGTTAGGGCATTTAAAAAAAAAAATTAAATCGAAGGACATTTTTTTAATTTTCTTCTTTTTAAGGATATTAATAAAAATGGCCGCAGATACTTACTTCATATTAATTATTTGCACCGAATCAATTGATTGTATCATATGAACTGTGAATTCGCATCCTCTGAGATCTCATATTTTGCGTAAACTTCTGTTAATCTCAGCCGTTCAAATACGTTCTGCACGTATCACAAAGCTCAAAAAATACTGGTCCCCATGCTATATATCCCCGAATAGGCACCGGATATAACGTCGGTCACGCAAAATATGAGATATCTCACAGAATACGTACGTATACTCATGCATGAGTCATGCATGAACCGTGAAGTTGAAGACTTTACATGCAAATGGATATTGAAATAGGATCTGTGTGCGTTTTTTGAGGCGAGATAGTTGTCTAGCTACTGACTATTATCTTCGATCTGAGAAAAATTATGTAGATCATCAAAGTTGAACTCTAATCATACGATGAAATTCAAAACCTATAAACAAGTGATCTACAAAATACATACTTAAATATTGAAAATAGGTCGATGCGTGTAACTTTTTTCAGCTATGTGACACAAGTATTAAACAAATAGTATTTTTTATTACTATAGACACTTCTGTAGAGATGTAATAAATTCATGATATGCCTATCTTGCTGTGATCTAGGTCAAGTAATATGCTATGATGATCAAAATCTTGTTTGAATAGTCACAACACGTTAGTTACTTTGTAATGTGATGTGAGTGGTTACATTGATTAAATTTATTATTTTCATCAAATTTTAAGTTAGTTTAAGTAAGAAAAAAAATCAGAAAAGAATAAAAAATAAGGAGATTTTATAAATAAGTGTAAAATAAAGAAATAATAAAATAATGTATAAAATAGTTGATTTGGATAAGTAATGACATGAAATTTATGTTATTTTAGTCACATTTTGTGACAGGTCGTGTTTGGCTAGACTGGTTCGAGTGTTGTATCATGTTGTGTCATTTTTTTAAGAGATGGCCATAGTACAGATATAGACATGGCATACAACATGCAAGTCACGTCACGTGATTGGAAGACATGCTATATCAGATTTGTATTATTAGCACTTTATTAATAAGAATTATATATTATCGTTATTAGTATTATTATTACTTTATAATTAATAGTAGTAGACTAGTAATTAGCGGAAAGGGGGGGGGGGCGTAATAAGGAAAAGTGCCGGTGAGAGGTGGGTTGATCCAAAATGTTTACAGGCCTATTGAATGGGTATCCGCAATCACCAATGGCCCGGCCCGTAAACATTCGTCCGCTTTGTCAACGTTCATCAAGTACTCAGAACTCAGAAGTCACAGGAGTGCGAATCCTCTGAGATATCTCATATTTTGCGTGACCGACGTGTCCGGTGCCTATTCGGAGGTGACGAATAGGAGCCAGTATTATAATAGAATATCTCAGAGTATGCGAATTCAAGTCACCGACAAAACTAGTGCAAAGCTTCCACATTTCTCTAATCTTATCGCCTCGCTAGACAAGCACTGGGCCCCTGGTTACGAAGTCAACAACGTGTGCCCCACAAGATTTTCTTAAACCGGACCGTGTTATAAAGTGCTTTCAGCGACTCTATCACGGCTAATATAGCCAAGCAGACGTTACAGAAATCCGGAACAAATAATGCACAAAAATATCTAGGTCAAAGTAAGTATCAGTTGCTGTCGTCTTTATAGAAATTTGTTACACCTCTCTCTCTCTCTCTCTCTCTCTCTCAGTGACTCTCCACATTTTTCTTGCTTGCTCAGTTGCTTGGGGAGTCCGAACACTTATACCCGTTTTTCTCAATTTTAATTCTTAATTAATTGCCCCCTTTTCTTTCTTCTTATCTTCTCCACTTATCTTCTCTTCGCTCCTCAAGGTCAAACTTCTCTCTCTCCGCTCCCCTCAGTGAGTTGGGTATCTTTTCTGCATTAAACCATCTTGTTTTAATTAATTATTTTTCTTCTCTAGCAAATTTATTTTCCTAAAAGTAGTTCTGATATATTATGTTCTCTTAGGAAAAGTGCTATACTTAATTATTGCTATCTATTTGATTTCCAAAACTTGCTTCTACAAATCAATACATGTATATATAATATATTCCATCATAAAACTGTCCTAATTAGATAGGAGCAAGAATATGAATAAAAATTATTGTTTTCACTTTTGTGTGTTGAGTTTATAACTTAATTACTTCACTTGTAGTAGTTTGTAAGAAGAGAAGAGAACAGAAGATGATGACAAAGAAGCTTATTGTGAGCCTACTTTGGTTGTGGGCCCTGAGTTACAGCTGTGAGGGTCTGTCGAGAATCAGCCTCTCAAAGAAAAAGCTTGATCTCCACTCTCTCAGAGCTGCCAGCTCAGCGAGGAGGCAGCACTTCTCCAAGAATTTGTTGTTTTCAGATTCAGGCCGTGTTGGGGAGAGCGATGTGATTCCCCTTAGCAATTACCTGGATGCACAATACTTTGGGGTCATCGGCATAGGCACTCCCCCTCAGAATTTCACTGTCATCTTTGACACCGGCAGCTCAAATCTGTGGGTCCCATCTGCCAAGTGCTATTTCTCTGTAAGTTGCTTCCACTTGAATTACTGATTGTATTGCCTACTAAAACATTTGATCATAACTGCACATTCAAGGATTAGTTGATGAACAGTTTGAACTTTGAATAAAATTAATTTAGTTTTGATTTTTAACTTGGGGCTCTGTTGGCTGGTTTTTCAATAAAATTCTGGCTGAAGACCCTTACCTTCTATTATATACGTACCATTTTGGTAATAAGTACTATGTTCAGTGCTGGCTGAAAAAATATTCTGTTTCATTGGCTGGTGATTGTTCATTTAAGCAATTTTTTAAATAGTAGATTGAATTTCATGCAGGTAGCATGCTACTTTCACCACAAGTACAAGTCAAAGAAGTCCAGCACTTATATCCAGAATGGTGCAACCTCTCTTTAATTTATTACTGTTTCTTTGTTGGCTGGTTTCTATCAATATTTAAAGAGTTTTATCTCAGAATTTTGTCCTAGCCAGAATTGTACGGTCAGTACTCAGTACTATAGGTATAAATCTAATCCCAATTTTGTTTGTGTTACACATCACATTTCAAGAATTTTCTGAAGAAAATGAAAACATAAGCTTCCTTTTGGTGCTGTTATGGTGGGTTTATTTACATTTTTATATTTTTCTCTCTTTTATATTCAAGAATTGTACATAAATAAACATTCTGGTATAGAATGAATCAGTTTAAAATTTAAACTCACCATATCAGAAGTAATACTTGACTTACATACTGGAGAGTGTATGAAATAGATGGCAGTATTTTATGATTATTTGACATTGTATTATCATTCTATTGTCTTGCATATAAACAAAAAATCACTTATACACAATTATAAGGTTGTCTGTGGATGTGGCAGCTTGAAAGACATTAAAAAATTTAAACAGCTACGCCTATTGAGTCACTGGAGCACAATCTCACTATTATTTTGTTTTGGGGGTGTGGAATCATGATATGCCTGCCAACTATTTAGTGTTGGTTGTGTCTGATTTTTCATTTCTGGTTTGATTATATTTTAGCTCTTAATTAAATCCCAACAAGTAAGGTTTTAATCTAAAGATTGATAATTTCAGGAGAATCTTGTAAGATTACTTATGGATCCGGGTCAATTTCTGGATTCTTCAGCCAAGACAATGTACGAGTTGGCGACCTTACTGTGACTGATCAGGTGGGTTCTCCTCATTTTTTTTAATCTTTCAAAGTTTATTCTCGGCAGTCTATAAGTCTCTACCATTAGGACTTAAAAATTGTTTATAATTTCAGGTTTTCATTGAGACCACGCGTGAGTCGAGCATCAGTTTTGTTCTTGCCAAGTTCGATGGAATACTTGGCCTCGGCTATCCTGAAATTTCTGTTGGAGATGTACCACCTATCTGGTATACCCTCTTTTCAGCTACTTGAAGCAAAACCACAACTGGATTGATCTCTATATTGAAAGTTGAAGGTGATCTCCCCATTGCATAATGACACATAATTAACAGGTATAGCATGGCAGAGCAAGGGTTGATGGAAAAGAAGGTGTTTTCATTCTGGCTGAACCGCGATGAAGAAGATGTGAATGGTGGAGAGCTTGTGTTTGGTGGAGTTGATTCTAGGCACTTCACCGGCCAACACACCTATGTTAACGTCACCCAAAAGGGTTACTGGCAGGTCTGTGATGCCTTTCCAATCTCTCTCTCTTTCTCTATCTCTCTCTTTTCTCTCTATTAAATTAAGGTTAAGTTTAGTCATTTATTTTCTCATTCTACTTGACCTTAATTTTTAGTTTGGCGGTGTTTGCAAAAAAGTGGAAACTTTTCTGTAATTGCAGATAGTGAGATGCGTAGTCTTTTTTATCATCTATCTTGTAGCTCCTTAAAATGATGGATGTTAATAAGTTATAACTCTTTCCTTTTTTTTGTCCTTTTTTTTTCCTCTTTTTTCTTTTTTTATTCTCTCTGATTCTTGTAGATTGAAATGGGAGATCTCCTTGTTGATGGCTACTCTACTGGTAATATTTATTTTCTCTGTATTAAATGTACATTGGATTACCACAACTGCAATATGTACTGATTTTGAACTTCACAATCCACCCAAGCTTTGAATTTTGGTTTTTTTTTTTTTTTGTTAAATAACACTTTTCCTTGTTCCTAACATAACAGACTGACAGTGCTGAACATAAATTTGACATGTACAAATTGATTTACTTAAAAACATTTATAGATATATTTAATTGAAAGCCTACTAATTATGCTAAATTAAAATAATATGATGTGCTGGGTGGTTAATTGCAAATAGAACTCAGGGTCCAAAAAGTTAAATGCTTGCCTGTGCAATAGAATGTGGCCCTGTTTGGTTACCTCATAGTCTTATTAGAGATGAATTTCTTACAGGTTTTTGTGCTGATGGTTGTGCTGCAATTGTGGATTCTGGAACTTCCCTACTTGCTGGACCGACTGTATGTATTTCCCTGAAGCACTTTTTACTAACATTATTGTGTTTTATATTGTACAAGTAATGATTATATCGGTGTTCTTTACCTTTTCCTTCTTCTTTTTTCCCATTGTGGGGCTTGATGCTTGAAATAGACAATTGTAGCTCAAGTCAATCACGCAATAGGGGCTGAAGGTGTAGTAAGCGAAGAATGTAAGGAAGTTGTTAAGGAATATGGAGACGTGATTATTGAAATGTTGATTGCTCAGGTAATAATTTGTTCCAATAGTGATCTTAAGAACATTATGTATTTTATGTTTTTCATTCATCCAGTTGTTTAGTATTTGCTGTATTCTTATACACAGACATCACCAGCAAAAGTTTGTAGCAAGATCGGGCTTTGTGCATTTGATGGTTCACATTCTGTCGGGTTAGTAAGAAACTTAGGTAGAAAATATTGATTCATCAGCAATATTTCTCTTCTCATATCTCAAGCTTGCTTTTGTGGTTGCTTTACAGAAATGGTATCGAGTCTGTGGTAGAGATGACCAAGGAAAAAGGCTCTGATCTTATATGTGCAGCATGTGAGATGGCAGTTGTGTGGATGGAGAATCAGCTCCGAGAGAATGCCACTAAGGACCGCATCTTGGCCTATGCAAACCAGGTATTTTTTTTTCATTTTAATTTTATTATTGGGACTGATATTTTGTTGTTTATGCTGTACTGCTAGTTGCAACTTGGTAGCAAAAAAAAATCATAAAAAAAGTGTATATCTCAATTAATACCCCCTGTAAAACTTGAAAATATCACATTTCCAGCCAATTGAGGATTATTACAGTAAATGATCATATAATATAAGTGGGCATGTACAGACTACTACTAGAATGGTAATAACTATTGTTGATTTCAATATGAATTTGTACAGTTGTGTGAGAAGTTACCAAGCCCGATGGGAGAATCAACTGTGTCTTGCAATGAAATTGGGAGCATGCCAGACATTGCATTCACCATTGCTGGAAAAACTTTCACCCTGACTCCAGACCAGGTATGACTAGCTTATATTATTACATTGCATATTAGTTTGAGCAGTTAATTGAATTTGAGTGTCATGCACCAGTTAGTTTGTCTGTTATATGTTCTGGTTTCTATCTCAAATACATATATATCGTTGTTTCGCAGTATGTTTTGAAGGTGGAAGAATCAGGACAGACTATGTGCATCAGTGGTTTCATGGCCTTTGATATACCGGCTCCTCGCGGTCCCCTTTGGTATCTCCTGGCTTTGATTTCTTGAGAATTTAAATTCTTTCATATATTATCCCTCTTATATATTCGTGGAGTATTTGTAGTTCAGATGATTTAAATCCTATCTTGATGATTTCTGAATCTAAATTAAAGCAAGCATTTTAAATGAAAATGCAGGATTTTGGGGGATGTGTTCATGGGAGCATACCACACTGTATTCGACTTTGGCGATGACAAAATCGGATTTGCCAAGTCTGTGTAGGAGCTGCTCTTCGCTATGCTTCTCACCTCTTGTATATTGTTAGAGACAACTTATATTAATATAAGAATAGACACAATTATATATGCTTAAGCGGTCAAATTGCTGGGCTCCTGTGGTGGATGAGAATATATTTCTATTTGGTTCTCATCTTATTCGATGGCTTTAAGCCTACAATGATGTGACATATATTTGTACTCACGTATGTATATATTTTATGTGCACTGTAAAGTGAACATTGTGATTTGTTTAGATGATTTTATCTTTATGTTGTGTGGGATTTTTGATGAGTCATTGAACATGGCCACAAATACGGATCCGTATGATATTTCAAGAAAAATAGCAGCTCCGATACAAAATCCTGATATTGGTAAGAGAGAGAAGGAACAACCGAAAATTGATTGATTGAATGATTGATTGATTGATTGATTGATGCAGCCCATTTATACCAACTAAATCATCGTCTCATTTCTTGCTGAATAGAGAGGCAATTAAGTAATCGGCCCATTTAGCCCAAATAAGCCATCTTCTCTAAACGAACAGGCAACAGCTGAGGTAAGGGAAGTGGGAACCCCTTCCGCCTCGACTCCACTGGACGGTTCTGGAAGGCAAGGGCATACCATTCCCGTTCTTTCCATTGCTTGCTGAATAAGAAAAGAATTGCGAGATGAATATATATTCATATTCATTATTTTGGGGAAGAAAGATAGAGCGATATTGATAAGATATTCATATCCTTTTTAGAGAGAGAAAGAAAGAAAGAGAATGGACAGTTATGGTGTTGGATGGAGAGGAAGAGTATCTCGGGGAATGGTGCCGCTGCTGGCGCTGCACGTGGCCAACGAGTACAGTAGACTCGGTAGAATCCCTCCCGTCACATCGGGCCTCATCCTGGCCAATTCCTTGATCTTCCTCCGACCGGGACCCCTTCACCGCCTCCTCCCCTCCATCAAACGCGTCTGGTTCAACCCCCACCTCATCGTCAAGGTTTCTTTCTATGCTTCTCTCTTTTCTTCATTCCATATTTGCTTCCTAATTAATTACTACTGTCAATTCGTTATTGTTACAAATCAATCAATCAATCAATCTGGTGGTTCGTAACTCTAGTATCTTCAATCTTGCTTTGCTTGTTGCTTGTTGCTTGTTACCAGACCAATCCCTCCTTGTTCTCCATTGGCTTAACCTCAATCGCTGCACTTCTTCTCTTATTTAATCAATCAATCCATCTAACCATTGCAAATTTCTATATATTTACATGTTATATGTTGTTTGTGTTATCTTCTTTTCATTTTTATATTCCTCCTGATCCCTTTGAGACTTTTTAAATTAACTAATCAATCAATCAATTGATCAGTGCAGAATCGAGATCTGAGACGCTTCTTCTTGTCAGCCTTCTACCATGTGAATGAGCCGCACCTGGTCTACAACATGATGTCTCTTCTATGGAAGGGTATCCAACTGGAGACCTCCATGGGTAGCATCGACTTTGCTTCCATGGTGGTCTCTCTGCTCGCGCTATCCCAAGGCGCTACCCTCATCCTTGCCAAGTCCCTCCTCCTCCTCTTTGACTACGAGGCCCCCTATTACAAGCAGTTCTCTGTAGGCTTCTCTGGCATTCTCTTCGCTCTCAAAGTCGTCTTGAACGAACACTCTGATGCCAACTTCTCCGTGGTGCATGGCCTAGTCATTCCATCCAAGTACGCTGCCTGGGCCGAGCTGTTCCTCATCCAGCTTTTTGTTCCTGATGCCTCCTTCATTGGCCACTTGGGCGGCATACTTGCAGGCATCTTCTATGTTCGCCTCAGACGCTCTTTCTCTGGACCTGGCCCCATTAATCTTCTCCTTAAGGGTTTTGTCAAGATGCTGAGCTGGCCTCTTAGGTTTCTGCGTGGCTCCAGTAGCAGTCTGTCTGGACGGGGCCGGATTGGACGTGGCTCTGCTAGCACTGGTGGTGTTTGGAGGTGTCCGCTCTGTACATTTGACAATTCCGAAGGGGTTGATGTGTGCGAGATGTGCAGCACTGCCCGTGGAACAATGAGTGACTCACAACAATTCTCCATTGATGAGATTCGCCAGAGACGCATTTGGCGGTTTAATAGATGATCACAGCTTCGTCTTCATTATCTCCTTATTTTACTTTTTTTTTTTTTGGCAAACCCCTCTTATAGTCTTTGTGTCCCTAGACCAAAAATTATGCCAAGCTGTGCTGTAGGCCTGTTGCATATGACTTTGTTGCTTATAGAAGCATTGTATTTTGATGGGCGGCTTGGAAAAAAATTAAAGAAAGATAGAACTATCTTGTATAGTCATAAGTTTTCAGAAATTCTTAATTGAATATAAATATCTGGGCATAAATCTTGATCAGTCTCTGATGAATTAAATTATATACAAAGAAAGTGATGATAGTCTTTCCTGTCATTCCTGTCCGTTGAGTTTAGACGGGGCAAAATTGGTAATATTTTTCTAGTCTGATACCGGGAGCAGGATTGTTGTGTCATGGGGATTAGGGATTGAATTGTTCTATGGTTTGGTTTGGTTGACTGAGCTGCGTTGGGAGATGCTGTTTAAAAATTTTCATAAGGCTGTTACTCTCTTTTTTTTTTTGGGTTACTGACCTGTTGGCCGTTGCCCATGGCAAGGCTTTAGCTTTTGCGCTCTTTCAGGCTAAGTCAACGCCTAAGGGCTTTAATTTGCCTTTTTTTTAAACTTAACAGTTGCATGAATTTAACGGTTAAGTTCTTGTTGGAATAAATTTCAACAGAAGTTCATTTCATGTACGATTTCTTATCAGCTACACAATGTACTGTAGTAATTTCGTTTCACTTACGATTTATTTTGCAATTAGGACCCTTGTAATTTCAGCAATAGCAAACTTGTGTAAATTATGATTATAAACTTTAGATGTTCATATCTTGTCTTGCGAATAGGGCTGCAAACAAATCGAATCAAATCAAACTTACCATAGTTTAAGTTTGAGTTTGAATAAGATTTAAACTAAACTGGTTTGATTTGTTTTAGAATAAACTTTAATTGAACAAATTAATTGCAATTTTTTTTCCGAATTGGATTGAAGTCAATCGAATCACACGAAATACAGATTTTTTTGACAACTACTGCAGTTTATGCATTAGTTTTCTTCATGCAAAACAAAATTAACTACTTTTTACGAATTCATACTGATGAATTATGGGCCAGTTCAAACTTCTCTTACATTTTGCACTGTTGGATTGATTAAAATCACAGCATGATCTAATCAAATGAAATTTATTTTCATTGTTAATTTGTTACGCTACTGAAGCATTTTCTTATTATAAGTTATCATTATATAAGTTTGGTTCTTGCATTATTAAATATTGATAGTTGAAGCCATTAGTTGCATTATTTGAGATTTGAATCTAAATAGTTCACGAACTATACCCAGTTTGAGTTTGAATTTGAATAAGACCTAACTAGTATAATTTGTTTCAAAATGAACTAATTTCGAATCGAATTAATTACAAACTTTTTTCAAATCAAACTCAAATCGAATCACGAACTATGAACTTTTTGTGCAGCCATACTTGCGAATATCAAGATTTGAATATTTTTCTTTCCAGAAGGTTTGTATAATCGCCACAAACAGATCAAGCTGAATATTTAATATATTTGTTAAAAATTTCCATAATGTGGAAAAGTTTTATATTAAATTCAAACTATTTGTGTGTAATACTATTTTTTTTTTTAGAAAATCTTCACATATGCCAAAAGAAAATATGCTTCAAGTTTCTCATATTAGCAGGTTCCGTATAGGTGCTGTAGACCGGGAATTTTGTTATTTTTTGGCAATCATGGTTCATTACAAATTATATGTACGCTAATTGTTCTTTTTCACTAATTATCAGATTGATGGAGAAAGTTATCTTTAGCAATTCATAAAAAAAGATTCTATTGTATTATTTTGCATATTACAAATGTTGTTGACTTATTTAGTCATGCTTTTGTGATTTTTTTTTTTTGTTTTTCTTCATTTTACAAAGTTTTAGACTAAAGATCGACTTGGTTGTTGTTGTTAAGTAATTATGTAACTTATAAAATTTTGAATTTCATGAAGCTTAAATAAAAGTAAAGATAAATACGTTGACGTGGAGAAGAATGATGAATACTCAGGTTCGCTGATTTTAAAAAACGGAAAGGGACTTGTGGAAAGAAAGATTTTGTTTTATTACTTCTAGTTTGATATTTTTTTGAAAGTATTCTTATTTCATATATCACTTTCGTAAATTTAAAACTTTTAAACTCTTTATGTATAAAAAAAAAGGAGCACAAATTATTTAATTATACGTGATAAAGCAACGTTAAGCTTCGAACTTAGTTATCAACAAAGAGAAATAATATTTTAATTATACGTCTTTTCCATTGTCTGATTCTCATCAAATCGAACCTTTTTGCAAAAGATATTTGTGACCCGACCTTCTTTTGTGTCAAGTTGCATGATTGCATTGTCTTCTATTTCCGCTCGTGTCCCGATCGATGAATTTGGATTTCACAAGTTCGATTTTGCGTATGGAGGACAAAATTCATCAAAACTTGTTCATAGTTATTATGGCCTCTCAAATATTAAATTTTTATTTATCAAAAGATGATAAATTAATCCTTTTTTGCAAAACATGAAACAAAATTATGTTCGTGCGGACGAGTAGACCCTGTGTTGAAGCATGTAGTTTTATTGAACAATACGAGGTCATTATAATTTGTATAATACACACACTAAGCAGAGTTGGTCAGGTCAACGGTCAACCCTCAAACTTGCGCAACGTGGTATCTGATTCTGATCTGATCTGAATACACACCCAACCAGGTCTTGATCTTATCAGCTAACCAAACCCAACCAAACCCCATCCCAAGTCCAACGACCCCAAGTCCCCAATCCCTCTTTAATCTGTAATAATCCCTTAAACACACTTTTTGTTTCGGTTTTTGGGTCAAACTCTTCAAGCAAATCACAAATCCAGAACAAAATAGCGAAAAAGTAAAAAAAAAAAAAAAAAAAAAATAAGCGAGAAAAAGTTTAAATAAAAAAGGAATTATGGCGGAGGAAGAGGATCAGCGAACAATCGCGGGTGAAGACGACGACGATGACGAAGATAAAGAATCAGAGACAGAGACGGACGGCGAAGAATTGGAAGGCGATGAATCGGAACCTGACGAGAGCGCGGGCCCCTCTAAAGGCGAGCAGGCGGGTGGAACGCTCCCTGCCAGTAGCAGTGCCAATCCCTCCATCCCCATCCCCTTGCTATCGCCTGATCGGAACCCAACTAACCCCAATTCTAGTCAAGACCGACGAGATGGAGAAGGAAGAGGAAACGGAAACGGGAACGGAAAAGTGGAAGTGGTAGAACCGGTGAGCTCGATGTCTCCGTCTTTGGGCGATAGCCAGAGAAGAGCAGAAAGGGAGGAGTCGGTGGCGGCAGCATCCCGGCGGTTGTTCCAGCGGCTGTGGACAGATGAGGAGGAGATCCGGATCCTGCGGGGTTTCCTGGAGTTTACGCGGCGCCGGGGAACGACGTTCGCGTCTCACCAGTATGACACGGGGCCATTCTACGAGGAGATCAGGCAGCAGCTGCATCTCGACTTCTCGAAGAACCAGCTCATTGAAAAGCTGCGCCGCCTCAAGAAGAAGTACCGCAACTGCGCGGCCCGTATGCGCTCCAAGGGCCCCTCTTTCTCCTTCCGCAGCCCCCACGAGCAGGCCATTTTCGACATTGCGCGCCACATCTGGCGCCCCGCAAACAAGCGCCAAGGCCAAGGTCTTACTGATTCCTCTCACGTTGACCTTGACCTTGCGGTTGACCACCCCTCTGCTTCTGCCCCCTCCGATGAATTGGACTTCTCCTTCTCCTTCTCCTCCTTCGCTACTCCCTCCACAGCAGCACATCCGGATCTTCATCTTGAATCTGACCCAGCCAAGCCCCATTCTCGATCCTCTGGTAGGCGTGGCAGGAGGCGCTTGCAACAGGAAACCTTCCCTCCTCCTCTGCCTTCCCTTACTGTCACTGCAGCAATTCCTGTTTCCGTGTCACCACCAACACACCATGAAGCTGCTGCTGCTGCTGCTGTTGCTGACGCTGTCAGTCCTGTTCCCCCGCCCATTGTTCCCTCTATTCCCTCTGGGGCTGCTATTGAAGAGGCAATTCGCAGCTGCTTGTCTCCTCTCTTTAAGGAGTTAGTCAGCTCTGCAATTGGAGGAGCTAGCTCTTTCGGTCATTCTGGTCTGGGCCCCATGCCCACCTGTCCGCCCGGCAAGAGCAGTGATGACAAATGGAGACAGCAGCACATACTTGAGCTGGAGGTCTATTTGCAAAGAATAGAGCTCGTCAAAGAACAAGTCATGCAGGTACTTCAGGATCTCAAGGGCACAAACACTTGATTCAATTACCGGAGGTAGTTTTTTTTTTCTTTTCTTTTTAAAAGAAAATATGAATTTACTTCTTTGTAACATTAAATTATAGATTTCTCATTTTGTCTTATGTTATTAGTGTCATTATTTTTTTGTATTATTACTGTCAGTCTGAGCGAACAGCACATAACTAAATGATTCAACAAATAGTGTGTACATTTTTGCTTTATAGTGTGCTTTTGGTTGTTCTAACCTAACCTGTGATTTATGGTTGTGTCTATGGTCTTTTAGGTTGTTGAAGTGTACATTACTTTGTCAGCTTGCTCTTAAGTTTTGGAACTTTCAATTAAATAATATAACTTATATGAAAGGCATTGTGGTCCATAAAGGACTCACATGGTGGAGTGGAGAAAAGCACAGGATTGAAAAAAAGACTAGGTTGGTATATGTGGGTCCTGATCTGTTTAGTCTGTTCAGTCAGGTGAATGTTGAACTTATGATTGTGTATAGGTTGGTATATGTGGGTCCTTTTATCTCTGGCACAGCCTCTGTTACAGTAGTCACTGACAAGAAGGCCCCATGGGATTTATTATTCATGGGGCCTGCATTTCGTGCTAAGTAAACATCTTCGAGCGTTAGAAATGTTTTGCTCTTGGGTTAGGACAGGTCATATGATCTGATTTTGATCGGGGTTTGCTTGGTAGTTCAGTGCTATGAATTCATTTTCTCTGATGTTACCCTTTCTTAAATTATGCTTTGTATTCTTTTGTTTATTATTGTAGAGATTCATCACCGATTTTAATGGTACAAATTTGAGATCCATAACATTAACTTGTATTCCTAGAAAGCTAGATACGTTGTTTACCACTAAATGTTTCCTTTAGATATGTTGTAAGAGCCAAAACATGTACATTTTCTAGAAAGTATCTATAAATACCTTTTTATTTATATATCTAGATATTTTCTTACTACATTTTTACCACATATCTACCTATAATAGAGGTGTCGTACTTTAGAAAGGCACAAGTGAATGGGCGATAGAAAGTGTGGAGAGATGAGTGTATGAGGCTATCATTTACATGCATATGGAAAGATAAATTTATTTTGAGTGGTGTTCTAATGTTGAGTGTTAGTTATATCATCTAGTAGCTGGTTCGGTACCGGATCGGGACCGGATAATCGGGTACCTTAACAAACCAAGAACTGTACACTGCCAAATTTGTGTTGTCTTAATAAATGTTTGTTTGTTATATTAGTTCTTTTGTTATGTCAAACATATAAAGTATGTTTCTTCTTGAAGCAAATTGAACCAATTCTTCTGATTTTCTGGTTTGGTTTTGTACTGTTATCAGCACAGAATTATGGACCTCATCTTTATTTATTATACTTCATTCTATATTGATAGAAATCTCACGGATTGGGTGCCACTTGTGAAATCTTTATGCTGATTAAGATGATTCTCATTTGTTTTTAACAAAGAAACAGATTCAATTATTTTCCCTGATCCCACTGCTCAAGATAAAGAAAAGTGCAGTGCAAATAATCTGTTTTTGTGCTGCCTGGACGCTCTCTCTCGTAATGTACAATTCCGAATACATTCCAAATTTTACATTCGAAATTATCTCTTTCATCTATTATTCATGGAGCCTTTTCCTTTCAGGTCTGTCTTTTCTGCAATGTTGATGGTTTTTACCCTCACCAATTGGAAAAAGAAATAGTACTGTTACTGCAACTCTTGGTTAAGAAGTCCTGTAAATTCTTCTGGAAAACATCTTCGTAGTGTTCAAACTATGCAAGATTCGAATTTAAGTCCTTTACTTTCTCTTTTTGTTACATTTCTTGGCCTCTTCTATAGTCCCTTCGTATCGCAAGTAATGAGTATAACATTTTTTATATTATTATTATTATTTTATCAATAGTGATTCTAATAAACTGTTGTTTATAACCAAAATTATGTTCAATAAAAGATTGGGTGCATTTGTTTATCAGTAGTTAATTCCATGTAATTTGTGTTTTTATAATTGTTATATCAAATAATAACAAGGTCTGCACAGGGATACTACTAGGCAGAGTATTCACATCCTTATTTTGGTCCTTGGAGAACCAAAAGAAGTATGATTGGGTAGAAGAGTTTTATCTGTTGCCTACCACAGCACTGGCGTCTGGCTGTCATTTTTCCTAGGAATACCCATTCAAAATTAAAAGGTCAATGTTAAAATTATGGCACACGCTATGCAAAATTTTTCACCTTGATTTTCATAAAAGAAAACATGTTTGATCTGAACTGTCTGATCTGACCAGATGGTTCATATTCAAATTATAGCACACACTATGCAAAAATCAATAAACAAAAAGGCTAGAAGAACTAAAGAAATTCTGAGTATAACTTTTTAGTACCAAACTTTTTTAGTTATACAGCATGTTTCAAAATCTGAAACGACTCGATCATATAAGAAAGATGGGAAATTTATAATTTGCTAAACTAATTCAATGAACTATTTTGACAATGTTTATAAAATACATGAAGCATGTTTAAATACCTGGTCTGCCGTCCGCCTCCCTGTATATAAGAGAATTCATACTATAAAAAAAAATAACCATTAGATGTTTGTAATAGAACATGCAAGTTCAAGTACCAAAATCAAGTTAGATTTAAGGGTACATTTGGGTCACACAGGAATAGCGCTAACTTAGGATTAGCTGCTATTTTTAGCAAGCTATTCTCAACGCAATACGTTTGGGTGAAAAAAAAATGTTATTTTCAACAAAAAAATAATTCAAATTAGCTGTTATTTTACTATTTCTATGAAATATTGAGTTAACGGCTCTTCCAAACTCAAAAATAACTGAAATAAATTCTTAATTCATCCAAAAACACCTTACAGAGTTTCACTATATTGGAAAGTTTTGGGCCATTCGAAACATTACGCGTTAAAAATTTATTTTTTCTATCCGTTCAAGGATGATGTGGTCCTAACCGTATGGCCTATCTTTTGTTAGCACGGAAATAAATAGTATAGACTTCTACAAGAAATCTACAGGCATTTCGACCACAGAAGATGAGGAGCACAATAACGTGTTGGATGAGCCCTGAATTCCGCATCCTCTAAGATATCTCATAATTTGCGCGACTTTCTGGAAAATCTCAACCGTTTAAATCCCCGAATAGGCACGAATCTCAAAGCTCTAATAATACGTTCTGCACGAATCTCATTTCCCTCTAGTACTACTGAATGATCTCACAATTATTTGCGTCAGGTCTCCATCTCTTCCCAAAGTATCAGTTTGATTTAATTGTAGCTTCTAAATCGTCTCCTTCAATACGTGACAGAGAAACAACTATATTAGCTTGAATTGGGAATTGGTACACAGTCAGTCGAAATGACCTCTACATGGGCTCTACTTTGTTTATCAACATGAGTTGATTCACACTCAGGCCTTATCCCTTCTACCAAAGCACCAATTGTAGCTTCAGATCTTTGGTTCATGGCTCTCAAGTCTCAAATATATATTTTCTTCCTTAACCACTTGACTGAACAACACCTAGCACCACTTCCTTTCACGTCGTCAGATTGAATGGGTACAGAATTAACTGGAGTGATCTCATCATTTGTCTTACAGCTAATTTTAACTAAATCTTCAATTCTAGTATCACAAACGAGAAACTTCTGACTTATTAGGTTACAACTCACCAAAAAATTAATTGACTGAGAATGAATTTTAAGTAAGAGTGGACTTAGTGGCTGCCAAGGTAGGAGGAGTCAAGAAGAGAGCACGCAGAGGGCGCAAACTGAGGAGAAGATATCATTTTTGAGCTGACAGTGATCAGATTGAAGTGGAGGGAGCTAGAGCACGATGAAGGTGCCAGCGGTGGGATCACGGTGCTGTCGGTTTCGAGGTGAGGCTATGGCTAGCAGTGGCGTGTTGAGCAGGGTCGAGAGAGATCGAGCACGAAAATGAGAGAGAGGCAGAAGGGATGGTTCCTTTCCGTAGCAGAGAGATGGAAAGATGTCTAGTAGCAGGTTTATTTCGGGCTTTCCGGAGGAATCTGTCAATCGAGCGAAGATAATTAAATTATGATCAGATCGATGATTGAAACCACCCATCGAACTGATTTTGGTCCGATGGGCATCGGACCCCCCACCCCCTCTGCTGAGATTCGTGACGAGGCCAAATCGACAGGTGCGGCACGAGCCCACTCGAGTGACAGGTGTGGCAGACACATGTCCACGTACTTTTTTTTTTTTTTTTTTTTGAGGAAAAGTCCTTGGGCACTATCATTAATAAAACTGAAAATCCATTACATCTATTTATGCGTCTCAATTTCCTAGACATAAAATTACTGAGAAACTTAGAAGGCTATCCTATCCTACCTTGCTGTAATTTAAATCTACCCTACCATTGAGACCAGCATAAAATCAACATTAAAAAAAAAAAAAAAAAAAAAAAAAAAACCTACTTAAATTAGTCTAAAAACAGGAAGTAGCTGAATTCTTGTGAAAGGGCTTGTCACCCTTATGTGTAGCTACTTGTCAGAGAGGGATTTCCCCCCTACGCCCCTCAAAAAAACCTTATTTCTTGAGTGCGATTTTCGACCTGAACTCTGAAGTGATTGGAGTTCAAGCTGATTTCCATTGCTCTGATACCCGGTATGTTGTGGGTAGGGCCTCCTTTGTATTGTACCCCAGTTCGTCTTGCCTGGTTTGCCATTTCATGAGGTGTCTGTAGTGTCTGCCTGCTCACATGCTTGATTGTGATTGCACCCTTTGATCGTTTAAGATGATCAAGACAAAATGCAACTGTATCCAGTGCTTTCCATGATTGGATCTCCTGCGGCTGGTTTAAATTAATTGCATCCACCAGCCTTTTGCAATCTGAAAAAAATGCAAAATTCTTACCAGTACCCCCTGCCCATTCGATTGCTCGCAGCATAACCTTGGCCTCCGCATGAGCTGGGTTATAGGCCATATCCTGCTGGCACTCTAGGTAGTTCAGAACTCCTTGTTCATTGAATGCCTGTATGCCTATTCCCACCTTCGTAGAGGCTTCCCAAGAGGCATCCATGAGTAGAGTACAATACATAGGTGGGATTTGAATTGGCTCCATTGTTTGGGCTTGCTGCGCTGGTTGGTGATCCACCTGGTCAACTCGCATTCGGCTTGCCTGAGCTAGCACAGTTCTTGGTGGTGTGTTCTCCCCTTTGAAGATGGTTGCATTGCGGGCCTTCCATAGACACCAGAGGATGTTTGTGAAGTCCGCTTTTTGTGCCTCCGTGAGGGGCTGTGTTAGTTGTAGCAAAGTCGTTGCAAAATCGAGTGACAGGTCGTGTACCCGTAAAGCAAAGTCCGAGGAGAACCACGTAATCCTGGATAATTCACAAAAGAAAAGTAAATGCATTAGAAACTCATTTTCACTGCCACAGCGTGGACATGTCGGTTGTATGCCTTCGATGCGCCTGTGCAGTGCCTGTGTAGTTGTCAAGCCATCATGGATGGCTCTCCATAAGAAAAGCTGCACTTTTGGTTGCATTCCTTTCCATTTCCAGATGTTCTTGAGTGCTATTGCTTTGTTCTCCTCATATACTGGTGTTGACAGCCTCAGTGTTTTCAATCTCGCATACCCTTCTTTCACTGTGTATTTTCCTCCCTTGCTGTGGTACCAGATTAGCACATCTGGTACCAATGTATCTCCCCTTGGCTCCTTAGTAGTGTTTAGTATCATTTCATCTGTATGGGCCCCCATTTGTTCAGCTATTATATCAACTTTCCACTGCTTTGCCTCCTGATCATATAGGTCTGATACCATGAGCTCCTTTTGCCTGTTGGTTCTAGGTTGCGTGTCCTCCCACACCTGGTACCAAGGTTGGCCCATTGCTTGGATTTGTTTGCCTTCTCTAACTTTCCATTCAATACTGTCTCTAAAGAAATGTTTGAGGTCCTGCATATTCCTCCACAATTCACTCGCATCTCTTTTGGATTTAACGCCCCAAAAACCACCTCTAGGACAGTACTTAGCCCTCATCACTTGTGTCCATAACTTATCTGAATTTGACGCCATTTCCCAAACCAGTTTCAGTACCAGCACCTCATTGAACAATTGCAATTTCCTTATTCCCAATCCCCCCTCTTCTATTTCCGTGCAAATTTTGCTCCAAGCATCCATTGATAAATATCTGCCCTTATCAAGTTTCCCCCAAAATAACTTTCTCATCAGAGATTCTAGTTCCTTGATTGTGCGAGTGGGTATCTTGTTTAGTGACATATAGTAAACCGGTATGGACCCTAATACCGATTTAATCAATGCAAGTCTGCCCGCATGTGCTAATAGATTAGTCTTCCATCCCGCTAAGCGGCTGTGGAATTTCTGCACTAATAGCTCATGCGTCAGATCTTTCTGTGTGGATTGTGAGGATATGAAGACCCCTAGGTATCTTTCTTCATCCCCTGCCAGCTTCGCCCCCAGGTGCTGCATCACTCTTTCCTTTTCTTCCTCAAGACAGCCTGAGCTGAACCAAATTGATGACTTGTCCGGATTGATTCTCAGTCCGGACACACTTGCAAATGTTTCACATATTGTTTTAATCTCTGTGACCTCTATATCAGACGCCTGACCTAGCAGCATGAGGTCATCGGCATATAGTACACGTGATAGGATTGGTGCCTGCTTTGCCAACTTAATCCCCTTGAGCGTTCCCCTTTGGATTCCCAAATTTATTCTCTTAGTGAGGAATTCCATAGCAATAATGAACAAATATGGTGACAAAGGGCACCCCTGCCTTAATCCCCTTGTGGGTTTTATAAACCCGCTACCCGACCCGTTAACCAGTATGGTAACCCGACTATTCTCCATGCAGAATTTAATCAGTTTTGCAATGCCATCTGGGATGTTTATTTCCTTCAGGGCACGGAAGATAAATTGCCAGCCGAGAGTATCAAAGGCTTTTCCAATATCCGCTTTTAGCATAAAAGATTTCTCTTGATATCTTCCTGACCCAAAAGATTGTAGTGTTTCTCGTACCAAGATGGTATTATCTACTATGTTTCTACCTTTCAAAAAGGCAGACTGGTTTGGCGATATGACTGTATCCATGTGTCTCTGCAATCTATTCGCAAGTAGTTTCATGAGCAGTCGGTAGGTGGTGTTCCCTATTGTTAAAGGTCTGTAGTCCTTTGGGGTTTTTGGGTCCTCTTTTTTTGGGATGAGGATAATGTGGCAAGCTAGCCACTGCTCCGGTACCATACCGACTTGGAATACATGTCGAGTTGTGCTGATTAAGTCAGTTTTCAGTACCTCCCAGTGGTTTTGCAGGAATCGGGTCGTGATGCCATCGGGGCCCGGTGCCTTATCGGGTCCCATCGTGCTGAGCACCCCTTTGATCTCGTCCCCCATTGGTAGGGCAAGAAGGCTACTATGGTGACAGTGCTCTATGCGCGGGCTGTCCCCATAGTCCTGAAAGAAGGTATCAAGCAGCGTTAGATCTGGTTGGGTCTGTTGGTAATAGACCTCCTTAAAGTACTGGATAAATGTCCGTCTGATTTCCTGATCAGTTGTTCTCAGAGTTCCATCGGGTGCATAAATCAGTGTGATTGTGTTTTTGCGTTTCCGTTGGGTAGCTGCCATTTGGAAGAATGCAGTATTTCGGTCGCCTAGACATTGCCACTGGATGCGAGATCGCTGTTGCCAGTATCTTTCAAGGTCTTCCTCTGCCTCTACAAATTTACTGGAAAGGTTGTTCTCCGTGGTTATATCTTGAAGAGACGGGTGTCTCATCTGGAATTCATACAGTGCTTGTTGGGTCGCAGCCAGTCTTCTCTGTGGTGTGTCTTGTGTTTTAGCCCAGTTAAGGATATCTCTCTTCATGTTAGCCCATTTAGTAGCCCAGTCCGATTCTCCTGCATCCTGCCACTGATGTCGCCAGGATTCAAGAAAACCTTCCTTGTCTAGCCACCAATTCTCAATTCGAAATTTTCGCGGTTTTGGGGGTATCTGTTTGGTCCTCAAGAGTATAGCGGCATGGTCGCTATGTACTCTTGGCATGTGGTTGACATGTGCTTGGGGAAACTCTTGTAACCACTTGGCTGTGACAACTACCCTATCCAATCTCGAAAAAATTGGTGTTGACGTGTACTGGCCATTTGTCTATGTGTATGCGGGACCTTTATAGCCGAGATCTACTAGCCCTCCTTCAAAGAGAAATTTCCTAAAGCCTCTGCCATTTGAGTCAAGGTTTTGGTTTCCTCCATACTTCTCATTCTCCCTTGCAATTGCATTAAAGTCTCCTATTATGCAAACCAACCCTTCTAGTTGGATTATTTCTTTGAGTCTGTCCCATAGTGCTCTGTTGTATCTGTGACTCACATCTCCATAGATGCAGATCAAAGTCCATGGTGCGGTGTTTGGTTGTTCTATTCTTATGTAAAAAAAGAAATGACTTTTTTCAGCTATTTGTAGAGTAACATTGTCACTCCACAATAGCCACAGGCCCCCCGACCGCCCCCGGGAAGGGACAGAAGAGGAGTTTGGTAACGGTAGGTCTCCTAGAAACCTGTTGGATTTTTCTTGGGAGCACTTTGTTTCCGCAATAAAAGCTATATCAGCTCTCGTTGCGCGGAGGATACGATCCAGGAATTGCCTTTTCCGTGGCCCTCCGGCACCACGGCAATTTCAGGCTAAGGTATTCATTGTGTCGGTGGAGAACAAGTCCCATTGCTTGTCTCCACAAATCGCTTTTTTCGGGCGTAGGCCGGTTGACTAGAAGATGTTGACTCCATCCCCAAGTCCTGTGTTTCTCTTGTCTCGGTGTCCATGTTCTCTCTGTTGGTGCTTGTTGTTCTCTTGTTTTGGTTTACTGGGTTGTATGCCCCTCTGGTGGTATTTGGGTCCATTGTTGTACCACTTAGCGGGTCTGCCGTGCTACTATTTTGCCGCTGGTTTTTGGTGGCTTGCGAAAATTGGAACGGGCTAATGGGGTTTGGGTTCATGTTAGGTTGGGCTTGATGAAAAGGTAGGGGTTGGTCGGTGGGGCTTGGTTCATTCTGTGGCGGGGTACCTTGGGGGGAAGGGTGGGAGTAGTTGGGCTGTTGCTGTGTTGTATGCTTTGTAGTATGCTCTCTTAGCGGCACCATTGCCGAATTGTTTACCCATGGTCCAATTTTTGGTTTAGTTGCTGAGTTCCTGTCTAATCTATCTCTAAAGCGTGGGTCCATGCACAACCTGGCCATGCACAATTTGTCTGGGCATTCGCTTTGCAAGTGCCCCATATGGGCGCAAAAAAGACACACATTGTTCAATTTCTCGTAGACTAAATATACGCTCACCAGGCCTAGTGTAGGATGCGTGAATTGGAGTTTATCCTTGAGTGGCTTGTCAATGGGAATTAGCATTTTAAGTCTGTAGAAAAAAGTACCCCCTGAAAAGACTTCATCTACCTCTGCCATTGCCTCACCGATTTTCTGGGAAAGCATTAGGATCCCTTCATGCGTTATGGCTTGTCGTGGGATTCTATGCCATTGAGTTACAACCTCCATCTGCAGCACCCGAGGGTTATCAATGTCAGCTTGATCTAGTACCCTCCTCATCACCACTGCATCGCCTCGGTATGTCCAAATTCCTTTGTTGAGGACTCTTGTTAATTCCCCCTCGTTGACAAACTGGATAAGGAATATGTTTTTGTCCAGTACCGACATCTCAGTTTGTGGATTCACGGCCCATACCCGCATCATGAGTTGCGAGAATTGAGATAGATAGATAGATATGTCTGTTACTACTCGGACCATGGTACAGCGGTTCCAATCTATTTGGGTTATGACCTGTGAGGGGACTTCAATTGGGTCATGGTATCCTGAGGTCATGGCTGCAAATTGCTCGACGAAATCTTCATCTGACAGGTCCATTGGTGGCTGTTGGAGAGTTCTTTTGGGTGGAGGTATGTGAGATGAATTTCTGAGAGGCGTTGAGTGTATTTGGGTGTGGGGTGGTTGGGTTTGTAGCAAAGGTGTATCTTTGTATATGTTTGATGGTTGTTGGGGGTTCAATGGCCTTTCCTGGAGGGCTTTAACTATGTGATTTATTTTGGTTTCATTTTTGGGCTTGCTGGGTTTTATTGGTGGCCAGTCTCTGATCGTTAGCGTGGTTAATATGGCCTTGTTTTGGTCTAGGAGATTAATTCTTGCCAGCTTGTCCTGTTTTGCTTGGTTGTTTCCTAGCAGGGAGATTTTCCTTGGCTTTTGCGTGATTTGGTCCTGGGGTGGGCCCCCCACCTTTTGTTGTTTCATCACTATAGAGGTGTTCTTTTCTGCTTCCCTTGCACTTACAACTGTATACCACCCTTCGCCAATCTCTTTTCGACTTTCCTGGTGGGGGATGACTGCATGATGGGAAAGTGTTATATCACCAACTTGAAAGGATGTCTGTACCCTGGACAGAATGATAAAATCTCCAACCTGCACTGTATCTTTTGTTTCGTTTTTGGTGAAAGGGAACCACTTTCCTTTTTCAGCTTTCTCATTAACGGTTTGGCAGCTTAGGTCAGCTAGGCGACATGTTTGTTTCTCTGGCAGTATCTCCTTTGATTGAGTAGGTTTTCCAAGATTTGTTGCGGCCATCTTCGTGTGTTGGTGTGTAGCGGGCGGTATGGCCTCCTCTCCATTGAGTTCCTCTGTTTCTCCATGGTTAGGTTCTATTTCAGAGTCAGAAAAATCAGAGAAGGGGTACGGCGACGAGTAGGGTGGGCTAGGCGGTTCGTCATTACTCCAGTAACGGTGTAGTTTGTCATGTGCCGCAATCAACGAGGTTTTGTAGTAGTCAGCAGTGCCCATGGTGAGAGAAATCAGAGATCTTTGCTCGTTTCTATTGAGCTTGGCCTCCTCCGGTATCCGTCCATTGTATTCCCATCCGGCAATATGGATGTACATTTTCTTCCACTTGTTCCCATACGGTAAGGTTGTAGCCGATGGGATTCGTCGAGGGTCAATATAAAGTATATCAAGGGCTAGTTTGGATCGATTCCTCCTAATGATAAATTCTTCATCAATATGGCAAACCTCCCCAAAACCCGAACAGGCATCTTGGATGAAGTTTTCATGCCAGAAGTCTAGCGAAAAGTTGGTGATATGTAGTCTAACCCGGTAAATTTTCGACTGCATGCCGGCATCCTCATTTATGTCAAAATACCGGAATGACCATTCCTGGGATATCCCCCATTCATTCCCAGCGTTGATGACTTCCTCCTGGTCCAGTCCAACAGGTAGCTGAACGAGGTATATGTCTTTAGAGTACGTGAGCGGCTCAAACTGGCTGTAGGAACCTCCATACGTGCTATGAAGGTAGTGTCGCACAATTCCTGGCGGCCCTCCTCCATTTTGGTTGCTTCCTTGGGCCACCACTAGGATCGATCTTTTTAAACCATCATAGAGTTCACGGTGTATAGCATTGCGGCAAAGGTAGGCGCATCCCTCCCCAGCCGGCCTCGAGAGTAGTGGAAAAGGGTCTGATATTGTCATGCTAGTGCTGGTTGTTGTTGTGATTAACAAGGTCTTGGGCAGCAGAGTAAGTTAAGCGGGTGGGTTTTCTGTTTTTCTAGGCCTTGTTGGCGCTTTGTTTTTCCGGGTCAGAGGAGTTTAAAGTTAAGAGAAGGAGTTGGGATAGCAATAGAGATTAATAAGTAAAAAGAAACAATATCAATGGGGCAGGTGGTGCTTCTTAAATGCTTGCATTAAAACTGAGATAGAAGGTCTATAGGGCACTGTTTACGTAGAGAATAGTGTCTAGATGCTTATAGGGATGTGGAGGTATGGTAGTAAGAGTGGATAAAAACGCCGAGGAGACGTGGGGGATGGTACTAGTAGTGTAGAGGTGATGTAGTATCCTGTTTCATCAGTCTCCTGCAGGAAGAATCGCCATTGTCGCTCCTCCGCTTGTAAGAGAAATTAGAGGATTCGATCTCCCTGTTCGTCTATGGACCCCCGCTTTTCGTCCACGTACTTTCTTGAACGTGTTGGTTCTGCTGCCTTTTGCATTTTGTTTTCAATACGTAATGAGTTTGTTTTGCACTAAGTGTCTGCTACAATGTTAACTTGTTAGACTTCTAATTGTAAAATTCATATTACATACAAATCCTCAACAAAAAATTGAATATTTTGCTGGAGATATGAAGAAAAAATAGGACGCGACTTAATATTCTTTTATGTAACATGATAAAAATGATAGAAAATAGTCACATCACATTAAATGTATGTCAATATACGTCAATATGTCATAATTACACGTGACATAATTTATCACATTTGGTTTTTTCTTTCTAGAATTGAAGTTATTTCGAAAAAGAAGAAATTTTTTAAAAAGAAGAGGCTAAAGAAATGAGAAAATATTGTAAAATAAATTAAAATAAAAAAGTATGTTGGTCACATGATATGATGTGATCTGGTCATTTTTTGTATCTTCATTTCATTATTAAGTATGTTGGGTGTCTGATTTGTCAACAGTTACGATTGAAAAATGAAATTTTGGATTTAATCTCTGCCCTCCAATTACATAATTTGTCTTTTTTTTTGACTAAATACATTTGTTTTTTATATAGAAGTCTAAATTTAGTTAAAAACATACTCATTACATGTTCTACCATGCGATACGTTACAATTAAATTGAACAGACTCTGAAATTTAGCGATATATTTCTATATTTTCTTATTTCTCCTCTTCAATTGAGCAGACTCTACCTTTCATTTTTTTTTATTTCTTTGTTTCCTTACTTCTTCATTTCTATACGGATCACAAGAGAAATTTTTTTTTTCTTATTTCTCTTTCTTTATTTTATAAATATTATTGTGGGCAATTTAGAATATATTTCCAATATATAACATATCAATGTATGTGTGTATTCTAAATTGAAAACAAAAAATAATATAAATGAGAACTTGTATGTATTTCTCTTATAATGTGTCTGTGTGTATATTATATTATATATATATAGAGGAGGGATCAAGTTACAACAAGTTACAACAAGCATTATTTCTATTTTCAAAGTTCAAATCGTCGATCCAAACCGTTAGATGTGATATCTACAATAAAATGTGCTTGGAGACCAAATTTTACATTTTTCGGAATTTTTTTACTATTTATTAAGGTGGGTACAAAAACTAGTCAAATTCATACCATTGAATTTTGTACCCATCTTAATAAATAATAAAAAAAATTTCAAAAAATGTAAAATTTGGTCTCTAAGCACGTTTTATTGTAGAGATCACATCTAACGGTTTGGATCAACGATTTGGACTTTTAAAATGTAAAAAGTGCTTGTTGTAACTCAAAAAATGTTGTAACTTGATCCTTCCTCATATATATATAGTGTGACTAATATGCATTCGGTAGCACTTTGGCCGAAGTGCTATCAATTCATTTTTTCAATTTTTAAAGTCCAAATGATCGATCCAAACCGTTAGATGTCATCTCCTTATTAAAATGTGCTCGGAGACCAAATTTTATATTTTTTGAAATTTTTTTATTATTTATTAAGCCACTTTGAAAATCGCTGATCCAATAAAAGTGATTAATTATGGAAAATTTTATTACATTTTAAACCGAACACTCAATTTAAACCCGAGTATTAAATTATGGGATTTAGTACAACCGAACACTCAATTTAATACATTCCCATAATTAATCCTATGTATACCCATACCTGTGGGTTTTCACCTTTTTAAAAGTGAGTTCTCATTCCCATCAAATCCGATTCCATTTTAAACCCGAGCATCCAAACAGGCCCTTAGTTTGTTCATAAAAGTTGCACTTTCTGCCTTTCTGGTGATAGCTTTGCTGCTGGGGTACGCTTCATTTCGGTATAAACAAATAATATGAGAGTAGAAAAAACCATGAGTAGACTTGCCTAACATTTGATTTTGATTTTGATTTTGATTTTACACTCCTTCTCCGTCTCGGCCTAACTAGGTTTTGCTTCATCATTAATCATTCATTATTCATTACTAAACCATTGTTCATTGCCACAACAGCTTAATCAAAAAGCACGTGCAACTACTTTTTATATATTTGTTTGCTTCCTGGCAGTAGCAGAGCAGGGGCTCCACGTTAGTCTTAATTAGCGCCTCTTTTCTGTTCAAAGGGCTGCAGCAATTTACAAGAATATGTACGGATAAACTAATGTTAATGCCATGAAGGACTATCTTAACTCAATTGGAATAAGGTTTTGATATTTAATAGCATGTCGGGTTTTCTTTACATGAAATGTTATGATAAATTAAGGTCCCATGAAAGAGGAGGAGAACGGAATCATTTGGAAGGAGAAGAAAATGCTTTTGGAAAAAGTTGATTCCCGTGGGAGGAAAATTCAAAAGAATGTGTCGGAAGGTTGGAGCTGAGTTGCGCTTTTTGAAAATTCAAAAAAGAAAAAAAGGGGTTAACGCTTGTGACCCCAATCCCCAAGAATTCGCATCCTTTGACATATCTCATATTTTGCGCGACTTTTTGAAAAATCTCAACCGTTTTAATACATTCTGTGCGAATCTCAAAGCTCAAATAATGCTGGCCTCCTACATCACCCCCGAATAGACACTGAACACATCGGTCACGCAAAATATGAGATATAAATATGAGATATCTCAGAGGATACGCACTCATTCCCAAGACCCAGAAAATAAATTTGCTGCGATTCCAAATTTCTTGCAATCCCTGCGATTTCAAATCCCTACTTTCACATTTTAAAATGCACAAATTTCAAAGAGAAATTACAGAGATTACAGGAATTTTGAAATTGCAGCAGATTTATTTCCAAGACCCCAACCATAACTATTCAATTTTGACTATTTAATATTTTATTAGGATTGTCTAAAAATAAAAAAAAATGTATTGCGTAAAAAGTTTAATTTTTAAATTAAGAAATACCATTACATGATTTAAATCGAATACAATGACAAAAATATATAAATTTTAATAGATGATCACATGAGAACATAATTGTTAAAATAACTTGAAGAAATAATTTGACACCACACTCCGTCCAACCCCTTCCACTATTTTTATTTTATTGAATAATCTTAGTACAATGTTATGCATACACACGAAATTGTATGTCTTCATTTGTAGAGTTTACAACAGCCATAATATTAAGGAAAGAATCATGCCCTCATTATTACTAGATAACTATAGAAATAAATATTACACATTATTCAAGTATGGAGGAAACAAATCTATGAAGATTATACAATCTTCAATTATGGCAGAGATGTAATCTTCAATTATGGCAGGAATATGGAGAATGATTTCCATTCCTAATTTCGCCATATCAGGATCCAGTGTGCCATATATTTTGCGTGCAACTTGTAGTTTCAACACTCCCTCTCAAGTTGGTACAAAGATATCTGTCATGCCTAGTTTATCTAGATAGCAGTAAAACACATTGCTAGAAACCGGTTTTGTCAGCATATTAGCTAGTTGTTTATTCGATCTCACAAATGGCATTGAGATAATTCTTGAATCAAGATTCTCTTTGATGAAGTGTCTGTCTACCTCAATATGCTTTGTTATGTCATGCTGCACAGGGTTATGTGATATATCTATGACAGCTTTATTATCACAAAATAATTTCATCTCATTTGTTGTTCCATAACCAAGTTCAGTTAATAATTTCTTTAGCCACATAAGTTCACACATACCCTTTACCATACCTCTGAATTTTGCTTCGGTACTTGACAGGTTACCACATTTTACTTCTTACTTCTCCAAGTGACAAGGTTTCCACCAATAAATGTGAAGTATCCAGATGTCAATCTTTGGTCAATTTTACTCCCAGCCCAGTCAGCATCTGTGTAGCCTTTGATATTGAGATGCCCATGCTTCTTGAATTTAATACCTTGTCCGGGAGCTCCCTTTAGGTACCTAATGATTCTCAAAACGGCCTCCATATGCTCCTCACTTGGAGCATGCATGAATTGACTAACACAACTTACTGCATATGCTATGTCAAGTCTTGTGTGAGATAGGTAAATTAATTTTCCGACTAACCTTTGGTATGTTTCTTAATTTGTTGGGATTTGGTTTGGGTCTATGCCTAATTTGGAATTAGGTTTGCATTCGAGCATACCAACTTCGGCCAACAAATGAAGGATGTATTTTCTTTGGGAAAGAAAAATACCATTCTTGTTTCTAGACACCTCAATTCCTAGAAAATATTTTAATCCGCTCAAATTTTTCATTTCAAATTCCTTTGATAATTTTGTCTCTAACAATTTAATCTCTATATAATTATCACCAGTAATAATCATGTCATCAACATATATGATCAAAATTGTTATTTTACCTTGATTCTCTTGAAAAACATGGTGTGATCTGAGTTACCTTGGGTATAGCCGAAACCTTTCATAGCTTTACAAAATATGTCGAACCAAGCTCTTGGTGACTGCTTCAGTCCGTATAATGCATTTTCTAGTTTACACACCTTCTCATCCAACCCTGAATATTGATATCCAGGTAGAACATCCATGTAGATTTTTTCTTCTAGATCTCTATGTAAAAATGCATTCTTTACGTCGAACTAATGACCAATCAAGATTTGCTGCAAGAGATAAAAGAACTCGAATTGTGTTTAGTTTAGCAACGAGTGAAAAAGTCTCTTGGAAATCAATTTCATCAGTCTGTGTGTATCCTTTTGCTACTAGACGGGCTTTATATCTCTCTATTTTTCCCTCAGCATTATATTTCACCAAAAAAATCCACTTACACCTAACAGTCTTTTTTCCTTTCGGTAATTCCACCAATTTCCGATTACCATTTTCCCTTAAGGCATCCATTTCAACTTTCATTGCTTCTACCCATTTGGGATCTTCAAGGGCTTCTTCTAGGTTGTTTGGCACTATTACCAAGGATATCTGATTTGAGAATTCTTTTAATGGTTTTGATAATTTTTCTATTGCGATGTAATTTGCAATAGGGTATCTTATCTTTTTACTTATTCCATCTTCATGAACATACCATTTTGGTAGTTTTCCTCGATTAACCCTTGGTGGTAATTTATAAAAAATCTTAAGAGAACTTATTTCATCTCCAGCCATTGCTCCTCTCTCTGGCCTAGACGGCTGTCTCTCCTATCTCTCCGGCCGTCTCTCCTCCGCCTTCTCTAGGATTGCTATGAGTTAATACATATATTTGGTTGTTGTGCAGTTTTCAAGATTCATTGTTTTTTTTCCTCCACTGACAAATATGCAACTGAAATACATGAAAATGGAAGTATACTGAATTCCACTTTAACCTTCTTCCCATTATTTATTTCTGGTATATTTGCAAGGAACAAGTTTGTAAAAGTTGCTTATTTGAATTAATGATTTTTTTTTTCTTAGCTTTAAGTTATGTACAATTGATACGAAAGGCAGTGAAAATGGGTGTCATTATGAATTTCTCACCTTGATCAAAACATGTTGAGTCTGTTATATCCCACTTAGCTCTTCTATCTGAGTTCTGGTTGTTTGATACAGTTCTGCTTTTTTTCTTTTCTTTTCTTACTGTGCTTTAGATGTGCTCTTTTCTATTTAATTTAGGTTTTTGCACTTTATTTAATGGATTGTTTAAAACCATATCTCATTTTAAACTATTTTTGAATTAAACTGAACTAGTTCGAAATTGTAACCGAACCAAACTTGAGCTGGTCTATTCAGTTTGAAATCCATTTTCAATTTCAAACCAATTTGGTTTGAAATTAATTCCAACCCGAACTCGAACCTTAGGCAGATTTGATTTGGTTTGGTTTGTTGCCAGCCCTAATTATACGTATATATGTACTTCCTCAATTTTTTTGAACATATACAATTCACCTACGTAATAGCAACATATTAATTGAAAAACTAGAGACAATTTTATTCTAAATAATTATTAACATGCCTCATAAATTATACTGATTTTTTAATTAACATATATAATTCACTTAATTTAATAGCAACATATTAATGAAAAAAACTCGAGACAATTTTATTCTAAATAATGATTAACATGCCCTTAAATTAAGTACAACACAATACTTGCTCAAAGATCATAATTCTAAGTAAACTCTGTGAAGAAACTCAAATCATATACCTATGGTGATGTTGGGTTGTGGACTAAATTAACTAATGAAGTCTAACTTGGTTATTCTAATTTAAACCAATCTAAATTATTCATGTTTGGTTAATGCCTAAAATTATACTTTGACTTAAGTTATTCCTTGTTTGGTAATAATTTAATGGCTTAAAACATGATTTGATATTACAAATTATTTTGTCTTGCAAAATTTGTAATATCAATAATAAAACTATTCTTTGTATTTTTTATTCATTTTGATTGAAAGATATTGTACAAAAAAATGAGTTATGTATAAATTAATTCTATATATAAGAGATACACATTGCATTTAGTAAAACTTGTTTAATTAAACTTATATGTACTGCAATTTATTTTGTCAGAAATATATTGGGTTGTTGAACAAAAAATTATTTGTTTGTAGTACAATTTCAAAAAATATTTTTTATTTAATAATTTTCTAGATTGCATATTTTGTTAATTGAGAAATTTATATCATTTTTAAAAAAAAAAATTGTTGATTTGATAATTGATAAAGTCATAGGTTTCTTTACGCTTAAATGGAAACAAAATTAATTGTTTATTTTACATTCTTTAAAAAAAAATTAAAAATAATAAAAATAATGAAAAGTTAGGTCTCATATCCAAATAAAATTAAATCACCTAGAGAGATGGATTAGTTTAGACCAATTTAAGCTAGCCTAAAGATTGGCTTATTCCATCATAGTCCAGCTCAATTAAAACCACATTTGACAGAATGAGTAAGGCCTAAAGTCCTTATTTCACTGTTTAATCCACAATCAAATATGACCAATGTAAAATGGGTCCCATACGGTTCAATTGGATATATTTTCTTGCTTATTATATATATATTAAGGAGTAGAACTAGGGTGTTCTTAATTAATCTCACCAAAGTGTTTGGGGGGCTTAACTTTAAAATCCAACAATTTGGTTTCAAATGATGAATCTGAATCGTTGGAACTGGCTTACCTTACGAGTGATGCGTCTATATGTGAAAATTTTAAACATTCGAATTAATTTAGTATAAAGTCTATCTATCAATATTAGAAGGTTAATAAATTAATTTTAGTGCATTCATTTTTTAAACGTTTTTTGATTGCTTGACTTTATAATAAATTAATTCAAATATTTAAAATTTTCACATGTAGACACATCACTCGTAAGGTATGCGAATTTCAACGGTTCAGATTCATTATTTGAAACCGATTTGATGGGTTTTGGAGTTAAGCTCACCAAACACTTTGGTGAGCTTAAGAATACCCTAGTTCTACTCTCTATTAAGAATTGATCTTATCTATACTCTACTCTTGCTTATTGTAGCACGCATTTAAATTAATTTAATAGATTTTAAAGTTAAGCTCACCAAACACCTTGGTGAGTTTAAGAACATATGAATAGAACTAGGGTGTTTTTAAGCTCACCAAGGTGTTTGGTGAGCTTAACTCCAAAATATATTATATCAATTTCAAATAACAAATTTAAGCCATTGAAATCCATCTATTTTACAAGTGATAAATTAAATGCAAAAAAAATTAGATTAATTTTTATATTTTCAAAAAATCAAAATAAAATTGGCAAATAGGGGTGAATATCAGACATCGGAAACTTATTAAAAGGTGATTATTATAATTAAAAAAATTGAAAGACTACTTATTATAAGATGAAATTTTGAAGGTGCGGTGGAACTATCCAAAATACTACTTTGTAATTATACATCCGAGAACATTGCGTACGTGGATAAGAAGAAGTGCACGCTTGAAATCACAAGAATAATTATAGGCATGTTTGCAAAATCCAGACCATCTTTTTAAAAAAGCTTCTTACATTTTTGAAGCCAGCACGGAAATTGCAGTCAAAGAAAGAAAGCTAATTAATGATTGATCTTCTTTCCAGTCAACAATTCTAAACCCCTAGACTTTATTTTATAGCTAGGAAGAAGGAAGCTAATAAGTTGGTACAAATAATATATATTTTTGTTTGCGAATTTCGACTGCCTAACCAAAGGCATCCTGATCTTGAATATATATATATATATATATATATATATATATATATATATAATTAATTAATCCATGTTCTCTCGTTAAATCATTCACACGTACCAAGCCCATTTCAATAAATTGGCAGCCTATAAGTACCAAACTTGCTCCAGCTTTCTTATCACAACAAAATCAAATCGATATATAAGAGTTAGCTAGCTAGAGAGCAAATTAATCAAGAAACATATATATATCCAGGTGAATGGGGAAGGGAAAGAATTATTTTCTTGCATTTTTTGGTTTGAAGAAGTCATCTGGAGAAGAAAGCAGGTCGGGGGAATACAGGTACCACTATGAGTACCAGAAAAAGGTCCGACCCAGCGATGAAGACCGTCCGTATTGGTATGGTGAACCAGACATAGACCGCAAAGCCAGAGACTACATCGATCGCTTCCGCCGTGGCATCAACTCAGAGGACTGATCATTGGCTCATTGCTTGCTTCTTTATTAATCTTTATCTGTAACTATATGTACATGCATACTTAAATATTCCTTTTTTCTTTTTCTTTTTCTTTTTTCTTTTTTTCTTCCTTTTGGTTTATTTTTCCCTCTCGCTTTTGAGGTTTTTTTTTTTTTTTTTTACTTTTTTCGCTTTCCATATATATACAGTTATTTATTAAGGTTTGCTTTGTGCAGCAATTTGATGCTTGTTTGTGGGATTGATTTTGTAGAAGAATGTTTTTTTTCCCCCATCTTATAGTGGAATAAATGTATTTTTTACATATAACTATACAGAATTATTTATTTTTCATTTCATTAATGACCTTCCGTAACTCTATCCCTGTCCAGTACAAAAATGTCATGAAGAACTGTTATCAATCATCTCTATAATGTCTCTATGTATAGGGATCCATATCCACTACTTTTAATTCTTAATAGAAAAGCAGTCGGCTACTCTCTATTTTCTCTCTATATCTCTATTCAAAGAAGCGAAGAGAGAAAAAGTAAATCACGTAGACTTTAAAGTAAGAGAAGAGAGATAGAGAGAAGAGCAGAGAAATAGCATGGAAAGAAAAAGCACCGGATCTCATTCCTATGTATAGAAATATTTTTGTGTCTTCTTCAAAACCCACAGAACATATATAACAATGAATTGATAATGTTAGTCGGGTTGAAAAAATAATAAACAACACCTTATGTTTTTATTTTATTTTATTTTTTTGGCAAGGCTATGATAATATGCATATTACAGATCAAGTCGTGCTATAGATTTATATTTTTATTTTGAGCTTGTGTCGGAGGAGACGAAGAGATCTAGATAAAAGCTCAGAGTAGATATGCAGATATATATAGTAAAGACAAGAGTATCGTGCATGTACATGACAAATTATAAAGAAGAAAATTAGCTTTAATTAATCAAGAATTGTAGTTTTTATAATTTAAAACATGATTGATTTTAATTTTGAGCATATTTGATATAGTTTTAAAATTTATTGAATAAATATGTTAGTTATTAAAATATAGAATGATAAACACATAATTATAAGATTTGAGATGATAAATACGTTAATTTTATATTTTTAGGTAGTATACATAAAATTCTGCCATTTATGTTATCTTACATTTGCAAACACTTAATAGGTGACATTAATATCTTAGTCAGCAATTCACCTGACATTGCCTAATAGAAACAAATTAAAAGGTTGCAGTACTCTAATCAATTTATTTGCAAAAATCCAACATGTGTTAAAGAGGTTGTTATGTGTGTGTACATAATTACAAACATATACATAGGACTTGGCTACAGTGCTATGGATAGCTAAGAGGTCTCCTGTGCTACGGCTCAATATTTAACTTTTAAAAATTCTAACGATCGATCCGAACCGTTCATTTTGTTCTCCATATTAATATGTGCTTGGAGACCAAATTTTACATTTTAATGAATCTTTTTACTATTTATTAAGCATTTTACAAAATTGTTGATCCAACGGTGGCTGCTGATTTTACTGTTTTGTTAAACCACTGTTGGATCAACAATTTTGTAAAATACTTAATAAATATTAAAAAAATTCAGAAAAATGTAAAATTTGGTCTCCAAGCACATATTAATATGGAGAACAAGATGAACGGTTTGGATCGGCCATTTGGATTTTGAATTTTAGATTTATGGTCAAATACACAAACCCCTTCATGCATTGCAATGCACCATAGCCCATCTCTCTCTCTCTCTCTCTCTCTCTCTATATATATATAGGAGGGATCAGATGACACCATTTTTTGGTGACATCGAAAGATATCGTGTATTTTCAAAATTTCTAAAGTCCAAACAGTCTTATCCAAACCATTCAACTTAATGGATATGTTAAAATGTGCTTGCAAATCAAATTTTACATTTTTCTGAATTTATTTACTATTTATTAAGTATTTAATAAAATCGCATATTCAGACCATTGAATTTTTGTACCCACCTTAATAAATAGTGAAAAAATTCAGAGAAATGTAAAATTTGATCTGCAAGCACATTTTAACATATCCATCAAATTGAATGGTTTTGATTGACCTTTTGGACTTTAAAAATGCATGATGTCATCCGATGTCACCAAAAAAAGATGTCATCCGATCCCTCCTCATATATATATATATATAGAGAGAGAGAGAGAGAGAGAGAGGAGGGATCGGATTACACCACTATTTTGGTGACATGGTGTGACAATGTCCATTTTTGAAATTTCAAAATCCAAATAGTCGATCCAAACCGTTCAATATGATGAATATATTAAGAGTAACTTGAAAATCAAATTTTACATTTTTCTGAATTTTTTTACTATTTATTAAGTATTTAACAAAATCGCTATATTCAGACCGTTGAATTTTTGAACCCCTCTAAATAAACCAAAAAAAAATTCAGAAAAATGTAAAATTTGATCTGTAAGCACATTTTAACATATCCATCAAGTTGAACGGTTTGGATCGACTGTTTGGACTTTGAAATTGGACGGTGTCATTCTATGTCATCAAAAAATGGTGTCATTTGATCCCTCCTCACATATATAAATATAATTCCTTTCAGAAATTTGCATTTTTTTTTAAAAGAAAAATTGAACTTGTGCTACACCCCTCCCTTCAAACAATGTGACGTCCACCACACTTCTTAATCCTTAGAAATGAAAAAACAGTCCCAACATATACATATTGGCATTTTCTGCACCATAAATAATAATTATAGCTAAAATAAAGGTTATTTTAGTTTACATACAAAATTTATCGGACATTAATTTAACAAATATTATTTAAAAACTTAAAATTGTGTATGTGTTTTCAATTATTTATATATCATATTAAAATGTGATTAGTGACCAAATTTTATGTTTTTTTAGATAGTTACAAAATCTCTTTTTGGATGGTCTAGTTGCAGTTATTTTGTACTTATCTAAAAAAATAGTAAAAAAAATTCAAAAAATATAAAATTTTGTCACTAAGTACATTTTAATATGTATATCATGTTGAGCGGTTTGGATCAACTGTTTGAATTTTGTAAACAGAGATAGAGACGTGGAGTATGGTTAAGGCACAAAACCAATAGTATATTTTAACTCTACTCTTTTTTAATATGGTGAATCATTGTTTATTACTAAAAATAATAAAGAGGAGGGTTCCAATGCCTTATCATACCTCATATTTTATATCTTCGTTTTGAAAATCCAAATTGTTGATCCGAATTGTTCAGTATAATATTTAAACTAAAATATGCATGGAAATGAAATTATGTATTTTTTGAAATTTTTTTACTATTTTTTTAAGATAGCTACAAAATCATTGTTTTTGAACCGTTCAAAAAATAGTGATTTTCTATCCATCTTAAAAAATAGTAAAAAATTTCACCTCTAACTATATTTTAATATATATATATTATGTTAAACGGTTCGGATCAACAATTTGAATTTTGAATACAAAGATATAAAAATATGAGGTATGAAAGATATGAGATATTGAACTCTCCTCAATAATAAATTAGTTACGAGTCATAAATAGTTTTGAAGAATTTTACTAGAAGGACTATTAGAAGCCCTAGTAATAAATTAATCCAATGTATTTTGTATACTTTATAATTCATATATAATAGGAATTGATACCTGATTAGATGCAAAGGAAGCAACAGACAACGAGAACGAGGTGGGGAAGATGATGGAGGCAACAATAAGTTTTCATGCATGTGATTTTGACATCTCTGGTTATAGTACTAGCGTATGGCATGTGGATAGATTATCTTTTGTCTCTCTGCCTAGGCACATATACAGATGCATATTATGCATGTGACTTAATTATTGGGTCTTAAAGTTCATAAATCCAAATACAAATGAAGAATCCCCATGCATGATGCAATATGGTATTCAAACCCCTGGAATATATTTCACTCTGCAATCAAAATTTTGCATCTTGAATTCTTGATATGATTAGGAATGTTGGTTTAATAAAGATTCTATTAGAATTCCATCTGGATTGGATTGTAGAGGGAACTGATCCTTAGATCATATACATGCCTCTCTTCCTCACCTCCCGGATCTTGGTCCCCTTAGATGAACTAATTAGTTAATTAATCATAATGATTAATTGTACTCTGACATGCATGACATCACTGCCCCTTCAAATTGTCAACTTGTTTATCGCCGTCCCACTATATATTTCTCTACTTAGAGCTAGAAGCGAATTCAATAAGCATTATCTGTATATATTATTCGTTGCAACAAGTAAAAATCTAACTAGTTCATGGGTTCTTGGGTTCGTACTATTACCTCTCCTTTTCGAAAAGCTTACACGATTTTCAATCCAGCTCATCCCAGGGAACCAAAAGCACAATCAGGTTTGGTATATATTCTGATATACATATGCATGTCTTGGTTTCTTAATTTTCAAATTACATATATATGATTCTAGCTAGCTTGTAATTAACTTCTGGTTTGGACATTGATTTGAATGGCGCACAGTGCATGATCATACAAGATCAAAGCTTCATGGAGAGGTGATGGCATGCTCATACGACGACGTGCAAGTGATGTGGTCCATTCTCGACAAGTCGAGGATCGGGGAGCATCCCACAACATCGTGAGATAGTCGAGGAGAAATTAAGCATCATGACTAATCCAATTTGTCAAGTTTTCCTTTGAGTTGCAATCTGTTAGAAAGGGAATTAGAATCCCCATGTGTTCTTTATCCGGTGCATGGTGAGATTTTTGTAGAGATTTTGTGTGTTAATGGCATGGCTTGCAAGGAGTGGTATATAATTTTTCTTTTCTTATTAAATGATGAAGAAGCCTCACAAATTTCGGATATATATAGAAGTTAGAAACGTACGTGTTGTCCTAGGCAAACTTAATTATAGCTTGAAAAACTTTGTAAATGTTTAAAATCATTCTTAAATGGCGTATTTCAATTATTAAACTTTAATTTAGGAGCTTGAACTGAATAATTTGGACGATCTGCTCTGCTTCTCTCTGTTAGTCATATGAAAATTAACCAGGCTAATTATATTAACATTTCCAATTGACGAATTTACAATCTAATTAAAATCATGCTGCATCATTGGAAATTAAAGGGCGGACTTTAACTATTATAACTTCATATAATAAAGGAAATTAGATGTTTCACAGAGACGTATAGTTTAATTTACATAGAAATACTACCTCAAAAAGAAAAATTACTTTAGAATAATAACCATTGATGCAAAATTAAAGAAAATCATGTGGTGATGAATAGTGATGAATAGTGATGGTGGAAGATTTATTTCAGTCCGTTGGATAGATATAATGTTGAAATCATGTGGTGATGAATAGTGATGGTGGGAGAAAAACCCAAATAGGCCCACACAGATCGGAATTCGTATCCTCTGAGATATCACAAACTTTGCCTGACTTTATGGGAAATCCCAACTGTTTAAATACCTTCTGCACGAATCTCAAAGCAAACATAATACTGATGCCTACATCACCTCCGAATAGGCACCGGAAACGTCGGTCACGCAAAAGTTGAGATATCTCAGAGGATACGCACTCCACAGATCGAAAGCAAGCTGAGAACTTGGCTATAGAAAAAGGGCATAAGGGGAATTTCTTACTACAATTTTGTGCTTTCTTTTTTTAGCACTCTTTAGTACCATTACTGGGACTTTCAGTAATGAAAAAAGGTAAAATAGAGTTATGGGGGACAATTTCTTTAATTAAATAAAATTGTTAGCTGTCTTTTATTTATTTAATGGTTGACACTCAAAACCAATTAGTGCTCTATTTTCAACCAATGAACACAAGTTTCTTGATCCATATGTTATTACTTTGAGCATATCTAAGTAGGTTGAACTCAACAAAGGTTTTTTTATTATTTTTTTTTACCCTTTTCTTTCAGTAAAGTTTGGGTCAAGTAACCAACTAGTTTAAGAGTAGGCCTCAAATGCTTTTACATTTACATTTTTATTTATAAAGTTTAAATAATCGATTCGAATTGTTAAATATGATCTTCATATAAAAATGTATTTGGAGTCCAAATTTTATATATTTTTTTAATCTTTTATTATTTGTTTTGATAGGTATAAAATCATTGTTTTTCTAGAAAATTATGGACCATCCAAAAATAATGATTTTGTACCTATTTTAAACAAATAGTAAAAATTTCCAAAAAAAATATAAAATTTGGTATCCAAGCACATTTAATATAAAATATAGGAGGTCATGGATTGAAAACCGGAATGGGAGAAATCCTTGATTATTATAAAAGGAGTATTTAAATAGTTGGTTGGTAATAATCAGTCTTTTATCTAGTGACAAAAACACGTCTCTTATGTGAGAAGTCACGGGATTGAAACCCAAATAGAAGAAATTATTTGTTACAAAGGTTAAAATAAAGAGTCTTGGGTGGCTAGACTCTCATTACTTGTTTTCAAAAAAATAGTTAAAAGGTTTGACCTCCGATATTTATTAAAAAAAAAAAAACTTAAGATAAAAGATGAGAGGCACAGTGAGATATAAAAGACATATCACATGATCTGTACTATTTACCTGCATAAAAAAACGGTCGGAAATAATCCCCCTTCCATGCACTCCACAAAATAGACAAGAAAATTGGAATTTGTAAGAATGGCGTCTTCTTCAAGTTCCACCCAGGACTGCTAGATGGACAGGACAGCCCGCTGACAAACAGGCCAAGCAATTAATTTATTAATGTTGGACGAGCTGTGATCCGAATAGAGCACAAAGTTCGGTTCATGTTTAAATTATTTTGAGAAACCGAACCGGATTTGGACAATAACTGAACAGTCCGTTGATCAGTAAATAGATTAAGCCCATTCGAGCAGCTCTGATCTGGTTAAGATCGATCTCATTCTGACCCTTTTCTATCTACTCTTAACCGATCTTTCCTCTCTATTGGCCACATCACATTATGAATGCTCTTTTCTTAATACTACGAAGCAAAACAAAAGTTGCATTTAATTTTTTTTAAATAGATTTGGTTCCATAGTGCATACGTAGATTTTTGTAATATATTTGAGCCTCAAATTTTGCATATAAATGAAGTTGTATTTATTGAATATTTTGCACCTTTTTTACTGGATTTTGTTTTGTACAAAACTTGTAATGTTATTGATAAGTTGGTTGTTGTCCATACAAAGATCCGTTTGTTGTCCAAGTTTGGTCATGTTGGCCAAAATGGACGTTTTTTGAACTGGACAAGTAATGATCATGGATAATTTCTAGACAAAATTGGACGAACTGATCATGCACAAAAGCTCCTCGTATTCGGACCGATTATGGACTGGACACTTCATATTTACATTTTGAACAGGGCCGAGTATGAACCGAAATCCGCTCATTCGCAGCCCTATGGGACCACCCGTCCTCATTTATCATTTTACCAGCACAATTAAATTCAGACAGCCAAATCAAGTATAAGCACAAAATTAACTTACAGTAGGCAATTGATTTATTGAATATTCAAGGATAGACAAACTTAACATAATAAATTAAATCCTTAAAAAATGTTAATTACTAATGATATAAAAAATGTTAATTACTAATGACCCAATGCTACAGAATTGGGCCTGAAAGGAGAAAAATAAAAAAGCCCATCATAATTTAAACCGCTCTTTCCTAGTTGCCTTAAGCGCCTCTCTTGCTCCCTGTCATTAAGTCAACCGCCTCTTGTTTCCGAAAATAATCCTTATTATATTTTGTTGCTTAATCACATTCTACTTTCCTCTTTAAAACAAAAAAAAAAAACAAAAAATAATAACAAACAATACTATGGTCTGTCTACCCACAAGCCCCCTATTCCGAATCCTGTGGTCTATATATGCAGCGGTCTATGCAACCGCGCGACAAGTATAGCATGATAAAATATTAAATAATAATAAAGGAAGTTACAATGTAGGATTATTTAAATACACACACACACACACACACCCCCCATCTTTTTGTCAAAAGAATAATGTTTATTTGACTATAAGATATCTATTTGAATGTATATATTATTGGTAGTAAAACAAATTCACGGACGATTAGTGCGCTTAAGATTTGTTTCTATGCCTGATGATCCATTTTTAACGGATTAATATGGTAATTATGACATGATTTTGAAATTTGCCACCTAGAACATGATTTATTATTTAATATTAAGATTCATGATCTAACAATCTTTAATAGAATATTAAATCACGTACACTTAAATTAACATGAATCTTAATACAAAATCAATGGCAGGATTTTCAGAAGATCGATCGGTTCCCTTCTCCAAAACCACTTTCAAACCCCTAACACATTTCTACTGGTTTTTCGCCCATAAATTTTCATCGGAAATTTATAAAAAAAAATTCTAGTAATGATCAGCAGAGAAGGAAGTTACAGTTCAGTGTTTACTGTTGCAAAACATAAAAAATTTAAAACTCATTGCAAGCGCTCTGGTAAAGTTCAGCAGAATAAAAGTTTCTGTTGCAACTTGCAAGCCTTATAAACTTTTTCAGAATTAAAACTAATAATTTATTGTTTTCGGGTTATGTAAAGTACATAATAACGCATCACAGAAACAAAATAAGGACAGCACCATATGTATGTTTATGTTTATGTTTAGAAGAAAAAAAACATAAATGAAATTAAGACATACACCGTTTGAGGCTTTGAAATACAGTTCGATCTGTAGCTCTCTCTAGTTATGATGGAGATAATTGTTCCATGCTGACGCGGCATCCAAATATGGCTGCATGCTCACCATCTCGTCGGTGCGGCCAAAGCCAATGCTGTCTGAAGGGTGGTTGACATACCAAGCCGGCATCCCGCTGCTCTCAGCCTGAACTACAGGGGTATTTGCAGCTGTCTCTGGAGGCATTTGTGGAGGCGGCAGTGCAGGAGGGAGAATGAAGCCCTGGGTCAGGCTCTGTGTCAGAGAAGGAGCAGGTGTGCTGGGGCCCGTTATCTGGAGGGCCCTGGTATGAGATTGAGAGGAAGCAGAAGAGCGGAGGTGGTGGATGCGCTCCTGCACATTCCTGAGGCGCATCTCCACAAGCCATGCGAGGGCGGTAGCTTCCTCGATGGGGGCGGCATTGAGGGCGAGGTTGCCAGCGATGGCGTCATGCATGAGCAGGCAGGTGTCAAGCTCATGATTGTCCCGCTCAAGGCGGCGCAGTTGCTCCTGTGCCTTGGCGAGACGCTGGCGCAGGAAGCCTTCCTGGTCCATCATCTTCTTCGACTGCTCTGTATCTGGCATGCTCCGGAAGCGCCGCAGCACACGCAGGCTCTCTGCTGCCGACGGCCATGCCTCAGCCTCCCGCTCGTGCGGACCCCCATACACCACCACACACGTCTTCACGTCGCACAGAGTCGAGAGCTCATGTGCCTTCTTCAACAGCCCCTTCTTCCTCTTCTTGAATGTCACGCGCCGCGTTGAGTCATTCGCTATCCATGCTAGTTTTACCTTTTTTCTCGCCATTAAATTAGTTCCCTAAACCACCACCTCTTTCTCTCTTAGCTACTCTTCCCTTTTTTTTTCTTCTTAGTTGCTGTCTATGTGCATATATATATATATATATATATATATATATAATGGCATTGTGGAGAGATGCGAATTAATAAAAATATATGTATATGAAGTATACCCCCGGACCCTGGCTTATAATGGCATCAAATTATGGTTCAAAGATTGTGTTGGTAATGTTACTATATATGAATGTAATTAAGAAAGTCACATGCATGTACACGCACCGTGTATTCATCCCTTCATATATTCTACTTTTCTTTGTCCTTACTTGAATCATATTATCTCGGTATCTCCTGTATATTAATGACAATGATAAGGTTGGGTTTTGAGTAGGATTAATTTATATGTTCATGACGAAATTTTAATTAGTCTGCATGCACCTATTTGCATAAATATAAGATTTGATTCAAATTATTTATAAACATTTGATAAACATTGGTTCTATAGTATGAAACTATGAATTATATAATATCCGTAGATTTGTTTGCTTTCAAAATTGCTTTATCTAATTATTCTGTAAAAAACAATTAACAAAAGGACTTTTTTCAAAATAATGCCACTTAAGCAATTTATCTATTTGTTTCCCAGTTGAATCATGTATATCCTTAATTAATTTCCACCGTTTGGTTGAATTCAAACAGAATCCCGAGAAAATGTAATTTTAAAAATACAGATAAGGAGAGCATAGATGCTAAATAAGGAGAAACCAATGATTAATCAAGGAGAGCAGGAGATGTGTTATTGACCTTGATATTAGAATCTCTCCATAATCCATAAAAGGCAATAAGATTTGATTGGAAAACAATGAATCAAAGATTTGATTGGAAACCAATGAATCAAAGATTTGATTGGAAACCAATGAATCAAAGATTTGATTGGAAACCAATGAATCAAAGATTTGATTGGAAACCAATTAATCAAAGATTTGATTGGAAACCAATGAATCCTTAAATTCAAACCTGTCTTGAAGTCAATCCAATATTAATGTATGACATAAAATAGAACAGCTCATGGCCTAAGTGTAACCAACGGTCATGCTAATTAATTACTCCTTTAATTTCTTAAGCAATTAATATGCTTTGCGAGCCATACATAAATGTATGTATATAAATTAAAGAAGGCATTTTTCTTCATATGGAAAACTAGTGGTTGCAACTATTTATGCCAAAGCAAGAAAAGAAAAAATGCATTGCTAATTAATCAATCCAGTTTTCATTTGGTTGCCAAGTAGTCCTACTCGGACTTTCTTGTTTGGCGTATACTAATATTATATTTATTTTTGAATTGATCCCTGATCCGTCATGGGTCATGGCTAACTCTAGGTATTCCCTTTTCAAATCAAGGAGGAAGAGGAGGAAGAGGAGGAAGAGGAGGAGATTCAACATTGAGTGACAGATTGAGTACGTCATTGACTACGCCGCTTTCTTAGTTTCTTTCTTACATTTTTGGGCTTATCAAATTTGGTAATTAATTCACCAATTGCAACAAGTGTTTATGGGCCACAATGAATAATAAAAGAAAGGCCAATTTGGTAATTAATTCATCAATTGATCAACAAAATGTTTCCTACGTAACTTTATCATTTCAACTTCGCTTGATGTAAAATAAAATTTTCTGAAAGGTCAAGGAAGGATAAGCCCAAAAATAAAATTTTCTGAAAGATCTACAACTTTATTATTTGGATTTTCTCGGAATCAAATTATATAACATCCAAAAAATTATGCAAAGTTGAATCTCTATATTTCTTTGTAACTTTGCCAATTTTTGGGGATGAATCAATCAAAAAACAATGTTAGCAGCTAACATGAGAATTTGAAGTGGAATTCAGTCCCGCACTTCGTTTTTCAAGCACAGGCAAATTCTGTTTTTAGAGAAAGCGTAAGTGGCTTAAAAAACAAAGTCTGGGATTAAATAGGGGCGGAATTCAACTTTAAGTATAGAGAGAGTTAACCGACTAAATATCATATATTTAAAAAATATTATAATAAAAACTAAAATCTATATAACATAACATCAATAAATGAAATGACATGTTTAAAAAAATTTTGAAAATAAAAAAAACATATTCATATACCTTTCTTGTTTTAATTTTTTCTATAGTTTGCTATTTTCTGCTTTTTAATCTTTGGCTTCCTTTTTCTTTTCTTTTTTTTGTCTTCTAAATTTCTAAATTTAAAAAGTTATTAGAAAATAAGTTTTTGCAAATTTAGAATGCACTGTTAATAGAAAGTAGGGGCGTCAATGATAGCTTTTTAACCGTTTATCCGGTACCGTATTCGATAAGATTGGTATGGGTAAGATTTTTTTTTTTTTTTTGTTAGCTTATTGGATATGAATATGTATAAGGATTTTTTTCATTAGCTAAACGGGTAAGGGTAATTATATAAAATATAATAATATAATAATATTTGAGCAATAATTAGTGAGTATTTTTGTTATTTAGTGTATTATTTTTGTTGTAAGAAAAAATATTAAACATTATTTTTATTTGCATGTCTGCTTCTTTAATTAAATAATTAAATTTGTCGGAAGATATATTCTTGTTTTTTAATTCTCTTGTTTTATAAAAATACAATTTAGTTGATATTTATTGTACATTTATTTTTATTTTTTTATTAGTAATGTCATTGCATATGTGTAAAATAAATGAGTTTTGATGTTCTAGTTGTAAAATATAATAAAACTAATTATGATACTAGTATTATTTGTTATTCACCCGCTACCGTTGCGTTACCCGATAATTTTAACGGATAAAGGTAGAGTAAGGTAAGATCAATTCTTAATGAGTAAGGATATGGTATGGATAAAGTCATTCTTAATGGGTATGAATATGAAAATGCTTTACCCATTGACACCCCTAATAGAAAGCAAAGAAATGAAGGTTTTTTTTTTTTAATTTAAAATGTACGGTTAGAGAATCCGTGGCTTTCTTATTTTAAGTTTCTAAATTTTCAATAGCTAAAGAAAGAAAGGTTTTTATTCTTTTTTCTTATTTTAAATTTGAAAGTTTCTTCTGTAGAAAACAAGGCCTAAGGGTATAATAAAAAAAAAAAAATCTCTAACCATGCATTCTAAATGTCAATGACTTTTATTTTTTTCCGATAACCGCACCGCTATTATTTTCCTAATTTATTTTTGTACTTTTCTATATTTAACAACTTTTTCAAGTCAGTTGTTCACGTGATCTAATAAATTGGATAACCAAAGTAAAAGAAGGAATATATTATTCTTACACATATATGTCCTTTACATTTTTTGTATTATCACAAGGTTAGCTAGTACATATAAAATTTATGTACTTGTTAACAAAATTATAGTAAAAAATTTATGTACTTGTTAACAAAATTGAAAACCTTGGGTATACTTAGCCACTCTTACTTTGTAGTTTGTACTACCTTCTGCTGCTGGGGTTAGACTCCATAAACTATAGCATTTAGGCTAGACTCCATAGTCCCAAAAAATTTAAATATATTATGAGGGATCGAATGACATCCTTTTTTGGTGGCATCGGAAGACACCGTACATTTTCAAAGTCCAAACAGTCAATCCAAACCGTTCAACTTAATAGATATGTTAAAATATGCTTGTAGATCAAATTTTATATTTTCTGAATTTTTTTACTATTTATTAAGATGGGTACAAAAATTGAACGGTCTGAATATAGCGATTTTGTTAAATACTTAATAAATAGTAAAAACAATTTCAAAAAATGTAAAATTTGATCTGCAAGCACATTTTAACATATCCATTATGTTGAACGATTTGGATCGACTGTTTGGACTTTGAAAACTTTAAAAATATACGATGTTATCCGATGTCACCAAAAAAGGGTGTCATCTGATCCCTCCTCATATATCATACCTCAAAAAGAAATAAACTAAATAACTACATTTTCTGAAAAATTCAAATTTTGACACGGCCGTATCATGTAGATGTTGCATTTAGGAGATGCAGACCATAATTAGGGCCGGGGTCGCATCCTCTAGATGCGGCCACCTCTTTTTTTTCCCTTCTCTTGCGGCAGTTCAATCTGAAGGGAAAAAAAAGGGTGGTCTCATCTAGGGGATGCGCCCCCCTATTTATAGTCTGCATCCTCTAGATGCAGCCCCTAAAAAAGTGGTTGCACCTAGGAAATGTGATTATGTCCAAATTTAAATTTTTCAGAAAACATAGTTATTTAATTTTTTTTTTTTGGAATGTGATATTTTTAAAAATTACAGTCCATAGTCTATTGTGTCCATCATTTTTTCCACTTTTATTGATTATACGCTCTAGTTCATAACGTTTTACTTATGATCCAAAATAATTAAAAACAAGGAAAAATTTCTAGTGTGCCCGTAGAAACTTTTAAAATAGCCAATTTCCCCCATAAAAACACTCTAATATCCAAAATCCCCATTAAAACTTCAAATTCTTTCTTCTATACCCTTTCTATTACTTCACTTTTTATTTAATTATTTTACAAACTTAATAGACCAATATATCCTTCAATCTTTCTTCCTCCCCTCTCTCCCTCCCTGTGTTTCTTCATGAGTGCACTGTGCAAAATGGTTAAATTAGCAACATCACAAAATAAACAATAATATTCACCCAACTGTACTACTCTGTCTATTTGTCTTTCTCTCGTTCTCTATCTCTCTCTGGATTTATGTTGCAAATTATCTCCTTTGTGATAAGTTTATATCTCATATTTGGAGTAAATCCCTAACTAAATTAATTTATTTTCTTCTTTGCAGCAATTGAAGCAGTTTAAACTTTGATATTTTTCAGACCCATTAGTCATAATCTCAAATGGTTTTTATTTTGAGATTGTCAAACGCTAGTGGCTTGTGCTTATATCATAGAAAACGTCATCATGGTGACCATCGTAAGAAATGGTTAAGTTTGGTCAATAATAGTAACCTTAGAGGTAAGTAGGTAGCAAAGTTTTTCAAGCTAAGAATACCTCTTGAGTCTTGACCCTGTTTTAGAAAATCAGTTTCATATTTCACAGCAAATTTGTGAAGAAACATGGGAGAGAGGAGAGGAAGAAAGATTGAAGGGTATATTGGTTTATTCAGTTTTTAAAATAATTAAATAAAAAAGTTAAGTAATAGAAAGGGTGTATAAGAAATAATTTTTCAAGTTTTAATGGAAATTTTGAATATTTATGTGTTTTGATGGGAATATTAGCTATTTTAAAAATTTCTATGAGCACAGGGGAAATTTTCCCTAAAAACAAATCGATTTTTTTAATTTTTTTTATTTCCTATTAATAAAAAATTCGGTAAAATTTTCCTGTCAGGCTCAATGGTGCCACAATCTTCTTATGTGAAAAAAAAAAAACACTATAGTTGCCTTCTCTCTCTCATGTAGTCATATGGTAGGCCACACTACATTATATTACGACCTGGACCGTGTTAGATAGCGAAAGCATATCCACTTTCAAGTTGTTTATTAGAAGTATCTTTTTATAAATATGTTGAGTCAAATTGTTATTTATTCAATGTATTTTTAAATTCCAGCAATTAACGAAAGTTGAGTTCCGGTCCGTCTTATTTATTTTCCAACTAGATGTGAACAAGGTCTCAAAATTTAGAAACTTAAGAGAAATACTCAATAGATCGCTCTTAACTTAATCTAACTCAAGATTAGTGAAGTGAGTTTGATGTTGTTTGAGTAATTTTGAAGTTTTAAGCTCTCACAACAATGGAATGACTAAAACTCTTAGAAAATCTTGTTTTAAAAGATTAGGGTCGACTGAAATACTTTGAAAAGAAAGTTCAAAGCTCTATTTATAGGACAGCCAAAATATCTTCGTAAATTACTACTACAATATTCAAACACTCATCGACACATAGAGTGGTGAATTTCACGTGGATGACAGTCAAAATGATTGGCTGAGGCACGAAGAAGCAATCTTAGTTTTAGAGCATTGGTTGGTGAAGTTGGATAGGAGATGACACAAGCAGATCCAAATGTGGATGGATATATTAGAAGAAAGATGAAATGATTGTTATACTAAATGCACCATTAATCACTCCAAAAACTGAAAATAAATGCGATTGAAAGTAAATATATGAAACTCAAGAGAAATATAAGAAGAGAATTGTTAAAAGAAATAAGTAGTAACTATAAGTCACCTAGTAAACTCCGCATGCGATATTGAAAGCGATTCAAGGCTTGCCGTTTTAAGAGTTGCAACACTAGTTCAGTAACTCTGCTCCGCCTCGCCTCTATCCCTTCTTGTATGCCCAGTCCATCTCGTCTCGCTTTATTCAAGCAGATGACTATGTTTAAGGGTTTTGTCCCTCGTCGCCTCGTCCATTTGTCTCTATTTTCTAGGTTCGACTGAGGGTTTTGTGTATTCATTTCCATCCTCGTAGTATCTACTATAACTATATATATGAATAAGGTACGCATTTTTATAGTTGTTGCTGATGATGAGATTGCAAAGAGTTGTCTCATTCCTCCTCTCTTCTTCTTCTTATTATTCTTTACGTTCTTCTTTTTCCACCTCTCTGAGTGGTGACTATCCTGTGCCAGTTAATTCAGTTTCTGATCCAATTTGATTCAGTGCCTTCTCGGTTGAGTGGTAACTGTCCCGGTCCGATTGGATTCAGTGCCCTTTTCTTCCTCCTCTCTAAGTGGTGATTGTTTTGATCTAGTTTGATTCAGTGCCTCTCGTCTGCGCATTCCTCTAGGCAGTGTCGATTTTGGAAAAAAAAAAAAAAAAAGACGCGTTTCGTCCTCAAAGGACTCAATACGGCATACTCTGCCAGCTATACAACTCGAAAAATTACTACTGTGTCTACATTCCCAGAAAAGAAAATCGAAAGGCCCCACCTACTTGTTAATCGAGTACGAAGAAACTAATTCACATCCTCTGACTTCACATATATATTATTTTTTGACATAACAAATTAGATAATTTTACAAAGGACTCATTGTATAGGTTTTCATACTTTTTTTTTAATTAAAAAAATATTTATAATAGTTGTCTTGTATATCATTGGATCAATGCAATCGCCTAGAAACTTTAAAACAAAACAAAAAACAAAAAAGGACTGTTCAGTAAAATGAGGAAAAACAAACAGACCTAATCCAATTTGGATCTGCTATGTTTAGCCGTCGAATTGTGTCTGTATCGACTGTACGTAAGGCGTGTGTCGCTGTAGTTCTTTTTCTTTTTTGCCATTTTTTTTTTCCCTTTCAGATCGTCCCAAAGAAATGCTCAAATTGTTAATTAAATCTATCCGTAAAATAAAATAAACAAATAAATCAAATCAGAGGGGAACTAGCAACCGGAAAAGCAAAAACCCGATTTCAGTTCCAGCTACCCTGCCATCTGAAAACCGTGCAATCCCAATCCCAACTCCAATCTCTCTCTCTCTCTCTCTCTGTTCATCCATAGTCAGATTGAGTGATTGTTTGATTGGGCATGCCGCCTCCTTCCTCGCCTGTCCCAATCCCAACTCCAATCTCGTAAAGAAAGAAAATGATCCAATTGAATTGAAGTGAGGTGGTGACTTGAGATAAGACCTCTGTATCAAATGGAACCCTATACTCCGCCTCATGAACCCTCCGCCTCTGTCGACGACAAGCCCAGTTCCTCCACCAACGGACACTGCGCGCCGGATCTGAACGGGGCCCACTCACTCCCCCTGGCCAAACGGCCTCGGCATGGGGTGTGCCTGGCGTCGGAGTTCGCGCACCACGAGGCAGGGGTCGTGCGGCTGAACAACGGTAGCTTTGGGTCGTGCCCAGCATCGGTGCTCCAGGCGCAGGGAGAGTTCCAGCGGCTGTTCCTAGCCCAGCCGGACGCCTTCTACTTCAATAAGCTGCAGCCAGCGCTGGAGAGGTCGCGGCGGGCACTGATGCCCTTCATTGGCCTCAAGGAATCAGAATCATCAGCGGAAGTGGCACTGGTAGACAATGCGACGACCGCGGCAGCTATTGTGCTGCAGCACATGGCCTGGCAGTTCACCGAGGGGACCTTCCACAAAGGCGACGTCGTGCTCATGCTGCACTATGCTTACGGTGCTGTCAAGAAGTCTATCCATGCGTATGTCGCCCGTGCCGGTGCCCATGTCATTGAGGTCCCCCTCCCATTCCCCCTCTCCTCCCCTGATGACATCATCCGCGAGTTTCGCAACTCCCTCCATCTTGGCAACTCTAATGGTTTTCTTTTTTCTTTTTTTCTTTTTTTTATTCTGTTTCTTCTTTATATCATATTTCTACTTGTGCTTATTAGCTCTGTAAATATGGCTTCCTGGTTATATCCAAACTTACCAGTATCACTTAGTTAATTCATTCCTTCTAGTCCTCTAGTCCTGGTCCCTCTCTTCCATCTGGCAATTGCTTGTTTCATGGTTGCCTGTGATAGTATCTCATGTACTGCATAGCAATTGCCAGTTTGCCTTCTACTCACTTTTATATTGATTGTCAACTGCTACATTTTTCCCAGGTCGGCGTGTCCGTATGGCAGTGATCGACCACATCACCTCCATGCCTTGTGTGGTAGTCCCTGTCCGCGAACTGGTCCAGATCTGTCGTGAGGAAGGGGTCGACCAGGTCTTCATTGACGGGGCCCACGCCATCGGCAATGTGGAAGTGGACGTGGAGGCTATCGGAGCTGATTTCTATACCAGTAACCTGCACAAGTGGTTCTTCTGCCCACCAGCTGTTGCCTTCCTTCACTCCTGCAAGGGCAGATCCAACAGCCTCCACCACCCTGTCGTCTCTCATGAGTATGGCAATGGTCTGCCCATGGAATCTGGCTGGATTGGGACCCGGGACTACAGTGCCCAGCTTGTGGTCCCCGATGCAATCAACTTTGTGAATAAGTTTGAGGGCGGGATCGAAGGCATCCGTAAGAGGAACCATGAGAAGGTGGTGGAAATGGGGAGAATGCTAGCGCAAGCATGGGGCACTGACCTGGGGGCCCCTCCTGAGATGAGCGGGAGCATGGTCATGGTTGGCTTGCCGGGATGCCTGGGAATCTGCTCCGACTCTGATGCAATGAAGCTGCGGGGACTGCTGAGGGAGGAGTACAAAGTGGAGGTACCCATTTATTATAACTCCAGGAGGGTGGAGGCTGGAGAAGAAGGGCCCACACGCGTCACTGGGTATGCCAGAATTTCATACCAGGTATATAATGTGGAGGCCGAGTACTTTGTGCTCAGAGATGCCATCACCAAGCTTGTAAGCAATGGCTTCAATTGTGCCATGCTTAGTTAAACTTCAACGCAAGGTTCTACCCTCCCCCCCCCGCCCCCCCCCCCCCCCCCCCCCCCTCTCTCTCTCTCACGCACACACACAGTTTCTTGAATTGCATATGATTTTACTTATCCATTAGTTCTTGTTGCACATTTGAAACTCAAATGTGTAATTTTAAAAATTACAATTTGTGGGGCTAATTGTCATAAATTTTTTTTTTAAGTTTTGTGCTTTGAGAGGTTGCATTTAAATGGCGTTATCCCAAAATGATTTGTTTTGTAATCAAAGCTGTAAGGGTTGATATGGCAAATAAGAAAAGCTTCTGCATGTTAATCTTTCGTGCTGGTAACAAAATAATGTTTGTAACCCTTTTAGAATATTATATTATAATTGACAGCAATTGGGGTCAGTCCTGTCTTAGATGATTGCATAAATTACAGTTTTCCTAATCAGAAGACATGAAATAGTCATTGAAAATTCAAGTAAAGAAAAGGAATACTTAAAATGAAGTTATTTAGACATCTATTACTTATCTAGATGCACACTCTACTAAACTACTTATTATTGATTGGCTAATTATGTGACCACTTTTGTTTGGTTAATGGATTATCCTCAAGACAATTATTGTTGTTCCATTTTTCATGTCCTTTGTCTTTCAGACTTCGTAACTATAACCCAGAATTACATGGCCATTCTGGAAACAAATTTGTTTCGAAAAATAAAAATAAAAATCATCATTTGAAAATTGAAATTGAAAAAATATGAAAATAAACAAGATCAGAGTTATGGAAGTCCGGTCAAGGGTGGGCTGGACCTACAAGTATGACCTAGTTCGGCCACAATTACAAGTTTAAGGTGAGTGCACAGGTTGAAAATACCATGACCGGATTTTGAAAGTCCGGCATCTGATAGGAGGCAGGGTTTTGAAAGTCTGGTCTTTTCTTTGTTTCCAAAATACTTAATTTCAATTTTTAAATGCCAAGTTTTTTTTTTTTTTTTCTCATACAATTTTTTTTTTTCTGACTATTCTTTTTTTCTGGGGTTAACGGCCACCAAATATCCCGAACTTTTCATACATCCCATCTTTCTTTTCTGAAAGGAAAAGAAAGGCAAGAGCGAATTTAAAAAATGAAAAGGCAAAAAGAGAGATTTCTTCTAACAAAATAACCCCCTAGAAGTTGTACTTATCTGACAATCAATCTAGTCCAACTTGGTCATCCATGTATGTCGATGAAGTCATTCTTTAACATGTTAGCAGGTTCCTCTACCTTATACTTTGTTCCCTTGCATGAACTTATTTAAGTTAGGTTGAAATGCACTTTGGCACTGCAAGATCACATCTAGATTAATTGGCAGTTCGAGTTGGTGAAATTGATAATTATGCATCGTCAATTGTTTTATTGTGATTGTTGTTATTGTTGCAGTTTGAAGCTTCAGTATGTAGGTGTCAGTTCATCTGTGCAGCATGAGATGTGCTTCTTCCTTTCTGCCTTTAGATAAACATAGGTGTCGGACTTTTATTTGTAGCATTAATCTTGTCTCATAAGATGCCAATGCAGCTCAAGTTATTCTGCTTAGAACTGACCCCCGTTCTCAATAAAATAAATAAAAGGCTGGCATTTTTATTCCCTTTTCCTTTTTCTTCTCTCTTTTTTTTTTATTTTTTCTTTTCTCTTTTCTGGAATGTAAGAGATTTATACACTTAACTTTTGTTTAGATTAATTCAAGTATTAGCACTAAGCTCACAAATGTGTCAGCTTGAGTAGCCTTTGAATTGTTTTGCTCAAATGCCAGAGTCTGTCTTGGATGGACTCCTGATGGTTTTTACATATTTTCCTGCCTTATAGTTTTCTCTTCTGTTTTTCTTTTACACTCTATTTTATGCTTACAAGACTATAAATTAAGGTGGAATTTAATCTGGAGTAAGAACAATTGTTATTCTCAAGAAACAAACATAGCTTCTAGTTTATTTGCACAACGGAAGCGTCTTTTGAGAATGGTACTGGATAAGGCTGAGCACTACAAATTTCTTGGAATATAACAGGGATTAGTTTGCAAAATTTCAATTCTCGGCAGCTGCTGTAAAGTGCCCAAGGGCAATGAGCTGCTGTATGTCTGTATCTGGGTAAAAAGGGCATTTGAAGGGATTATGGTATTTTACTGGTAAATTGGCGTAGATGGGAGGGAAATAGCAAATATGGCCTTCTAAAATGTGGTTTCTTTTGCAAATGTAACCTATGTAACTTTTTGGTTTGATGAGAAGGATGGCCTACGGGCTTTGACGATTTTAAAAAAAACAAGATACCATTGCTTCATTTGCAAAATTGCACATGAATAATTGCCATCATATTGTCAAGCATCGCATTGGCTCGCCGAGGTAAGGAAGGCCCAATATGTTATAAACGAACCAGCCCAATAAAGGCTCGCAAATGCGTAAGCAATGAATCAAGTTGCTAAAGGTTTTGCTAATTAATTTGGGTCATTTGGGATTTTTAAACCCGTTTGACTGTAACAATTAAGATAAACATCCTGGTACCAATACATTGGTACCGATACTGCTTGACAAGTTCATTTCTTATATGCTACATTGGTACCGATACTGCTTGACAAGTTCTTTTCTTATATGCATGCTTGATATCTGTTTCGCCTTGCTGCTTGCTTTCTTTGTAATAATTGGAGTGTTCTCATGAAATTGTTGGCACAGTTGTTAGTGCCTTTTGCTGTTTTTATTAGTACTATGGCACATAACTTGGTTTCTATGCTAGTGCTGTTCAACTGGCATGGGGTCTATGCCTTTTTTTTTGTTGGGTTTTAGGTATGGATGTACTTGTGTTTTGTCTAGGATCGATGATGTGTTAAATAATTACGACTAAAACCTTGATATTGCTTCTTGATGGGCCAGTCTTGGAGTTCAGTATCTGGTTAAGGATTTCAAATGTGTTGCTGAGACCGATACGTGCTCCGGGTTTCTCTTGGGTAGTTTTCAATTTTTTTTTTTTTTACTTTGGACATTGTATAGCTACTTTTATATAATGGAAGGGCATTGTGCCTATTTTTCAAGAAAAAAAAAATTGCAATTATCTAAGAGAAGTGTATTTGTGAAATTCTTAATCTGTAATACTTTCAGCGTGCTTGATTCCCATGGTAGTCTAGCAATGTATGATTAATACCTATTATAATACTAAGTTTGTGCATCTAATACATTTTGCTGGTATGTACTTACCATCTTACGGTCGTTTCTGTAGTATTTATTTTCTGAAATATCAATCAAGCAATTAAAAAAGAGGGAAAATTTCCAGTATATCCATATAAATTTTTAAAATAGTCATTTTCTCCATAAAAACACCATAATATCGAATATACCCACAAAAATTTAACATAATTTCTTTTAACCCTTTTAATTATTTAACATTTTATTTAGTTATTTTAAAAATTACATTGACCAAACTGCCCTTCAATTTGAACTGGAGATATCGTCTCCTTCCTGTACCTCACGTCTAATGTTTTCTCCTAATCGTTAACTCCTTTTATTCATTGAACTACAGTTGAATTAGCATGGTGTATTGTATAATATTACCCTACTAATTGATTTAGGAGGGTGTTACAGATCCATGTCTCAGAAGAAAAGAATTTGGAATTGTCTTCGCTCTTTAATTTTCTTTTTTGCTCTTTTAGCTCTTATAACATGTTTGATTTGGTCTCAGAGAAAGAATGCTCTATTATTCCTTTTCTCCAGTACTCTTGTAGAACCTGTACGACAGCTGAAAAACCGCAAATGGGCTCGGCTTCCATGCATTGGCCCAAGAGACGTCGATTTTCTGGAACTGGAGAAGAAAAAATAAGGAGGTCGCTGCATCAATAAATCCGATACATTGATTTTCTCTGTTCATTGATACTTGGGTATTGTCTCTGTTTTGTCCATTCAACAAAGTAATAGTATTATAGTCTATTTATCAAATTATGCGCTCATGTCATTGATATACATAACTCCATTAATTAGAAATAATATTAGTTGAATCAGAACTTGTTCCACCAAATTATTCCAGAGAAAATACACCTACTTGAAAATCTTAAAATAATGTTCTGTACCTACTTGAAAATAGTAATCTACATAATTAATAGAAAAAAAAAAATTGAAATTAAGGATTATGCTGATGTATGTAATTGCTCATCGCTACTGTATGTACAGACAACTATTCATCTTAAAAATTTATTACCTTGTAAAGATTAGTTTTATCTTTTGGTGAGCAACCTTTGCTCTCCAAGCAAATTGTTCCCATAATAAATGTCACCTTTATATATCATACAAGTAATTTAGTATCCTAAAACTTTACAATTTTTTCTCAGGACTGGAAAAATAAGCAGCATGAGCTACGATGTGTCCTTGGAGTGAAGCGCAACCAAGGACGCATAAGCCCCATCCTTTATGCCGATCAGTGTGTCGTGCTTCCCCTTCTCTACAATCACCCCATTCTTGACAACTGCAATCACATCGGCATTTTTTATAGTCGAAAGCCGGTGGGCCACCACCACGGTCGTACGGTTGACCATAACACGATCCAACGCATCTTGCACCACGCGCTCAGACTCTGCATCGAGTGCACTAGTTGCCTCATCCAGTAGAAGGATTCTGGGGTTTTTTACTATGGCGCGTGCAATTGCGACACGCTGCTTCTGGCCACCTGACAGCTGGGCCCCACGCTCTCCTACCAACGTGTCATATCCCTACAGTTAAGACAAACAATTTTTTCTTTTAGTTATATATTTCAGACAAATTTTCAATGTCATAATAAGTGGGATGGTAGATCAGAATTATAACAAAGAGCGTTTTACTAAGATTTTGGAATAGGGGATTTTTGGGATTGTGTACAGGGATACTTGTACGGTATTTCACTTTAGGTAGGGTAGCCTTTTTAGGTCCTGTGAGAGGTCTAATTATCTCTCTCCTGATTTGTATTTGTGAGAACCATTGTCGACAAAGCCCCCATGTCAGCTATAAGTACCCCGTCAACTACCAAACTAATTGAAAACACCAATAGAGAACAAAAAAAAGTGCCACTGATATTGCATTAAATATAAATCGAAAACTAACTTGGTGCAAGCTGCTGATGAACTTGTGAGCATTTGCCCGCTCAGCAGCAGATGTGATCTCAGATTCAGTGGCGTTCCCCTCCTTGCCATAAGCAATGTTGGCTCGAATCGTGTCATTAAAGAGAGCGGGCTCTTGGCTAACTAGCCCCATCTGTTTTCTCAGCCACCTGACCTGGAATTTCTGTATCTCGGCCCCGTCTAGTAAAATGTGTCCCGTGTCAGGGTCATAAAATCTCTGCAGGAGAGCGATGGCTGTCGATTTTCCACTTCCACTTTCCCCCACGAGCGCTACTGTCTGGATAATCAATCAAATAGAATGTTTGCATAATCAAATCAAAGACTCAAGTACAATTGTCACAAAACCTTCCCAGGAAAGAGAAGTACAACAAATTGAAGTAAAATTTAAATATCTACCAATTCCCCTTCCCCCTCGCTCTATTCAGGCTCTTTTTTGAAGCCAAGATTTAACTGAGGCCTTAATACACAGTGTAAATTATGTCATACCTGAGGTCTTTACCAACATATATGTACCAGTCAAAACAACAGTCTCTTGTTTCACAAATTAACCCACAGGTCAACAGCATTTTTGCAAGAGAATAGCTTGTGACAGGGTAGGATATAAAGTAAATGCAACATGAGTGCAATGAAGGAAATGCAAACCTGTCCAGAATGTATAGACAAACAGAGGTCCCGAAAGATTTGAATATCTGGACGAGTAGGGTATCTGAAGCTGACGTGGCGGAACTCTATGCTGCCCCTGACATTTTCCAAGGTGAGGCCACTATCATCGCTTGGATCTATCCTTGATTTTCGGTCTATTATTGCAAAGATTGAGGCTGCAGCCCCTTTGGCTTTGGAGGAATCCAATGTCAGAGAACTTGACTGTGACACCCCTATTGCTGCCATTGCAAGTGCAAGGAATACTCGAAATACTTTGGGAAAGGTGGTTTTCCCTTCTTCAACAAGACGGGCCCCGGCATAAAAGCTGGTGGCGTAGACACAAAACAGCAAGAAGAAGGAAACCCCAAAGCCGAAGCCGCTGATGATGCCCTGTCTGATGCCGGCTCGCATCGGTCCCTCACACTTCCTCTGGTAGAGCTGCATCACCTTCTCCTCTGCACAGAATGATGCCACTGTTCGTATACTGCTCACCGCGTCATTTGCCACTTGACTTGCTTCCTCGTACATTATCTGTTAGTTCATCACCATCATAATTTAATCTAGGATTTTATTTGCAGTATACATACGAATTATGTATTCAACAAATGTAAAAGCACTGTAAAGATGGATACCTTAGCATCAGCACTAAAACCAGCCATAAATTTCATCTGGATAAATCCATTCATGCCAATTAGTGGAATTAAAGCCAATATAATCAGCGCCAACTCCCAATTAGAGACAAACGCAATCACTAGCCCCGCAACCAGAGTTGCAGTATTCTGTACCATCAACGAAAGAGCATCGCCAACAAGTCCCCTAACCTTTGCTGCATCGGCTGACAACCGTGCCCCGATGGCACCACTGGAGTTATCGGGGTCGTCAAACCACCTAATCTCCATGTTTACCACCTTCTCAAATGTCATCATTCTAATCCTCTTTATCAAGCTGGACCCGGCCACAGCAAAGAAGTACGAACTAGCTGGGAGTGCGAAAAATGACACAGCACCAAAAGCTAGAAACATGCATGACCAAAAATTGGACTCGGTTTTCAATTTATGGGGTGGTTGATAAAATGCACTTATGACATTGGACAATAATATAGAAAACACAGGGAAAACAATTCCGCCAATAACTGATGCAATGCAACCAAACACAAGGAAAGGGATTTCGGGTTTGTTTAAACTCGCAAGGCGGGACATGGAGACATCCTGTGGGGACTCCATAGAGATATCTGATGTGCTGTCTTGGAGGTCGATCCCAACTGGAAGCGCAAATGGTACTGAGAAGGAATGGTGGCTACTGTTCTCACGTGACATGCGCCGGCTTGGAGAGGGATGAATGGACGATGATTGCTGCTTACTAGACCGGCGGCTGTCTGGCTTCTCACGGTCTGTTTCTTTATGGCTCTGTTCCTGTAGACGGGTCAGCTGGGTGTAGGCTCCTTTAGGGTCCTTTAGGAGCTCTGAATGTGACCCTGAACAAAGTGAAAGAATTTACCATGAATTGTGGTTCCAATTCAGGGGATGCAATTAATAAGTTTAACAAAATGACAGCTAAATCAAGCAGTACCTTTCTCAACGATGGTGCCTTTGTGTATCACAGCAATTGTATCAGCATTTCTGACGGTGCTCAGCCGATGTGCAACTACAACTGTTGTTCGGTTGGTCATGACTCGATCGAGAGCCTCTTGCACTATCCTTTCAGACTCTGCATCAAGAGCACTTGTGGCCTCATCTAGAAGAAGTATTCTTGGGTCTTTCAGAATTGCCCTGGCAATTGCTATCCTCTGCTTCTGACCTCCTGACATCTGGGTCCCATGCTCCCCAACTGAAGTGTCAAACCCCTGAGTGTTTTAGCAATGTTAGTTTCTGACATTATGATTTGATTCGGATTACCCAACAAAGTTCAAATATTTCCTAAGGGAAAACGAAGAAACATCTTAGCAAGAGTAAGAAGTAAATTCTGAATGAAAGCCGAAAAATATTTTTTTTTTTGTAACTCAGTATCAATACTCAATCCATAAAATAAAAAAATAAAAATAAAAAAAATAAAAATTGTCACGTCACATGTGGGACCTTCAAAAATTCCTTTTGTCTAGAAGTCACTCAGTTGAACATTTTTAGGACATTCAATAAACAAGCTTCTTCTTTTTTATGTGAGAAGCAGTTTGTTTCCCACGAATATCAAGGATTTCGTAAAAATTGATTTCTCAGGGTTATAAACATAAATTTTCCTTACCTTGGGCATTTTGTCAATAAACTTGGCAGCATTGGCAAGCTCGGCAGCAGCTCTAATCTCCTGCACGGTGGCATCATCCTTTCCATACGCAATGTTATCTCTAATTGTACCAGCGAAAAGCACTGGCTCCTGGCTAACAAGCCCGATCTTCCCTCTTATCCACCTTAGCTGAAACTCCCTCAAATCAACACCATCAATCAGCACGTCTCCTGCTTGTGGGTCATAAAATCGCTCAATCAAGCTTACAACCGTGGATTTACCACTCCCACTCTGTCCAACGAGTGCTACGGTGGTCCCACTAGATATTGAGAGGGAAAAGCCTTTAAATATTAGCTCGTGGGGTCTTGTCGGGTATGAGAAGTACACATCGCAGAATTCTATGTCACCTCTTATGTCATCCAGTTTCTTCCCTTTCGCACTGTACGAGTCTATGTAAGGTTTTCGGTTAATTGTCTCAAACATTTTGTATGCAGCTGCCTGACCTGCCGCAAATGACTTGAGGCATGGAGATCCCTGGCCTAATGCCCTGAAAATTGAAATAAATATAGTTAATTTGTGATACTATCAGTAACATCTACATTAATTAATTATAGCACTGATATAATTGTAGTAAAATTCTTGAAATCATTGGATGCATGATTTTAACCACGTCTCGAAGACTCAAACAAAATAACCGTGTGATGCTGCGAGAACTCATTTTCTTTCTCAATGGGTAAAAGAGGTTTTGCTTTGAGAATGCAGATTAAACACAAGAAAATCAAAATGGTCCAAGGGCAAATTTCCAGATTATTAAAAGCTTGTGAAGTACGTAAATTGTATGTATTATTACCCAAATTTAAATGTAATATGCAAGAGAAGAAACTCACAAAGAACCAGTGAGAACTGCAAAGATGACATTCATAACCTTAGCCCCGGTATAGCCTCTCTCAAGGATAAGCTTAGCACCGTACCATATACCCAAGGAGTATCCACAAAACATGAGAAGCATTACCGTACCCATGCCGAGTCCGGCCGCCAGACCCTCTTTTACCCCCGTTTTATAAGCGCTTTTTAGTGACTTGTCATACTTCTCAACTGCTTGTTTTTCTCCGGTAAATGAGGCAACCTGATACATAATTTTTATTTGCATAAATGATGCCGGGCTCTTTCAAAAAGTAATTATCATCATTACCAACCAATGATTGTTGGTATAGAACTTTGGTCCTTCCATTTTATTGTTTAACAAAAGGCACATGCATGAATCTTACAATCTAATCCACCTCAAAAAAAAAAAGGAATCTTACAGTTCTAATCGAACCAATAGTCTGCTCGACAACAACTGATGCTTCTGCATAGGCTGCTTGACCAAGTGATGCCATTTTGGCAACTACTGTAGACATGACAGCGCCAGCGAGCACTAGAGGTGGTATCGTTGATAGCATCACAAGTGTCAGGAGCCATCCTTGAACAAAAGCTACAATGAAGCCTCCAAAAAATGTCGTCACCAACTGTATGAACTTCCCCACCTGATTTGAAAAAAAATAAACATGTGAAGTTATATTTGACCCGAGACAGAAATAAAGTTAAAAATAAATAAAATTGACCAAAAAAATATCATGTTGTTACCAACTGTATGAACTTCATCATACGGCAATTCTTGAAAGGAGCACCTTTTACTAGTTTGCTAGTATACTGCATACTTTTTTAGCTTTTAATTTGTTATTTATTTACTTTGTTATTGCTCAATTTCTTTTCTTCTAGAACCTTGCCATGCTATACAAACCATCAAACCAGAGAAGTAGCCCGATTAACAAGATAAAAAAAAAATGTGTATTTAAGAACATACCTTTTCTCCCATGGCATCTTGAATTAGAACAGTATCGCCAGACATCCTCCCGACTACCTCTCCAGTGTTCGTGTACTTATCGAAGAATGCAATTTCCTGTCTTAATATAGTTTTCAAGTACAAACTCCTTATTCTTGCTGCTTGTCTCTCTCCCGTTGCCATCCAACAAGTAACCTCTGTTTACAGCACAAATTAAATTGGCAAGTGGGGGAAAAAAACTCAGTACAAGTTGACAAAATGCAAAAAAAGGAAAAATTGATGGTCAAAACAGTAATAGTATGTGCTTAAGACTGTCTGGTGTCGATTCTACTGTTGAGATCAGACTTCTATATATGGATGGTCTAGATTAAGAACCTCAATAAGCTCATCAGTGGTGTCATGTGTGGATCAAAACTGTCCATTGACCATTGGAAGGATCGGACTTGAATAGGAGCGCCTTTATTCAAGGTGAGCCTTGTAGCAGATACAGTCATACAGACCCATAGAAGAATTTGAAAGATTGACATGGTATGTGAAATTGACTTGAGCAAAAGCAATAATTAAAAAAAAAATTAGACTTACGAAAGAAAGATGCAACAGCGGACCCGACAGCTAGATATATGAATTGGAGAGCAACCTGAATTCAATCCAAAAATAAAACAAGCAAATGGATTATCCCCCCTTTCTTGTGATACCAAAAACCCACAAGGACAACTTTTACTACTCTTTTTTTTTACTTTTGAGATGCATATATTATTATTAATAATAGTTTTTTCAACCAAGCATCCATCAGACAATGTTTTACAACATTACCTTGGTAAACTTGTTACTCAAAGATCAATCCAGATTAAATGAGGAAGTATAATTTTCAATAAACACACCAATAGAAGGTACAAGAATAGTGTCAGATATTTGAATTTTTTTTTTTTCAAAAAAATAAAGAGAAAAAAAAAAATAGAGAGAAAGGATATATACAGTACCTTGGCAACCCGGTTAACCACTTCATGTTGGCTCAGGGCACCTCCAAAGGCATCAATCAAATTGCCGAAGAGTACGGTCATGAGCGGCAGCGCGGCCCCATTGGCAATGGAGCCGACCGTACCGAGTAGCATCAGTACCACATCCTTGGAATCAGCAAATGCGAACAACTTATAAAACGGTACAGTGTACCCGCTGCTACTTTCCTCCTCTTGCTCTTGCTCGTGACCATGGCCATGATGGCCACACTTGTTTGGATTGCTCGAAGAGGCGAGCGGTGAGGAGCTCAATTCGAGAGCAGCATCCCCATTGCTTCTATCCATGGCTCTATAGTCTTCCTCCCTTTGTTTCTTCCTTACTCCATACTCTGTTTTTGAGTTACAGGGAACAAAACTGGGTGAGAGATTTACTTGTATTTTAAAGAGCAAAACAAGGAGGTCTGTTTCAGATAAAGGGGAGGTCTTTTTCAGACAAACATATGAAGGGAGAGAGAAGGAAGAGAGGCGCTACAGCTATACGTACCAAAAAGCAATGAATGAGCATGGCGGCGTTGTCAGTACAGTTGGAATCCACAAAATAATAGAGAACTAAACCAAAAAAGAAGGAATGGACTTAATGGAGGTGGATAAAACATAAAAGTGAAAAAAATTAACTTTAGGTTGGGCAAGTGCTATGTACTGGGACTGGGAATAATACTAAACATAAATAAAGTTGGTGATTAAAGAATGCAAGATAGAATGTGGGAGATGACGAAGCGCACAGAGCATATAGACTTATGACTTATGACTTATGAGGAGCCATATTGCATATATAGTGCAACGAATGGAATTGAAGGTTAGGTGCGCGGTTAAACTCACCATTAGAGGTAACGAGATACTTTGGAGAGTTAAAAAGAGGTTAAAAGTGTGAAAAATTGATACCAGAGGAGGCTACCTAGAAATGGGAAGTGTATAGTAGAATAGCAAAGCGGTTGAGGCGATTCATTTAATAAGATAAATAAATAGCGAATGGTAGAGCAAAGGGAAAATAAATAATTAATTATACGTACAACAAAATTATAAGAGGCGAAAGCGAGGTGGAATAATTGATGATGAAATTATGGCGAGATAAATACCTTCATGCCCTGCTTGCTTGCTTCCGGGATAAGCAGTCTTTTATTGGTCTTATTTCTCTTGGACCACTGTCAGACACTTTATCATGAGGATCTTTTGTGCCCATTTTATTCTACCACGAGATCTGAATTCTTTGTTATCGGCACAGTTCCCAATATAAAACAATGAAGCATCTACTCTTATTATAATATAAAATATATCCATATCCATATTATATTCTTTCTCAGAATCGTCTGTTGTCGCAGAAAATCCTGGTATAAACTTTGGTATGACTGTATGACCAAGAGGTCTACTTCGCTGCTCGCTGTTCTGGATCAGAACTAGAAAGATTAGGCTCTACCAATGTAGCAATGCCTTTTTCCGTTTTAGTTTGAGAGATTATTTCTATAGATTGGCTGAAATAGCACAAGCATCCCATGTAGGTTTTTATTTCTTAATTCTCATTATTAGTTTTTTAAGTTGCTGGTAACAACTTTGTAATTTTCATTGCGGTCTTTTACTTTACTTTACTGATAGAATTTTTGTAATATGAACTCGTTTCCTTTAGGGCCTGTTCGACAGGCTCTTTGAAAAAAAAAAAAACAGGTATGAGCTGTGTAAAAATTAAATTAATTTTTACTATTTACGTGAAAAAAAAATCAGTTCAACTGAATTTTTATTCTCTCACATAAACAGTGACGTTGAAAGAATTTGCCGAACAGATTCTAAAAATTAAATATAATAACGCCCAACAGTTCAAGAGTTTTTCCTAAAAAAAAAAATAAAAAAAAAAATAAAAGGCCCTTCGCTGCTGTTATCTGTCAGTCATACATCATCTTCCACTGTCCGTATCCGTATGACATGATAACATGATATAATACAAATATAATATTTATTTACCTATGTATATAATTATAATCTAATAGGAATATAGGATAGAATATAGATTAATCAATAAAACACATGATGGAAATGCGAAGAGTACTAGTGGTCTCTTTAGCGGGGAAAAGGAAGAAAACGACTCTGACTGTGACTCTTCCCTAGTCATTCGTCATGCGTCTTGCTGTCTATTTTTTAGTAACCTCGTCATAGGCAAAAAGTAATATGAGTTCAATTTATTAAAATTTACATTTCATAAGAAACGATGAAATTTTAAAAAAAATTAGTCGTATCATGTCATTCTTTTTTTTATATTTATCATTTTATTTGCTTCGTTTATTGATTATCTTAGTCAAAAGATTGATGTCTTTTTAATATCTTTGTCCTTTTTAAAAGTATTTGTTAAATTGTTGTAACTAGGATATTATGATATAACTTCTTTGAGTGAGGTTGTGGTATTATGCACAGTGCAGATTAGTTCTTACTGTGAATTAATATTTTTATTTTTTAAATTCAAACAATTAATCTAATTTGTTCAACATAATTTTCATATGAAAATATACTTACATATCAATTATTTTATTTTTATATGATTCTTTAGTTAAGTAAAAAAATCACTATTTATATAAAAAATAGTAAATAAAATTTAAAAATAAAAAATATACCAACAAATCAAGTGATTTTCTACTTATCTGAATAACAGTTAAAAAATAGGAACAATATTTAAAATTTAGAATGCAGTTATATTTTCATACAGAGATTATGTCGAGCAGTTCTTATCAGGTATTTGAATTTTGAAAATAAAATTATTGATCTCTACAATCCACACTATGCATAGAACCATTGCCTCATTCTAACTTTTTTTATATTATTCATTTTTATGCAATTAATTATGTTATTTTTTTTTCTTATATATAAAATTGAATTCTTTAAAATGATACAAGTCTTTGATATAGTCGTATAATTCTATTTTATTCTGCTGTTTTGAATAAGGAATGTTAATGTCAAAAAAGAAAGACTTTAATAATTAAATACGGTCCAATTTCGCAATTCAAAGTTACACAAATTTTATTAAAATATGATATTGTTTAATAACTATTCAAGTCAATCACCTTACTCTCTCTTACCGAACAAGCTGATAAAAAGAACCGAGAGAAAAGAAAAAATGCTTTGCGTCGGACAGATGAGTTTATATTCGGTTGACTTAATTGGTGAGTAAAAATTAAGAAGATTTAACTCATGAGCACCGGTGTCTTCAGATTTAAATAGAAATTTAATATTCGAAAAAAAAGAGACTAAAAAATATAATTTTAATTTTAGTTAAAGAATCAATGTTCTAAAAGATTAAATAAATGAAGAAATTAACTTGTTCGACGGACAGAGAAGAATAGAAATGGAAATGAAATTGCAAAATTTTAAATTAATTTTTACTGTTCATGCAAGGAAAAAAAAATTCAGTCTTAGTGAAAAAAATTTCCTTGCATGAACAGTAAATTCTGAACAATCTAAAAGAGACTTTGAAGAATTTTTCTTTAATTGAGGAGTTTATTAGTTTTTGGGGTCTTTCTACTTTTATCACATGTAACCCTGTAATGTTTGACTGTTTGAATATAACGTCCTAAGGCCTAAGGGTCTTTTTCCGAAAAAAAAAAAAAAAAAAAAAAAAAAAAAAAAAAAAAAGGAAAAGGCTTAAAGAAACTATTTTGACCGAACGGTTCCTCTGAGTCCTGCAGTAACTCTGCCACGCACAGACGCTGTAAATATTTAAGAGGAAGCTTTTAATAGAAATCTCAACCGGTGTGGTGCTCTGCCCCATCAGTACTGCGCGGTGCCCGTCTACCAGACCAAAATCTTGAATCCTGACCGTTTTCTAAGCACTTTTTTTCGTCTTTATATTTTTTGTATTGCAATGCCCGTAGGCTTACATCTTTCCTGAGATACATGAGCAAAATTTGCCAAATTTAAATAAATCCCCTAGAAGTCAATTACAGCACTTCTCTGTTCCTGAAAAAATTGGGCATGTATATCCTTCGTAGTCCCAGCTCTGCAGTACTCTGCCTTTCTTCTTCGCTTCTTTTTTCCTTATTCTATTGAAAGGGACCCGTCGGCCGTAGGGCTGTTATTTGTTGCCAATAGCTAACACCTTTGAATGCGTATCCACTGCATTAACTAAAAGAGAATCTTTTGAGTTAATAAATTTTAGCTGTTTGATTTTAAACGGAATCAATTCAGTTTCTGCTTATGATATAGAGGTCATTTAATATCAGTGCAGATCTAGTCTACACAAAACTTAAAACATATCATGGACAAGAATTATTAACTCAAAACATTCCCTTTTGAGTTAATGCAGAGCATATGAATTCACACCTTTGACCAATCTCATGCCGCAACATATATTCTACAATTTTTTTATAAACCATAATTAGAAAAATCATTTTTACCAAAACCAATGTGATTATTTTATTTTTTTTTAAAAACCCCAAGGATCGAAATGCCAGGACCGAAATGGCATTTCGGTCCCGTATTTTCTTTTTGATCAAAATGCCAATTCGGTCCCCACCGATTTCACATATTTTTGTAGGAAACGGTGTGGCAGTTGGTGTAATACACGGGACCGAGATGCCATTTCGGTCCAGTGTTTTTTCAGCTAGGACCGAATTGACATTTCAGTCCCATGTATTTTTTTTAAAATACCCTTCTATAATTGTCATGGACGCAGTGCATAATCAAGCTGGACGATAATTGCCAGGCAAAAATAGTTTAACCAAAAATTTAATCAGTAAATTTAGATCCGAACCGATATTAAACAAATACCCTTATATTCACCAAGTATAATTTGTGTTGTTCTTGAGGCAACTACAATAAAGGTCCTAAGAGTAGTTCATCATCCATTTTGCACTACGACATAAATAAATACATACATACAAAAAAAATATTAACATGCAAATCCAATTAAATATTGACATGCATAACATGCAAACCCAAATAAATATTAACATTCATTCTATTACTTTACTTTATTCTACAATTATACTACAAAAATCTAAATTACACTAAAACAATTAAATCATTCAACAATTGATTAATACTACATGCAAATAGTTAAATTACTTGCAAACTAAATAATTCTACAATTAATAGTTACACTGCATAAACTTAAATTACACAAAAAAAAAATCATTCAACAATTGATTTGTACTACATTCAAAAAACTAAATTACTCTACATGCAAACTAAAAAATTCTACAATTAATAATTACACTACAAAAACTTAAATTATACTAAAATAATAAATCATTCAACAATTGATTTATACTACATGCAAAAAAAAAAAATTACTCTACATGTAAACTAAAAAAATTATACAAATAATAATTACACTGCAAAAACCTAAATCACACTAAAAAATGCGAAACCACAAGGGACCAAATTGCCAATTCGGTCTAGGGTGTTTTCGGATTTTCTGTGACCGCGTGTTGGAAAAACTGCGAAATCATTGGGGATTGAATTGACATTTCAGTCCTGACAATAATAATTCGGGACCGAAATGTCATTTTGGTCCTTATAATTTTTGTAAACAAAAGGTAATCATGTTGGTTTGGTAAATATGAATTTTCTAATTATAGTTTATAAAAAATTATTTATTCGACCGACACCATAATTTGTTTTGTTTACCCAAAAAAATCATACAATATTGAATGTATTTAAATGGAGCAAAAATAGTACTAATATGAGAATAACACTATTCTTTTGAGCATGCGAATCGTGCGGCACACTCATTTCAGGATTCGTGTGTCTTCCACTTGAACCTGCTAAAAATCTTCCTTAAATCCTCTCCATTCGCCTCCGCACGGCACGTCTTCACCCTGAACCACTACTTCCCTACTTAAAAAAAAAAAAAAAAAAAAAACAAAACAATAGAAAAGACTACAAGTCTACAGCTAATGTTTTGTACGTCGTGTACTTTCCTAATTTACTCCAATTCGGATCCGGTACCATGTGGTTTCAGATCCGGTCGGTTATCCTATCGTGTGGAATGAGAAATCTGTACCATATATTTGTTTTAATCATTCATTCACTATGAATCTCAACTAATCATACACGAAACTTAAAGACTGTATATCTACGATTGGTCTGAAAAAATTATCCCTCAGCTAGAAGTGCGTACAATAATACGGTACTCCAGAGAATAAGCTTTCTGAGTTCTGACCATGTGGTACCGCGCTAGACATGAATCATGCAGTGAAATTCGCGTTAACAGCAAACGGTACCACATTTTACAAATGATATCGCCAAACATTCTTTTTGTATTAAAGTACATTAACTAATAATCTCATGTTGTGAATTTTAATATGAAGCGGATTGAGTGTTAGATAGACATCACTCATCAGCTGAAGCTGCAAAGCACTTTCGTTAAATACATTATCACCTTAATTAATCATACATTAGCCATGATTATGAATAAAGGCACTACATGATTGTATAATGCTTGCTTAGTGCTAATGCCAACAATTATGCACAAGTGCGAATATCAAGGGAAAAAAAAAATATCGATGCTACCACCTTTTTGGCGAAGGCATTTGGTGGAGTGGGATCGTCGACTATGCTTTTACTAACTTTTTGGGGCCGCCAGCATAAAGAGACTTGCATATGAAGCACGTTAATTTGTTCATAATTTCATGCCCGTTTAATTAATGGTTAACTCTTTTAAATTTTTCCTGTTTTCGTAACACCATCAGTTTAATGGCGGATTTTAAATAGTCCCATAGAAACCATGAATTTGCATTTATTAGTAAAACTTGTATCAGGATTTGATATGTCACAACGAAATCTAAAATATGTAATATACGTCTGTAGAACTAGGGTGTTCTAAGGCCTGGCCTTATCAAATTTTTTGATGAACTCAATTTTAAAAACTATCAAATTGATTTCAAACGACGAATTCAAACTAATAAAACTGATCTACTTCATGAGTAGTGTATTGACATGCAAATTTTATAAATTTCAAAATTAAATTTGATATAAATTTTAAAATTAAATTGAAAGAGGAATTGACAATTGATTCCACTTCAAATACATAATTTGAAGGAGAGATTGACATGTGATTTGTCGTTAAATTAAATAAAGAGTTCTAATTAATGAAGGGATTGATAGTGCGGCTGCTCAAGAGTTCCAATATTTAATTAAACTGAGAACAAGATAAGAAGAGGAACTGTGAATTGTGGGGATTCAACTTCAACAGTCAACAAGGGATTGATAGTGCAGCTGCTCAAGAGATAAAGAAGAAGAGACATTATGACTCGACATCAGATTAGTAACGGAGTCACATTGAATTAGGAATATTATTTTTTATTTTTTATTCTAAAAATCGCATATAAATTTATTTATTATCAGATTGTTCCTTACCTTTAGAAAAATAATTGTCTACTTTTGAACAGCTCACAGTTTGAATTTATTAATTTATGAGTCTGTAAATTACTAGTAATCTTAGCAAAAAAAATTGCTTACCCTGATAAAAATCCTGATTACATACCCTGATAAATTTCAATTTAGGGTCAAATTTAGATTATTAATCTCCCTCCTCCTTGTTAATTAAATCGTAGCTTTAATAATTAATCGTTTGTGTAATTATTATTATAGCCGTGTTATTGATACATTTTATGCAATTACACCATTTATTTGAAGAATAAAGATTTATTTCCTCCAATTTATTTTCCCCATCCATCCCCCAATCATTAATTATATAAGGGAATCACAACTTCCAACACAAAAAGACAAAAAAAAACATATATCAGTCATTAATAATGTGGATGACCGCTAACTAACTGGGGGACCACTTATATTTAAAAAAATTTACAACTGATGTGCATAAATATGTATACTTATACATGCAAGTATTAACATCTAATATAGTAAATATTCATATGTAAAATATCAAGTATTTCTTTAAACAATTTTTCTTATCACATACTCATTTTTTACACATTTTATGATTTTTTTCTTACTTCAATGTCGTCTATATTTCTGAAAATCTGTGAATTTTTTGCAAATCTAAAGTCACAGACGTTTTCTACGTAATTTTCTCTTTTAAATAAGATCCATAATAAAGTATTTTTGAGTTGTCCGCCGCACAAGTATTCATACTTGATATATTATATATTAACACATGCACACATATGCATCCATATTTACATGTAACAGTTGTGAAATCTATCAAATATTAGGTGGTTACCTAAGTAGTTAGTGATCCCTCGTTTAAATTAGCGGTCCCTACAGGTAATGCATTACGAGGTATGAATACTTGCTCAACAAGATATGGATACTTACACGACGAGGTATGAATACTTGCACGACGGACAATCCAAAAATATGTCATCATGGATCTCATTTGAAAGAAAAAATTACGTAGAAGACGTCCATGGTTTTAGATTTACAAATTTTCTTACAGATCGTCATAAATATTGATGAAATTGAATGGAGAAAAAAAAAACTCAACTCTAAAAAGTGTAAAAGATGTGTGTGCGATGTATCCAATTTTTTTCTTTTCGAAATACTTGATATCTTAGGTATGAATACTTGATATATTATATATTAACACTTATGCGCATAAGTATTCATATTTTCACGCATCAGTTATAAAATCTATTAAATATTAGGTAGTCCCCAAGTAATTAATGAATGTCAGTTAGTTAATGATTCTCACAAGTAGTTATTGACTGGAGAATGAATGAAAGAAATTGACTGCAAGACAGTTAGTCGATCCTTATTTGAAACCCGCTGACTGAATAATTTTAAGTTCTCCCATTATCGAAGATATAATTTATACAGGCGATCTCAATAATTCAAACACTGCGCGGCCTATGGACAGTTTCAGTTTCATTCAAAGAGATTAAGCGAGTATAAAACTTTAAAAAATAAGAGTAGAAGTTGGATTTTTTCAAGTTTATTAAGTTTTTTTTGGTGAATTTAACTTTAAAATATATTGAATTGGTTTCAAACGACGAGTCTAAATCATTGAAATCCATCTACCTTACGGGTAATGCATCAATATGCAAAAATTTTAATTTTCAAACTTATTTGTTTAGAGTTAGTCAAAAACATTAAAAAGATGAATGCATAAAATTAATTTATAAATCTTCTAATTTTAATCATTTGATTGTATACTAATTCGATTTTTTTTAAATACCATAATAAAAAAATCAAATCACCTCCGTTTTGAGGGAATTCAAAAAATTCCCGAGCTGCAGACTCAATCTGCAGACCCAATTAATAGAGATCGCACAGCCAATTCGTGATCTTAGACTGAGATCCACAGATTAAATCTGCAGCCCCTTGAATTTCTTTTTTGTTTTCATTTTGTTTAAGAAAATATTTATTAAATAATAAAAGGGCTCAAATATTGAGGAGACATATCTCACGATCATTCTGAACTAAATGAAGCTTATTAGTCAAGGACCATTCTGGACCAAAGTTTTTTTCTTTATTTTGTTTACAAAAATATTTATTAAATAATAACAAAGCTGAAATATTGAGGAGATATGTCAGACGATTGTAAAGTCTCCAAATTAACTGAATATTCAATCTCGACATGAATTTCAAGTGAAAAAAATTAATAATTGGAGCCGCAAACTTGTTGTGCGGTTCTTGTTAAATGAGGCTGTGGATTAAATTTGCGGTCTGAATATTTTTCGAATTCTTCTAAAACGGATGTCATTTGATTTTCTTTTTTAGTTATGGTATTTGAAAGTAAATTTTTACATATAGACATATTACTTATAAAAATAAAAACAAAAATTAACGATTTGAATTCATTATTTAAAATTAATATGATATATTTTAGAATTGAACTAATAAAAAGACTTCCTGAACTTAAGAACACCCTAGTTCTACTTAAAAAAATCATTTTATTCATTGGACGGTGCAGTGCACCAGTGCCGCGCAACATCTAAGCTGATCTTTTTTGTCTTAAAAATTTCCGAGGCGTTCCCCTCACAAAAAAAAAAAAAAAAAAAATTCCGATGACATCAGCTCTGCTTTACATTTCTTTCTCTTATTTCACTATATTCCTCAATTTTTCGTCGATTTCACATGCTGGGTTCGGATAACTTTGAACTCTGAGTGACTCTGTAGCATTTTCTATACTAAATTACCAATTGCGGGGCGGATAGAACACGCTTGTCATTCTGTCAACGATATAAAAAGATTTGCAGATGCAGAGGATTGTTGTTGATTATATATTGCCGCATAAAGATACAATCGATGGGCAGAGCATGTCGTGGGCCCACAGTGGTTTTGGAAAAGAGAATTTTCTTTATAGAAATAATATATGAAAATAGAGCGATCTCATTTTTTTAAATGTTATAGATGAATTTGAAAAGAAAATTTTGAATACAAATTTTGAATTTTTTTTTCTGATGGACACAACTCTTAGTGATTTGACTACACATATCAAAATGTGAATTCGCAAACTCTGAGTGTGTAAAAAAAACATACTTTATTTAAAACTAAAACCCCACTCCCTTCTTCTGTCAACTCTCTCAGTTCACATGATCCATAACTGAACTACTTACACAGCTCATATACATTGTGTCTGTGCAGATGAAGAAAAAGATTTAAACAAACTCTCCTCCCTTTGCTTGGGGCGGAACCGAAATTTAACCTGAATTATTTATAAAAAAATTAATTAAAAATAAAATTGATCGTAAATTTTCACACCGTACTATGATAAAGAAATTATAAGGTGTTTATCTGAATCTCTTTCATATTTAAATGATCTTAAAGAACTTGGTATAAATTGTTTTTTATCAATATTCATTACATATGGAATTAGTTCAGATTTTTTTTAAACAAATTACAAACAAACACAAACTTTAATTAAATTTGAATTTTGTTGATTTCAAAGTTGAAGAAGTAAATATGCATTGAAGATCAATGTGGGTTTATGTTTTGTGAAGACCAGTGTTCTAAATAGCGCGCTATAGCGTTTTTGGAGATCAAACGCTACGCTATGACATTTAAACACGCTATTTGCGCTACAGACGCTATAGCGGTAATAGCGGTCCGCTATAGCGTATAGCGTGTAGCGCAAATAGCACGCGCTATGCAATATTTATTTATTTTCTTCAATTTATATGAGCTTTAAAATAAATAAACGGTGAAGATATTGTTTAATTTTGATGAATATTACATTATATCAAATTCAAGTCCACTATAATAATTTTTTCATTCTGCTCTTGGTTTTTTTTAACTGATGATAAATTAAATAAATAATTGCTAAATTATGGAAATTTAGGGACCAACAAGAATTTCTTCAAGGATCATCTTTTTATTTTACTAGAAATATGATTTTTTTTCTTTTTAATTTCTAGGTTATTTTGAAATTTAAATAGAAAAAATATAAATTATGTTATGATGTTGAAGATATTTTAAATAGAGAAAGATCGATAGTTTATGATATTAGTATTACTATAGATATTTTGAGTCGCAATTTGGACTTTGTATTGGTTCAATATGAATATTATAATTTTTTAATCAATTGGATATTATTTATTGTTATATGAGACTAAATAATGTTGATATTTAGTACAAATATATAATATAATTTTTATAAAAATTAAAAACGCTATTTGGAATAGCTTTCGCTATAACGTCGCTATTCGCTATAGCTTTTTTTGGAAGCTCCCCGCTATGACGCGATAAACGCTATTTAGAACCTTAGTGAAGACGGTGAATTTTGCTCAAAAAACTATATTACGCTTGCGTGCGCTCTTTTTTTCTTTGTTTTTTGTTACTTTGGCGTAACTCTTTTTGTTTTCTAAACAAGTAAACATGGTTAATTTGTTACTTTTTTTTTAATAAAATGTGGCTACGATGGGATTTGAAGATTTATTTCTTTCATTGGACACTTCCTTTTTTACTATTGTATATTTGATAGCTTTACAAAAGCAAATATATATATATATAGAGAGAGAGAGGCTAATACGCTTTCGGCAGTACTTCGGTTGAAGTGCTGCCACTTCATTTTTAATTTTTCAAAATTCAAATGATCGATCCGAACCGTTCATCTTGTTCTCCATATTAATATCTGCTTGGAGATCAAATTTTATATTTTTTGGAATTTTTTTGCTATTTATTAAGCCACTTTGAAAATCGTTGATCCAACGGTGGCTTGCCAAACAATAAAATCAGGGGTTCACCGTTGGATCAACGATTTTCAAAGTGGCTTAATAAATAGCAAAACAATTCCAAAAAATGTAAAATTTGGTTTCCAAGCAGATATTAATATGGAGAACAAGATGAACGGTTCGGATCGACCATTTGGATTTTAAAAAATAAAAAATGGAGTGGCAGCACTTCGGCCGAAGTGCTGCCAAAAATATATTAGCCTGTCTATATATATATATATATATATATATATATATATAAATGGTCCGAAAACAAAAGAGTCGATGTGAAAATAAAAAAGACAGTTAGAAATAGGTTTTTTGAATTTTATCAATCAAGACCTTATAAACTTGTAATATTGCATAGGGGGCTACTTCTATGAAAAGTAAAATTCAGTTGAACTTCTATATTCTTAGTAAAATAAAATTGAATGATAGAGGTGGCTTAGCATACTCCTGGCAGCCTCTGCCTGGTATTGATAAAAAAAAATAATTTTGTATTTAATAGTTTTGATTTAAGTGTTAATTTCGTATTGAAATAACACTAACACATGCAATGCTTATTTTGAGAAGAGAAATGCATTTACATTGCATGCAGTGTATCAGAGATCACACCATCGACTCTGTTTTGTCAAAAAGGCACCATTGCTTTATTGACATCATTGATTCTAAATCAGTCGTCTCTTATATTTTAGTGTGCAGATTAAAAGGAGAGGATGTGAATTCAGAGGAGAGGAGGTTGGACAAGACTCAAGAGTACTTTTGCCTGTCGGCTCAGATTTTTTTTATGGAAAACCTTTATCGGCGAATAATTACAATATATTTTTTTTTTTATTGCAAGTAATGAAGTAGTCCTCAGTACCGTACACATTAAGATTTGAATTCAAAACTATGTGAAAATTATTGTAATAACTTATCATTGAAAAGTATTAGTTGGGTAAAACATATATACACTTATGCGATGCTTATATTTTGCTTCTGAATTTTAGATAAACTAAACTTGAATGAGGCTATATATGGTGTTATATGTATAGCTCATACCAGTTCGTATTATTGATCAATTAATATTTTTATTCTCAAAGTCCAAACAGTTAATATAAATCGTTCAATATAATCTTTATATGAAAATGTACTTTCAAATAATATTTTACATTTTTTATAAATAAATAGAGAATCAATACTTTTGAATGATTTAGAATTTTTAAATCGGTTAATTTTTTACCAATCAAAAAGGATTATATGTATATTTTTTAAATTTCATTAAAGTTACGATATATTTGGGAGTTGGTGAGAGGCAAATGAGTGAAGCGGTGAAGCCTGTAAAGGTACAATTAAATGAACGCAAATATATATTTAGAATTAGGGGATACGGGGACGGGGTCCATGTCGTTTTCTGTTGGCATCATCATCGAATGATGGTTGGTGCATGTAGAAACTAGAATTCGATCAATCCAATAAGTCAAAAAAGTAAGTAAATTTAACAAAAGATTTGGTTGGGTAGTTCTGAATGCAATAGGCAACGCGTTAGTCAATGACAAGTCTATTAATTAGCAACGTGTTTAGTCAGTGACAAGTCTATCATCTTTTACTTTTTTACAATGGGAAGAGGAGTGACGTGATGATACTATGCATCATATTACAGTAATATGACCAGCTGTATTATTGATATAAGTAATTAGAAATCAGATTATTATGGGAATACTTTTGGACAGTACAGATTTCATCAACGCCCACAACAACATCATTGTTTCCATTTAGTATTTAACACAATCCACGGACAGATGTATGATTTTCATTATCAAATTGGATTTACTAATTAATTGGTTTCGAAATTAAATCCGTTAGATAATCATATACTAAATAAAACATGATAAAAATTAAAGCTATCTATTTAATTTGTTGGTGTTGAACTATATATGTTTTAAATTATTGGGTTATCTATAAAATATTAGATTGTTGAGTTATCTATTTTTGTTGAGTTATTTAAAATATATTGAAATATTGAATTGTCAGGCTCACATCACATCACTGATTGGTTCAGGATAAGACAGAGGTCCAAAATGAAGTCTGTATACATTAGTTTAGTTTTGAATTTCGGATACAGTACTGTAACATGCTACATCCGCTCCTGAACACAACAAACATGTTTAAATTTATATATAAATAATACTTGTTTTAAAATTCACATCGAAACACAACGAACAATTCACGAGGGATTCATTCAAGTTCTATTACCAGTTACCACACAGGCGATGCCAAAGGGAAATCAAAATCAATCAAATCAGCATACTTTACTTTTAGTTGGGATTTTTGTGGGCTCGAGCCAAACTTTTTTTTTTTTTTATTTTTTTTTTAGGCATTTCCGACTAGAACCATGTTCATTCCGCTTTTTGACCATTTTTGCACGGTAGGTAGTAGGTACAGCCGTACAGGTAAAGGTAATAATGCTATATTGCTACTATTGTTATTGCTATCAATCATGACAAATGTCATCACTGTTAGATATTTTCTCAATTGGAATTGTTTTGCTTTAATTTGACAGTAGAACAGAACAGGGCAGTTAATAAACGGCCTAAATTTATATTACACTCCTAGGCAGCTAGTGCCTAGTGGTGCGAGAATGCATTACGATTAATAGAAGATAGAAAATCACTGGATTACTCCGCACAAGCATCATGGTGTCATCATTGACATTTGACAGTCAGAAGCAAAGAAAATAAAAGCAAAGAAAAAAAAATACCGAAGCCTCGTATGGTCCGGCTTTGTCTCAAGTGATTGGCAGGAAAGCGCATCTCATCTCATTGCGACATTACCAAACAATTTACATCTACTTACGGAATTTTTTTTAGAAACCATAAATAATTAAATTATTTTTAGGGAACCAATAAGATTACTTTTTTTTTTTTTAAAAACCATAAGGACCGGACGGTCCGTCCGGTCTCAAAATCAGTTTTTCCCCAGACCGGATGGACCATCCGGTCTCACTTTTTTTTTTTTTTTTTTTTTTAAACAGAAATTTTTTATTTTTTTATTTTTTGTATTAAATATTAGAAATGTTGAATATGTTTCTTTGAAAATAGATGAAATACAATATAATTTGATTTATTAGAAAGACTGCAACAAATAACCCGGATCAATATTTTTCAGATCGGATTTTTCGTGGCTGTAAGAAAAATTAATATATTTATTTATGTGTTATTAGAAAAAAATAAAAATGCTTAGATTCTGAGTTATTGATCCCGGTTCAAAAGTCACTTCTAGGTAATCCAGAAAATATTGTGATCCTTCTAGGACATTTAATTTATAAAAAGTTGTATCTATTTTGAGAATTCTTTTTGAATAATAATCATTAAATAACTTAAAGTTTTTGTTTTTTTTTCAAAAATAGACACAACTTTTTATAAATTAAATGTCCTAGAAGGATCACAATATTTTCTGGATTACCTAGAAGTGACTTTTGAACCGGGATCAATAACTCAGAATCTAAGCATTTTTATTTTTTTCTAATAACACATAAAAAAATATATTAATTTTTCTTACAGCTACGAAAAATCCGATCTGAAAAATATTGATCCGGGTTATTTGTTGCAGTCTTTCTAATAAATCAAATTATATTGTATTTCATCTATTTTCAAAGAAACATATTCAACATTTCTAATATTTTAATACAAAAAATAAAAAAAATTAAAATTTTTTTGTTTAAAAAAAAAAAAAAAAAAAAAGTGAGACCGGATGGTCCATCCGGTCTGGGGAAAAAATGATTTTGAGACCGGACGGACCGTCCGGTCCTTATGGTTTTTAAAAAAAAAAAAGTAATCTTATTGGTTCCCTAAAAATAATTTAATTATTTATGGTTTCTACAAAAAATTCCTACTTACGGGTCAAACTACAGCGCCAAATATCAGCCTAGTCAATAGTCATGTCCGGATTTACAATTTTCATCGGAAGCATCAAAAAATGTCTCAAGTGACTTGAGTTCTCTCCAAGTTATTTTTCAAAGATGATTGTTTCATCACTATGTCAAACCAATAAGTTTCTTACCATGAGTTTTCTAGTAGTTGAAAATTTGTGAAGACATACAAAGAATATGTTTTATATTGTCCAAGATAGTACTCATTTATCAATATCAACAGTTCTAATCAATGTTTTTAAATACGATCGCATGAAACTGCATGCACGATTGAATATGTGTATGCAGTAGGAAGTCACATCCACAATTCCATAGAGTCCCTCTTATGTTGTTTTGAATATGAGACCGCATATATGGATATGTATTTTGAATATGCATATATGCGGACGAGCAGAGCAGCGTATGATGGATTGCTTCCAAATTCGAAAAAAAAAAAAAAAAAAACTTATATTTAAAATGTAAAGATGCACGCAAATAATGTATTTCTAATCACAGGTTCGTACAATTAAGTAGTCGATTATATTTTCTTTAATTACTTGAGATCCTCTAAGAAATGAAAAAAAAGAATGGCAAGGGCAGGGATTTTTTTTAATTTTTTTTAATTTTTTTTTGTGGAGAAAGGCAAGCACAGAGATTTTGCTATTGCATAGATCTATATCAAAACAAGACAGATATTCTAGCTTGCTCTCTTAAATAAAAAGATATTCTAAATCGACACTGAATGGTTGAGGGCAGCGCTCGAATAGTCGGTTTGTTAATACTGAAGTAAATCTATGATGGTCAACTGAACTATTTAAACTGAATTAAATTTTAATTTATTTGGTTGAATTGAATAGGAGATTAAATTTCAACAAGTCATAACTCAATACATACAAATACATTAATATTTCGCAGAAATAAATATTAAAATAACACTATATATTGTTTAATTCCATATAAAATAGATAGATGTGTTTAATATATTCAAACTAAAATAAAAGGAATGAAGTGATAATTGAGCTAGATACAATAAAAAATCATACTTGAACCATTAAATTCAGTTAGTTCGATTTAATTGATTTTAAAAAATCTAAACTGAACCGATCTATTTAAATTGAAATTTATAAAGTCAGAATCAATTCATTTAAACCAAATACTTTTGATTCAATTGAAAACCAAACAAACATAATCGTTTAAACACCCCCAACAGAGATTCAACAATTGCTACGGAGTTGCACGACCCTTAATGTTTCCTAACCTCGCCATGGTATAAATTCTCTGTTTCTCCATCGACAGAAGATTTTTAATTTCTTCATGGTTCACACCAAAAAGCTAAAAATAAAAAAATAATACTTCTGATGTTTGGTATGCCCGTGATTTTTATTAATACCCAACTTTAAATATAAATATCTATTTTTAACTAAGCTTTTGAATTTTTTATAAAAATACCCAAACCACTATATTATATACCGGATTACATTTTTATTCCGATCCGCGTATAATATTGCAGTTCAGGATTTTTTTTTTTAAATTCCAAAACTGCTATATAATATAGCTGATTGGGAATTTAATTTTTTTTAGTCAATTAGAATAATTGGAATATTTTAGATATATATTATTTTATTTTATGGTTATTTTTCACAAAAAATCCTGAAAGTTTAATCGCCAATAGTTCTAAATTAATTTTTATAACAAAGAAGTTCAATTACATATATATTATTTTATTTTGTAGTTATTTTTCACCGAAGACCCTGAAAATTTAATCGTTTGATAGCCCTAAATTATTTTGTATTACAAAGAAGTCTAATTACATATATTTTATTTTATTTTATTTTATGGTAGTTAAGCGTAATTTAGCATAGTTCGTAATTTAATATAATTAGCGTAATTTAATGTAATTAGTGTAATTAGCGTAGTTAGCATATTTTAGCGTAACTCGTTGTATTTTAGCATTTTTAGCGTCATTTTGTATAATTAGTGTAATTTAGCACAGTTAAGCGCAATTAGCATAATTTAGCGTAGATAGCGTATTTTAGTGTAATTCAGGGTATTTTAGCGTAGTTACATTAAATGATGCTAATTATACTAAAATACGCTGAATTACACTAAAATACGCTAAATTACGCTAATTATGCTAATTGCGCTTAATTGCGCTAAATTATGCTAAATATACTATAAAATACGTTGAATTACGCTAACTAAGCTAAATTACGCTAATTATGCTAAACTAAGCTAAATTTCACTAATTATGCTAAATTTAACTAATTATGCTAAATTTCACTAATTACGCTAAATTACGCTAATTATACTAAATTATGCTTAATTACCACAAAATAAAATAAAATATATGTAATTGGACTTCTTTGTAATAAAAAATAATTTATAGCTATCCGCGATTAAATTTTCAGGGTCTTCGGTGAAAATAATCACAAATAAAATAAAATATATGTAATTGGACTTCTTTGTAATAGAAATTAATTGAGAGCTATTGGTAATTAAATTTGCAGAGTCTTCGGTGAAAAATAATCATAAAATAAAATGATATATCTAAAACATTCCAATTATTCTAATTGGATAAAATAAAAATTCTCAATCCACTATATTATATAGCGGTAGTGGTGCACAAAAGGCTCGTGACTTGAAACTCAGTTTGGAATCAATTCGGATTCAACTCACTATAACTCGAGTTTACTGGCTCGGTTGATTTATGAGTCGATTCCAAGTTATTCCCAACTTGGTTCGAAATCAACTCGGTTGGCCTTATCACACCAAATCCTAATTCATATATTTTCAATTTTTGAGGGGCTCCAAAACCTTAAAAATTAGAAATATCTGCCAGTGCCAACATTTTATTTGACTGGTACTTTTTTTTTTAGCAATATGCAGCACAGATGAAGAGAAGTAGAGAAAAAAGAGGAAGAAAAGTAGAGAAAAGAACTGTGTAATGCTTTATTAGACTCTTTTTTTTGGTAATTATGTTTGGTAAGTTGATAATTATGTAATGTTTTGTTAGACATCATAATATTTGGTAATTTGATGAACTATGTACTATTTCTTTTGTTTTGTTAATTTATTAGACTCTGTACTATTTTGTTATACTTTATTAGTTTGGTAATTTTTAATTATCTACTATTTTGGTATTTTCGTAATTTTTAATTATGTGTTGGCCATTATTTCATTGTGTATTGTCTTTAATTGTGTATTATTTTGATAAACTATGTAAATTTTTTTTAGAATTAAATTAGACTGTCTTACTATGTACTACATTATGATGTTAGTTTGTAATAATCTAGAAGTCAATAATACGATAATTTATCATAAAACTTTGTTCATGAATTGGATGATTAATATCATTTTGTTGCCATGAATATTATTGCATTTATGGGTCATTTTGAGTTCATGACTGAAATTATGAAACTCCATAATATAGATGATATATACTCTTAATCTTAAAAGGTCACTGACCAAGGTAATTAGCAGGAACACTAATTACCGCCATAAGGTTAGTATGTGGATTAAAAGATGGTTAAGTTTTACAAACCACCTGACACGAGATGCCATTTTAATTACATAGATACATGTTCTAGGAACATGGTATTTGACAGACCTCGAATGAAACATTAAATAGAATTGTGTTCGTGTCATTTATGTTTTCATTCAGTGTCACGTTCTACAGTATGAGATATTTATCGTTCCCACTGAGAAATATGTATGTGTGATTGTTATCCACCACTGTCCGTAAAAAACAGTCATAACGGTAGCATTTCCATATGTATAGCTTAGCTAAGGAAGTACTAGTCTACCAAGAATACTATTTGTCCCTTGTATTTTATACGAGCTATAACATCATTGGGCCTCTTGATAGAGTAAGATTATCAGTGCGCGGTGTGATTACAAGAGTAATCATATTTAATAATCTGCTCAAGATCAAGAAAAGATTAAGTTTAGAAGAATGACATACATCTACCTTGAAACTAATCTGATAACTATGAGATAGAATAATAGACATAAGTAAATTGTTTACTGGATCATGATATTGTACTGTACAGCATCATCCGTGTAATTGGATGGTCATGATGTGTTGCCAGATGCCACCAATGATTATAGAAGTTAAAACAGTTTTAACTCTATTTACCAACATAACACAGATCCTATTGGGTCACACTATATAGGAGTTAATTGGAGAATCTTATTGTGATTGATTATAAATTGGTTATGATCAATAGTAAGATGGTTATAATTAATTATACATGTTAGAATTAAATTATAAATGTTATGTAAAAATAACAAGCAAAAACATTTGTTAATTTATAAATGTGTGTGACACGTTGTATAAAAGTTAACCGGTTAATTTATAAATGTGCATGACACGTTGTATAAATTACCGAAACAACAACCACAAGAAAAATATATATAATTGTTAAGAATAATTATAAGAATATTATTTGTGTTCGGGCCTAGGGCATTTGAGTCTTTTCATATTCGTCCTTATCCGCATGACTTGTCATCGATCCTATTCAGATGACACGTCATCGATACCGAAACAAACAACCACAAGAAAAATACATATAATTGTATAGAATAATTATACAAGCATTATTTGTGTTCGGACTAAGGGTATTCGGATTTTTTCAGATTTGTCCTTATCTGCATGACATGTCATCGATCCTATCCAGATGACACGTCATCGATACTGAAACAAACAACCACAAGAAATATAATTGTTCAGAATAATTATACGAGCATTATTTGTGTTCAGGACGAGGGCATTCGGGTCTTTTCAGATTCGTGCTTATCCGCATGACATGTGATCGATCCTATCCAGATTACACGTCATCGATCTTATCCACATGACACCTCACCCCCTTAGGTGGCATGCCTTGTCATAGGGGTATTTTGGTCTTTTCACACCATTTTAGAGTCTATAAATAGAGGGGTGCATGAGAGGATTAAAATACTAATTCACTTGTATCGTTTCGTGCAGAATCGAATCGGTATTTTCTATCTTTCTCGGTTTCTCTCCCAAATAGTGTTTTGGTTGAGAAAAGAAAGTTATACATAGTTGACGTATAATCTTGCGGGTTGTTGTGGAGTATATTTATGGGATCGATGAATAGTGTTTTACCGAATTTCTCGGTATCTCAGTTTTGCTCATTTGATGAAACTGAGTAACCGAAAATTCGTGTTTACGGGTTTTTGTCTTTTCCCTGTGAATAGTATTTTTGCAGAATTATGCAGTTTACGGTATTTCTGGCAGAAGAAATAAACCGCTCTCTGGTTAGTCTTGGTTGATAACCGATAGAGGCATCAGACATCTGATGCTCTGAGATGAGTCGATTCCTTCCGTGATGTTGCTCTACACGCTCAGTCTGCATTCCAACTGTGATTTGGAAACAAGGTATAAATATGTTATATTAATCTATTTAATTGGTAAGTAGATTAAAGTTTTAGAAATCAATCATGGAGTAGATTTGTAAAATGATTAAATTGGGTTTTGATGCTAAAGGAATACTGAAGGTGGACCGCCTTGGAAAGTTTCTTGGCATACCCTGTTTAATTCTAAGCTTAAGTTGGCCGTAGAAATTTTTGTTCTACGGTCATTCCGCACCTTAAGCCTAAACGAGTTTTGGTTACCGCGAAACCCCAAAAGTGGTATCCGAAACCCAACATATGAGTCATGTGGCGACTCGCTTCGACTTGAGTTGCTTGCGAGTTGATTTCAAATCAGAGTTTTTGACTCGGAACTGAATTAGTGACTCGGACTCAACTCGGCTCATGAGTTGGCGAGTTGAATCCAAGTTGTCCTCAACTTAGATTCAACTCAGCTCATAAGCAGCCCTATACAGCGGTTTGGAAAATTTTTTACTTTTATTTTTTATGAAAAAAATCCCGATCCGCTATATTATATAGCGAATTGGAATAAAAATTCAATCTGCTATATAATATAGCGGTTTGGGTATTTTTTTAAAAAGTTAAAAAACTTAATTAAAACTAGATATTTATATTTAAAGTTGGATATTAATAAAAATCACGGTTGGTATCCTGTCATTGCTCGTCTAGCCAAGAACTCGGGATTTAATTTTTGGATATATAGTTCTAAGCATGTATCTAAATTTTTTATGTACATTTAAAAATATTGTTGTTAATTCTTACAGATTTTCTTTTCCAATAATAGTATTAAGTAGAATATTTGATCTCTAGATTTATATACTTGATGGCTGAAGTGAACTGTATTTTTTAATTAATTAAACTGATAAAAATAACAATTCCTTCAATACAAAAGAAAACGTTATTAATCATCTGAAGTTAAAATTTTAATCGTAGGATATATTTTAAGACATAATGTACATAAGAAATTGAATGCACGTTAGAATTATTCATTAATTTTATTTTCAGTTCTTTTTTTTTTAGTTCACCAAAACGAATTAGTTTGATGAAATGGTTGGTTCTTGTTTTCAATATGGTTGATTCAGTTTGATGAAAAGAACTACTACCTTAATTTTTGAATTTTAGTTAAGTTTAAATGACTGAAAAAGCAAGTTGGTTAATAAATTGAGCTTATTTAATTCGTACTTATTTAGCTAAGCCAATTGAGTATAATTGATTTCTAATTGGAAGAGTGTGTATCTTCATTTTTATATTATGCACGTAGTTGTCTTGATTCGCCAACGACTAAGATTGAAAGATGAGCTTTCAAATTGAATATCAGCCCTTCAATCACATAATATATCTTCTTTTGATTAAATACATCTATTTTATATGTAGAAGTTTAAATTTAGTTAAAAACAAACTTGCCACAGAAATTAATACATGGTTTGTCACTATTAAAATTAAATAAATCCGTAGCGATTTGTTTCCTTATTTCTCTTTACAACTATCGCCAATTCCTGCGATTGAACTATTTCCTTATTTATCTGTTTCCTCCATTTTATTTCTCTTCTTCCTCCATACTTTTGACAATGAAAATGAAAATGACACGTTAATTTGAAGCAGCAATAATTGAGGTCACGTTTTACAAATGTCAACAATGGTTTGCTTAAAGGAGGGCAAAAGCGCAATTTGAATCAAGCCAGGGTCAGCAGTTCTCATGCCATGTGCACGAGGTATTTTATTTTTATTAAATTATTTTATATTTGTAATTTTTATTAAATTGTTCTATTTTTCGTAGTTGATTAACAAACGGTGTGGGAGGTCACAATCTATGACGACACTCGGTGGATTTGGCAACTGGAATGAGTTTGAGATAACATCAACACAAAAGAAAGTTAATGCATACATTAAAGGCACTTCTGGCCGGTTTACCAAAGCGAATTATAAATACACGGTGGTAATCATGGATGAGAACACGGTTACATGCACATGCCAGAAGCCGCAATTCAACAGAATACCGTGTTCTCATGTTCTGGCAGTGTGCCGTCTCCGGGGCATTGACCCTGGAAGGTTTGTACATTACTACTACCACATACAAACACTTATCAACACATGGCTGGGTGAATGGCATGTGTATGACAATCAGTCTAATTGGCCGGAAAATGAAGGCCCAATCCTTGTTCCAAATGACAAAAATATTACCTTAGGTCGAAAGCGAGTTAATAGGATTCCGACGTGGCTTGATTTACTTCATAATAGAAGAAGAGGACATTAGACTCGCCGGGATACACAAGAACAACAAAACAGAGCTGCTCGAGATGCACGAGGTAGTTATTCAATACATTTTTGTTATTCAATTTTCAGGTTGAGAAAGAGGAGTAACAATACATTTTTGTTATTAAATTTTCAGGTTGAGAAAGAGACAAGCAATGTATTTTTATCCGACGGTCAAGTATAGATTTACTATTTATTGTTTGTTTACTCGTTTATTATATTAACATGCAGACACCTATTTAGGCGCACTATTATTGTTTGTTTTGATTTATTTGTGATTTATTTGTTGTTTTACAAATCGTTACGTTCAGATTTACTGTGACGAAAAATGATGAAAGATAAAAGCAAAATAGTACAATAAATAGCAACATGAAAGAAAGATAAGCATCCTGATATAACAAATCACAGTACATGACAACACTACAGTAAAAAAAAAAAACAAAAACAAACAACAACCTAAAAGTCAGAAGGAGTGAATGGTTGCCTCGCCTTTCTAGTCCTCAAACACTTAATCCGCACTGCGAGTGGCGTGTGGTCGAGAGAATACAACTTTGTGTGTGTGTGTGTGTGTGTGTATTATTTCAGGGTGCCCTCTACCCTAGGAAGCGGCCCAGCTCCAGGTGCCTGCTTCCAGGGAAAGCGCCCATGCGAAATATAACATTTTCACGCCAAATTGGTGTTTTGGTTTAATAATTATTAAAAAATGGTATATTTAAAAATTTCGGAAATATATATGTAGAGAAAATACTTATTTGAATTATTTAATTATATCTTTCTCAATTTTATTTATTTACATATTATTTCTCCTCTAAATTATGTAATAACTTATTTTGTTTGTGGAGAAAATTAGATTTTAAATCGCAATGATATTTCAAAAAATATTTCATATTATATTTGATTTTTTTTTCATTTGTTGTTGTTTCTTTTGTTGTTATTTATTATTTGGATATCTATTTTTTCTCATTTGTATCTTTTGTTTTCATTTAAATATTTTTTTTCTTAATTTTGTGTGAATGTCAAACAAAAAGTCTCTTTATATTCTATTCAATTTTATAATATATTTCCGTTGTAACGCACGGACATGATACTAGTTATCACTTATTTGTAATCCATACTTGCACTTGATATGTGTTTATATATAATTTTAAAATATATTCATACTTGCTATGAAAGGTATTTATATCTAACGTTACTTGGTGTAAAAAAAATCTAAAGGTTCATTTTTTTTATTATTTAACAAAAGTGTTTGGTTTCAATTTTCTCAGGATTATTCACAAATAAAATATTGATGAATTACTGCAAGACTTCACATAAGAAGTATGAACATTTTATAATTAAATATAAATATTTTTGAGATGCATAATATAAATTGAAAAAAAATACTTATATTAATTAGCCTATTTTGGTATTTTTCCGGTCCAGTCTTTTTTGAACTCTACTTCTTTTGGAACCTGTTTTCCTGATGATATCAAGCTAGGGGTGTTTATTGAATCAGTTTGGTTAAAATCAAATTACAATAATCAAATCAAAATTTTGTTTGGTATTAGAAAATATTACTTAATTTACTAAATTAAATTTATCAACAGAATAACCACTGAATTAAATTTATCAACTGAATAACCACTAAATAAATTTGGTTTGTTCAGTTAAACTGAAATAAAAGTTATTAAATTTTAAATGGTCAAAACTCAATACGCACACAAATACATTTAAAATTATTGAAATAAACAGGAATATATAATTTGGTCTCCAAACACATATTAATATGGATAACATGTTGAGTGTTTCAGATCGACCATTTGGACATTGAAAACAAAAAAACTAGTTATAAGCATATGCTCTCATATGCTTACGGAAGTAGAATAGCCAACCTCTCTCTCTCGCTCTCTCTCTCTCTCTATATATATAGAGAGAGAGAGGTTGACTTGGGTGAGCCATGGCTCGTACTCCATGCCGTATTTTCATTTTGAAATACTAAATGACCGATCCGAATGGTTAGATGTGATCTCCATATTGAAATGTGCTTGTAGACCAAATTTTACATTTTTTTGAATTTTTTTACTATTTATTAAGCATTTTTTAAAATTGTTGTTTTGCTGTGAACAGTAAAATTTTCTGGACTATCGGATCAACAATTTTCAAAAATGCTTAATAAATAGTAAAAAAAAATCAAAAAATGTAAAATTTGGTCTCCAAGTACATTTCAATATGGAGAACAAGATTAACGGTTCGGATCGACCGTTTGGATTTTCAAAATGACTAAAATCAGTCATGCCCAACTCTTTCTCTCTCTCTATATATATAGAGAGAGAGAGAATAAGGCTACAGTGCTATGGGTTGCATAGAGGGCGTGTAGACCCTCTATGCAACGGCTCAATATTCGAGCTCTCAAAATCCTAACGGTCGATTCGAACCGTTCAACATGATATCCATATGAATATGTTCCTGCAAACCAAATTTTATATTTTTTAGAATTTTTTTACTATTTTTTTAGATATGTAGAAAACCACTTGATCAAAAAAATTCTGCACCATTCAGATATTTTATTTTCTACCTATCTAAAAAATAGTAAAAAAGTTCTAAAAAATGTAAAATTTAGTTTGCAAGTATATATTCATATGGAGATCATGTTGAACAGTTCGGATCAACTATTAAAATTTTGAAAACTTGAATATTGAGTCGTTGCATAGAGGCCCGGTTGTGTATTTTGGGTATGATTATTTTGGATCAAATCAGTACACTTGTCGCTTTAAATTTATAAGACCTAAATACATAAAGAAGATTAAATTACAAGCGCACAATCTATCTTTGTAGTAAATGAGGTGTCGATCTAAAGACTAAGGCAAGATAAATCTTTGTATTTTTTATTTAAACTAAATTAAATCTAAATAAATGCAAGTAAGTAAATGGGGGGGGGGGGGGGGGGGTTTGCAGTAAACTAGTTTTGGGATTCAATACCCGAAACAGTTGGTTGTAACAAGAATTAAATTAAATGCAAATGAAAAGAGTTTTGTGATCAAGATAGCGAAGTCTAAGGGCTTTTGATCAACAGTGGCTTGGTTAATCTATTTACTTTTGAAGTTCTATAAATTCATGTTATTGTCTTGATGAGGATTGACTTATCTACCTCCTAATATTACCATTCATAATTTCATGTCTTCACTTTAATATACCTCCAGTCTAGGTTGTCACTACCTATTTGGGTTCTTTAATTGAAATCATCTACTATTACTAATTGATACTAAATTTGGTAAATTCCTGATCACTCATATGTAATAATATTTTGTTACCCAAAGTGTTCCATATTGAATCTTTAGTTCTATGAATCCGAGGTAGAGTAGACTTGGTCCATATAACCTATGATCCTTAAGGTGATTTGTGTACAATGAGAGGGTTTAATCTAATGATCCATAGAGACACGAGGTACTGTCACTACCTTCGCAAGGGTAGGTTATCAAAAACACAATCATACATAACTCACAAATATAAAATAGAACCAAACATCAAGTCAAAACCATCATAATAAAGAGAACATTCAAGTAAATAAACTAACACAAGTTCATGATACAACCTAAGCCTTTAGAGAGAAAATTAGCCTCTCATGGGTTTAAAATCAATAACATCCATGATAGAAAACAAGAAATGCATACAAGTAAAAGCACGTAAATAACGAGAGAAAAGAGTACACTAGTTCCCAAGTTATGCCTCAGTTCTTCCTTGCAAACTCCTTGAGATCTGCCAAGTTCTTCTATCCTTCGCGCCTTCTATTCACTTGAGAGATAAGATGAATAGAGAAGGTGATTAGGGTTTCAAAAGGAGAGAATGGTAGTGTGTAAAATGACTCTTCAGATGGCTGCCTCATGACTTACATAGCAAAATTCGTGACTTGGGGAATAATCAGGCGCAATCTAGAAATGAATCGGGAGAAGATCTCGCATTAAATGCACAAAATTTGCTGAAATCCTGTCTGGTGCAGCCCAGGGTGCGGCTTGGGCAGAACTTCACAGTCAGCTGTGCTGTGAGGGAAATAGAGAGTGTGCGGGCAAGGGAGGTTGCACCTTCACCCGCAAAAGCTCTCTGGCTTTTGGGGTGTTGTTCAACTGAGGAGTGTGGGCAGGGGTGGCCGCATAGGGGGCCGCACCAATGTGTTGTGCTTCATGTTGTGAAGTTCTGAGAGGTGTGCGGGTCGGCCAGGTCGTACCTTAGGCCGCACAACCTTTCTGACTTGGCTGTTTTGGTTCCTTTTCCATCAAGGTTCCTTCCAAAGTGGATACGGTCGCACCAAGTGCCTCAGAGACCGTTCCAAAGCTTGCAAATGCTCCAAAACTATAAATAAAATGAGCAAATAGCAGTAACTTGGTTCTTGATGTATTTCTAAGCTAAATTAACCTAAATTAACCTAAATGCATGGAAATTGATCAAGTTATCGGTACAAAACCCTAAGCAAAAGTGTATATATTTTGTGCTTATCAGGCTCTCTATGCAACCCATAGTAACGTAGCCTTACTCATATATATATATATAGAGAGAGAGAGAGAGAGAGAGAGATAGATAGGCTAATATACAATCGATTGTTCTTAGCCTCTCATGTAACCAAGTCATTTTCTGATTTTTAAAGTTCAAATGATCGATCCAAACCATTAGATGTGATCTCCATATTAAAATGTGCCAGGAGACCAAATTTTACATTTTTTGGAAATTTTTTACTATTTATTAAGCCACTTTAAAAATCGCTGATCCAAAAGTAGCTTCTGATTTTACTGTTTGGTTAAGCCACTGTTGGATTAGTGATTTTCAAAGTGGCTTAATAAATAGTGAAAAATTTTCAAAAAATATAAAATTTGGCCTCCTAGCACATAATAATATGGAGATCACATCTAATGGTTTGGATCGATCATTTGGACTTTAAAAATTAGAAAACGACTTGGTTGCATAGGAGGCTAGGAACAATCGATTATATATATAGAGAGAGAGAAATGAGCTATGGTGAGTTGCGAAGTAAAGCGACTATTTTACTTCACACTCATATTTTGTGATTTTAAAGTTCAAAACATCGATCCGAATTGCTCAAGATGATTTTCATATTGAAATGCGCTTGGAGACCAAATTTTACATTTTTTGGAATTTTTTTACTATTTATTAAGCCAATTTGAAAATTGCTGATCCTGTGGTCTAGAAATTTTTACTGTTCACCCGGATTTTCAGATTTTCAAAGTGGCTTAATAAATAGTAAAAAAAATTCCAAAAAATGTAAAATTTAGTTTCCAAGCATATTTTATTATGAATAACATGTTGGAAGGTTTGAATTGGCTATTTGAACTTTGAAAATGAAGATATTGCATGAAGTATATACGTGTTTTACTTCGCAACTCACTGTAGCCCATCTCTCTCTCTATATCTATATATATATTAGTTGTTGACGTTCGTTTTGGTTGATCAGTCGTTGGTGGTGATCAAATCGTTAAAAAAATTTCTGACTATTTGACCAATTATTCTTAATTAATCGCTTGATAGTATCATGTTCATCCATCGAGTGCATACCCATTATTTACAACACTGGTTGACATTACATGTATAAATAGTTGAATTTCCTACAAAATATGTAAATATTATAAAATATTCAAATAAAAAGTTCTTCATTTTAAGTAAAAAAACAAAAAAAAAACAAAACATTTGAAACTTATAAAGTTTAGTCGGTTCGATCTTTTAGGTTTTGAAAAATGTAATTTAAAGAAAATCTAAATATCTGAAATAGTTCAAAAAATTCAACCGTACCGATCGATCCATTTATACCGAAAACCTAAACCATTTGATCCAAAATATGATCAATTCGATTGAAAACCCAATAAATCGTACCCAATAAACATCCTTGTATGAAACCCACCTATCTTTTTAACTCTTTGAACGTGTTCGGTTCGTGACCTTTCTTTCAAGGTGGCATTGGAGAGAAACATTCGTCAACACGTTATAGAGTTCACATTTCAATAAAGCAAGAAAAATGTCAGATGCAGACAAAAACATTAATATAATTCTACAAATCGTCATTTATTAATAAAAAGTAATTTCTCGAATGAAAACAGAATCTGCTCTCTTTAATTATCTGACAATTCACAATTGACATGTACATGTGACCCACGCCTAATCACAATTTTGGATTTATATAAATTCAAAGACAAAATGAACTAAATCTGACAAGGAAAGCTGGATTTCAAATCAAGACCTTTAATTTGTAAATTTTTTATACGCTTGCTTGGGTTGCTGTTCGCTCAATGGTCCAAAACTTATTATTCGATCAAAATTTAATTTCAATGTTTTTTTTTAAAAGGAATCAACTAACAATCCTCCAACTCCAGTCCTTCAAAAATCTCCGGATATTTTCAACTAATTATGTGAACATCAATACTAAATCCTGTAAACTAATTCAATAAATCATGTCAACATAAAACACGTGAAAGCTGTTAAAAATGCGTGACAGCTGTTGAGGACCACCTTCTGTGAACATACACATAGTATCTTATGAACATACACATATTATCATGTAAACATACACATATTATCCTATAAACATATACATATTATTCTGTAAACATACATATTGTACTTAAAATTATGGCAGTTGTGGCAGTTGAAAATGCATCAGAACTAAGCTAAAAAAGGAAGGCTTTTATACACGAAGATTTTGGGGGACTGTAGCCCGGAGAACATTATATTTTCTCTTTTTTAAATATTATGATAAAAGTGAGATAATATTGTGATCATAGTTTATTTTTTATTTTTTTAAAAGAAATGTAAAAGTCTAGCTTCTATATTACAGTGTGCTTAAGAGTTAAACACGTTGTTGTCAACTTCTTTCTCATAACTCGACATACTAATGCCAATTATTTTCCTAGACTAAGATGCCTATAAAAATTAGTTCATTCTCAAAATATTTTTATAGTTGTACAATACATTAAAATTTATATTCATACTCTAATTAATTGGTTCTAAATTCTAATAGTGAGCATTAAACCCACAAATAATCTTTGTATTACACGAATAACCAAAACCGAGTATCATTGAATTATTACCAAAGAAGAATTTTAAATCACTATTTATTTCATATTGTCTCAGGAAATATATCCGAAAAAATGCTGGCAGTAGAACTAGAATATTATTTACTGCAAAAAAAAAAAAAAGTTATAGTCAATCTGTTAATTAATTAATTATAGTTAGGAGTATATATATATCTGCGCATGAAGTTGGAACTCGGAACAACATCGATGATCGATCCCTCCATCCAATTCATGGCCCAGTGAACACAATTTCAACATGTTTGAAAATTGAAATATTAATCATAGAAGATACTGTTTTTTAGTTTTTTTAGCTATCCACCTAGAATCAGACTGCGCATCTACCGTGTTTTTGCTTTGTATTGTTACAATTAATCCAGGTTTTTATATTACTTGGTGTTAGTTTGATTTCCATAAGAATGCTGTTAAGTTTAATTATTAGTTAGGATTACAAATTAGCTAGCAAGGATGTTTAACTTGCAATTAGCTTATATATCACATTGTCACAGTCCTTCAATTTTAATTTAGATGAGAGACATCTAATAATTACTTCCTTTCCCCCTTTCCCTGCATGCCACCAGATATTGACCTGTGAACACTTTGTAAAGAATTTCCATCGCTGAATATATATATAGTAGCTTATTACCAATTTGGGTTTTAATCCATACAGTAATTAACCAAATAAAGTGGGGGTCAAATAATATATGATTATAACTAGGGGTGACAAGAAAGCAATTGACATGATGCAACAACTAATTCGTAGGTCGATTGGGAGCATTAGTTGAAATTGATGTCGTGTTTAGTTGATATAATTAAAAAAGGCAAATTGAATGAGTGATATAAGTTTCAAGGGGAGTGAGACTTATTTGGTAAGCTTTCAATTTTTTGCATTCATTAAGTGTTGACACCAGGTCCTTTTAACCAATTAAATGCATCTAACTACTACTCCCATTTATCTCTCTCTCTCTCTTCTCCTCTTTCTTTCCATGCTTTGTGTGCATGAATAAAGGGGTTCTAGTTGGATGCTAACTAGATGTTCTCATATTCAATCGCTGGTTACATCATGTTCAGGAGCTAAACTATAAAATTTATATAAAAAGGCTAAAATTTGAAATACATAATATATGGTGAACTATATAAAAACATAAAATAAATATAAAAATCAATTAAATTTCAATATGATTATAAATTTTGAAATTACGAGGATAGCTGAGTACTCCCAGACTATATATATATAGAGAGAGAGATCCATCCTGAATTCCTGATCATGTGTAGATGTGTAGAGTATTTTTGTGTTTTTTCAAGGACACAAGTATACTTACTGTGCCGTACAAGCAAGCTTAAACCAAAGCAATGAATAATGATTGTTACTCATGAAAGCTACAATAATCTTTCGTTAATTAGAGAGAGCCCATCAATTGCTTAATCTGCTTCTCATTTTCCTTTCTCGTTGCTTTCATTCGTATAACTGAAAGTTACTATTTCCTGTACTACAGCGAAATGTTGTTAACCTGTTTTTTTTTTCAATTCAAACAACATGAACATAAATCTCATTTTGCAAACTCCCAGAAAATTACTATCACAATTAAGCACCCACCGGTTGTAAGGTTTGCATTTTTTTTTCTTTTTCTTTTTCTTTTTGGGAAAAGATAAGGTTGGCTAGATATTGTTGCGTTGTCAATCGAACTACAGTTAGGCTTGGCGTTTTCCAAGTTTTATGAAAAAATAAAGCAAGGACTTTATTAGACTTAGTAGATGTAGAAGAAATTTTTTTATTCATATTAATTATAAAAAAGAGATGTATAAAAACTGAAAGAGTATCTCGTTTTCAACCAATATAGTAAGATTATTAGCACATATCACAATCCATATTTTATGAGTCTGAGACAATGTCTACGATCCATCTTCTTCTTTTTTTTTTCTTTTTTTTTTTGTAAAACGGTTTAAAACTGCAATTAATTTTTATAATGAAGTCTGAGACAATGTGGATCGTGATTCGTGCTGATGATCTTACTATATTGGTTGAAAACGAGATACTCTATCCATTCCGTATATCTCTTTTTTATAATTATTATGAATAAAAATTCCTGATGGAAAATAGAAAGGATTGCAGTGACACATACAAAGTGATAGTTTGAGAATAATTTAATGATTTAAATTTCGTAATTCCGAATATAATAAAAATATAATTAAAGAACAAATTGTTTCTACTTCTATTACCATACCAAAATAATATATATATATTTTTCTACCAGATAAAGAAGAAATAATTTTAACGAATATTATGAATAAATATTGTGTTACTCATACTATTTATTAAATTCGAGAATCATTACTAATTCGGTAAGATGATGAAAGAGAAATTTCTATATAAATTATTTGTGTATTAATTTTTCATACTATTATAAATTAATTTGATATTCGATCAAATATCTTGAAATATGAATCGTTGTAAATTTTATGGCATTTGACGAACCGTGAAACATATTATATTTCATGTATATGATGTGTATAAAATATAAAATATAGATTATATTTTACTTGCGGAATTTTAAAATTACAAATTATTTGATAGATATATTATTGGGCATCTTATTACCAAGTACGACACACACACGCTAACTAGTGCCCGGTTGGTTGGTTGGTTGGTTGGTTCGGTAGTTACGCACGGACTCTTATATATGTTATTATTCGACATGGTGATAAAGGTGCCCAGCCCAGCCAGAAAGAAGTTGGCGTCTCTTACACTCTCCTTCTTGTCTTATCCAATCATTCATTATTCTTTTCTTTTTCTTTCTTTTAGTGATAATAATATATAGTTTATTATCTCCCTCCCCCTCCCGTCACCTTTAATAAAAGATAGGAAGAATTATTGCTAGATCAGTTCCACACTTCCACTCGGCTTGGATCTCTTCAGATATTGTAAAACATTATTATTATATTTGTAGAAGATGAGGAGGTTACATTATTGTTATTTACAAAATGATTGAGAAAGCCCAATAAATTTTCAGAAAACAATGAAGGTCCATTAAGATGGTGCCCCCTCTCAATAATGGCTCACACCCTTACATAATAGATTCTAAAAAAGTGGTCATTGAAAATTGAACTCAAAACCTCATAATCGTCAGTGAAATTCTAACTACTAGACTACAATCACGCAATTATTATTTTATGAGAGGAGACTAAAATATATAGAAGTTTAAAAAAAAAACACACAAAAATTAAATTAAATTTTAATATACATAATTGAAATTTTAAAATTATAGGGATGATTTAGCTTTGAGTATTAAAGCTTCTTTGGGTTTATGTTTAGTTTAGTTAGCATATTGGCATCTATTACTATTGACTTGCATTTGTTTTACTTTTGACTTGTGATATATTAATTGTGATGGATGCCTAACTATAGGTCGAGGACCCCAGGTCGGGTCTAATCAGAGATAGAGCCCGTACATGGCTTGGTATTGGGGATTGACTCGACAACCTTTTTGTGATGTCTACAATGTGCAATACGTCAATACCGGAGATCAAATGCCAGTACATAAAGCAGCCATGGTACTTTCGTTGTTCAGGTATAGTCATATAGATATCTAATGTGCTTCCGCTTTTCTTTACACGGGATCCACTGGAGACCATGCATGATCCAGGTAGACTTAGAGGCCACCATGTGCTTTTGGTGTGGCAGGCAAGTGCGTATATGAATGCGCAGGTGCTTCAAGTCTTTTGTTTCTCTCTCATTTTTAGAGTTATATACTTGCCCGGAATTCAAATTCCTCGAGTAGCAGGAATATCTGATTTTATCAAACGGTCTGGGTGATGAATGGAGATTGCTTATTTTAGGTGATACGTTTCAGTTACAAAATCAGGATCTTGCCATCCAGGCAAATAGTAGCGGCAGTTACGGACCCCATAAATTTGACATCTACGTGTCAATTTGCTGGTTTTTATTTTGACGATAATTTGCTGAAATTTTAGTGAAAAAATATTTTCATTAAATAAAATTCTGTCAGCGCGTGTGTAACTGAAACTTGCTGTAAATGTAAATCCAAATTCGAGGATTGTGAAAGTTAATATCATGCTTTAGCTAATCAAAATGAAGCCGACATGCTAAAAATTTAATATGCATGTCAATAGAAGTGTAGATCACATATAACACTTGTATCGATGTTTCGGTTTTAGAACCTTTGTTCTTTAAATATTTTTTAAAAAAAAAACCGTAATTGAAGCAAGGAAAATTTAGGCCTCTAATCCTTACTAATATACTGTAAGCAATAAAAACCAAATTGTCTTTACTAATACAACAGAGACTGGTAATTTCCAGCCAGCAAAATTTCAATATCTAATCCTAATAATTAAATAACCCTTCCTACAAAAATGATGTCAACCGAATAAATTATAGATACAAGGATGCGGCAAAAACAATATCACGCTTGATCTTGGAAACGGCCTCTTCAAACTTATTTTCTAATTCAGTCTCTCCAATCGATTTTGCAGCTGTGATCAACTGCTGGAGAACCTCTTCCAGTCGTCGGATAGCTCTGATCAAACTGCCTTCAAAAACTTGGGTTATTTCCATTATCTCATAGAACTTTGCACCTTTGGCCCATGAATAAACTGCCTCCATTATGTCAGGCCGGAAAGAGTTCACAAAACCCTCTACGTCGATTTGAACCTAGAAAAAAGAGCTCAAATTTAGAGGTGTATTCCTCAGAAAGTTAATCACACATATCCCTTTAAAACCAACATCTGTCTTAAAACCATACAGTATATAAACATTCAAAAACTCACTTTAACCAAAAGTCGAGACTACCCATCTCGCTCTCTTCATGGATCATGATCGAGGATATCATGAATAATGTTGCACAGATACAGACAGGTGTCAGACAAAACACGACATAACATGGCATTTTTCATAAAATACAGATACAAAAGCTATATTAAAATATTCATAAAATATGTTACTTCATAAATTTTTAACAAGTCGCAACTCGTTTAGCTTATTTAGATATTGGATTGGAATTTTAGATCTTACAACAAACAACATTATCTGACAAGTGTTATGCAACATTATCTGACAAGTATTATTCTATTTTACTCTATAGGATGTCGTGCAAGTCATCAACAAGTGTTGGATCCAAAAAGCACACACCAGTGACCAAAAATGTAATATGCATGCAATTCAGCAATGCTACAAACTTCTTCTGAAGTACATAGTATATTCTGCTTCTTTCAATAGATACCAATAAATACATTACCTTGCAGTCATATTGGACAGTGGCAACCCGTCTTGCAATCTCTTGCAATTGTAAGAATAGAAAGCCAAGCTCCTCCCTAGGCTTCTGTGCATCGCGCAATCTCTCCTGCCAGACAAAGCAAGAGAGCAGCGCCACCATTTGTTCAACCGATATATCCTTGAAGGCCCCACTAAACATCAGTTCAGTCAGTGTCAGCTCATCAGCCGAGGTTATTTCACATGCTACCTTCCCTTTCAGCTCTACCACATCCTCACTTGTGATGTACCTACACCAATATGGCTGATTGAGCAACTCTTGCAATAGAATGAACAAATTGTTGCATAGAAATGACTACAATCCATAAGCATTTTCATAATAATTTGACCAAATTGTTTCATAGCTGATTCACATAATGGTATTGCCAACAACTAAACCCGTATTGCCGCGATTTTACGTCCAGACTAAAAGGAAAAAGAACTCAGATGTAATTATATATTTCATTTTCAACATTACTCAAATTTAGCATGTAGATAAGAACACTTACCCAAGACGGCGAAGCACCCTTTTGCGGGCTTTGAGCTCATCTTTAAAGGCAAGAGTTGTGGATTGGCGCATAGTCTTCTTGATTAACTTGATCCTGGCAGTCGACTCATGCTTAGCATGCAAAATCTTCAGCTTTTGGTTTATAAGAGGTGACTTTCTAATCTCGTGCCTCTCAAATAAGCTCTCAAGTGCCTCTATTCTCCTTGCCGCCTTCCGGTATGAACCAGATTTTACCTGAGTATGGATTTAAAAATAATAAGGCACGTATGATTAAAAACAGCTAAAAAGTTATTAAGAACAACTAAAAGAGGTTGCTGACTTTCATGTCCTCTTCAGGATCAAGGAGAGGGATCCCATCTTTAGAAAACCTCGACAATACCTCTGACACCTTTCTCAGAGTATTTTCTCGAGCTTCATGTGGCAATAGATCCTTTGGTATGAACAATCTTACACTGCTTAGGCTTTCAATCTTCAGACAAATAGAATAATGCATCTATTAGTTGTGAGATGAGCAAATATAAAGAAGTTCAGGAAAGAAAAAAAAGTTGAGATATTACCTGGGAAAGAGGAATTGAAATTACAACAGGTTCACCAGAGTCATTTACTGAAACAATCTTGGCAGGTGTCTTTGCACCTGCTTCTTTATTCGATGTGCTTCGTGTGAGTACATCAACAGTATACTCGGAATCCTCTGGCCCTTTATCTAGCAAAGAGAAATTTTATGGAAGCAAGTTAAGCCAAAAAATAATTATGATAACACAATAATGAAAAAGTACACTTCTTTAAGGGAATACTACCAGCACAAGAAGTAATAATAACAATACTTTGTGTACTTCCGACTACCTAATACCCCCACCCCAACCGCACACACATAAAATGGTGTTTCTATTTTCAAAACGGTGCCAAAGTAATGTTCACTTCTCACTTTTTTATGGAAAGAATAAGAGGGAAGGTATTCCACTTTGAAATATATATATATATATATAGAGAGAGAGAGAGAGAGAGACTAATGTGCATTCGTATGCATATGGCCCGATATGCATACAGTCCAAATTTGAAATTTCAAAATCCAAAACGTTGATCCGAACCGTTTATCTTGTTCTCCATATTATTATATGTGCTTGGAGACCAAATTTTACATTTTTCTGATTTTTTTTTACTATTTATCAAGTCACCTTGAAAATTGCTAATCCAACGGTGACTGCTGATTTTATTGTTTTGTAAAGCCACCGTTGGATCAACAATTTTCAATGTGGCTTAATAAATAGTAAAAAAATTCAAAAAAATGTAAAATTTGGTCTCCAAGCACATATTAATATGGAGAACAAGAAGAATGGTTCGGATCGACGTTTTGGATTTTGAAATTTTAAATTTGGACAGTATGTATATCGGGACGAATGCACATTAACACTCTCTCTCTCTCTCTCTCTATATATATATATATATATATATATGTGCAATGAAGAACATTCAACTCGGGTCTTGTGCTAGAAAATTTCCACTTTAGTTTAAAAAAAATAATAGACTGCCACTTGTACCTTCGCCGGGGCTTTTGACCTTGCTAAAATTAATTATGACACCCCACATAGTGCCATTCTGGGAATTATACAATGGTATGTCATTGTCAGTACTGCATTGTATTTGCACAAGCCGACCTGGTTGCAAGAAAGGCAAGCAGTATTTTGGAGAAAATACAATCTCGCATACTTCACTCTTCAGGCTTCTGTATTGCTTGAGTAGGTCATAGTAGTCTTTTAAGCTCTCCTCTTCTTCTATAACCATCGAATCCCTCTCTATTTCCAGCTCCTTGGCTTGTTTCTACAGGAATTAACCAAATCAATGTATGATACTTTCAAATTATCCCAAATACCCTCCCCCTATAATTTATTCACGAAACACTAAAATTGTTCCCAGTTCCTCTTTTTGTCTACTTGATTTCTTAAAAAAATAAAAAATAAATAATTGGTGTTTTTCTCTTTCCCTCTCTCTACTTTCCAAGTGATACGAAGAAAATTATTTCTTCAAAGCTAATAAATACCGATTTAAGATAATGTGCATATTATAGACAAGAACATTTTGTTTCATTGACAAAATTACAACTTGAGAATCTTCGAAGAAAGCATACCTCAAGATCAGGAAGAGAGCGATCTGCTTGAAATTGGTAAAAAGAATGCCTAAGGAGCTTCTCTGGATCTCCATCCTCGCTCCGCATTTGATTCAACAACATATTGTAGCTCAAATGAAATGCACTGTTCATTTTTGTGTGGGGAAGTAATTAGAAAATAATTTCACAAGTCAAATAAAACAAAATAAGACCTGTAATCTTTTTTTAGGCGAACCATTGTATGGGAACCTGTTCAAGCTGTCAGCATTTCCTTTTAGGATAGTCTTTGCTGTAGAAGGTTCCATTTTCTCATCAACCATGAATATACAAATACCACGCTTGTCAATACCACGCCGGCCAGCACGACCACTCATCTGTATGTACTCGCCACTAGAAATGTATCTAAATTTATCACCATCAAATTTGTTCACACTTGTGAAAACACAGGTCTTTGCAGGCATGTTTAGTCCTATACTGAATGTCTCTGTGGCAAACAAGCACTGCAAAGAACGAATTTCAAGACACAAGAATTGAGTATATAGATTATGCACAGTAATTGTTAATTGAGAGTTGTTATTTTTAAGTATGAGATCAGCTGCTTAAACTTGTGTCAAGATCCTCAGACAGATTTTAGATTTGCCTATAAAATCCATATAAAAAAATAGAAAAATACTAAGCATAATTGAAGCTTCTGAAAATAAGATGTGAGTCAATTGACCCCCGTATGGCTAACTTGTATCTGCCCCAGCAGGTGGAGATGATATAAGGAAAGCACAAGTGTTCTAAAGAAGGTTCCATAATTGAGACTTAATAAACCATATTTAGCTTGCGGCATTAAAGAATCACAAAAAATTTAGATTGCTGAAATTAAAGTATTGGTGAAGAACGGGTTAAAATGGCATTTACCCAAAAGAGTGGACAAAATGTAAAATACAACTCAGAGATGCAAGGAAGAAAATGCCAGACCTTGATAAGCCCTTCTTGGAAGAGAATCTCTATCACTTCTTTCAGAATTGGTAGCAGACCAGAATGGTGAACCCCAATTCCCCGTTTTAACAAAGGAAGCATATTTGACACCTGATGGTTTTTGGTAATATCATACTATTACAACTAAGCAGAGTCAAAAGAAAATGCAAACACAAAAGTTTCTATTATGTGAAAAATCTTGCCTGAGGAAGCTTCTTGTCATCATCAGAGAGCAAATCCATTGCACTCCAAAATATTGTCTCTGTATTTTCTTTCTCATCTTCACCATTCAAGTCCATCTTAGCCATCTACAATTGCAAATATATATATATATTAGCAAGGCAAACAGTTTAAAGAATACCAAAGCAAATTTGCGCAACAGATATTTCATTTCTGGTAAATAACCCATGTTGAAAAATCAAACTTCTATAAAATTAACTAGAACCACTCTTTGAGACAAAATAGGCCAGTACCTGCATCGCAAGAACTTCGCACTCCCTCTTACTAAAAGAAAAGAGTATAACCGGGTCATACTGCCTCTGTATAATCATCTTCACCATCTTAAAAATGTCGCTCTGCTCACCACCCTTCACTGGCAAAAGACTCTTTTGCCACTTGCTATTCTCCTTGTCCCCCACTGGTACAAGAGCATTTAACGCTTTTTGAAAGCTGTCTTCTCTAAACTTCCCCTTTTCGTCCACGACCAAGTACAAACCATCACCTCCAGAAGGGAACAAATAATGCTGGAGGGGCGTTGGCCGGTAGTCAGTATAGACTATGTGGCATGGTTGTTGATGCACCTGAACTGACCAAATTGCCCTTTGTCATGCATTAGTCATGTACAGTATTATAAAAATAAAGAAAGTATGGTAGAGAGTAAAGTTACGGTACTGCATAAGGTAGCAAATGTACAGTACTGGTCTGTACCTAGAAAAATATTGGACCTCTGCGAGGTGGCATCCATCAATTTTCAATAATTGTCTTGCATAATTGGTATGTAATTGCTCACTCCTAGTGCCAGTATAGTGTCGGTCAGATATTGTCAATCTATGTACCACACATGTTGATGAATACAAATCTGTAACGATAGATTATTTTGCTCTTTCTGTTTGGCCTGTTTGCTTCCTTAGGTTAAATCTGTCGGTAAAGTTGGTGTTTACTCATAACAGGCCAAAATCCTCAGAAGAAAACTGAACTTAAAGGAGAGGGATTTAACCTTGGCAACCCAATCAGCGAACTCCTTAGCATTTGGTACCGTAGCAGAAAGAAACACAAAACGGGAGGATTTAGGTGCCATGACTATACTCTCCTCCCATACCACCCCTCTCTCTCTATCTCTCATGTAATGCACTTCATCAAATATGATCCACGCGACCTCTCGCATTATCTCTGATCCTCTGTATTGCATGCTTCGCCAGATCTCAGTTGTCATCACCTATGTTTTCACGATTTTCCAACCACAAAGTCAGGGATTGAAAACTTAGATTCTGGTACAGTATTGGCTGATTTAATTGATCTTCCTAATTTGTAATGTTTGGGTAACCATAATAAAATAAATATATTCTCGAAAGCAAGAAATCCCTGGGGTTTTCAACTTTTTGTCCAAAAGGCTTATCTCACACAGCCGCAATTGTTTGCCAAGGTAATTTACATGCAACTGTACAGCTAACAATGAGACAAAGAAAATATAACATAAACGAATTTTGAATAAATCGACGATGTACCAGGCAAGAGGCATTGGGCTCAATAGTGACATCACCAGTCATCAGACCCACATCACCAAACTCTTCTTTGAATTCTCTGTATTTCTGGTTGCTCAATGCTTTAATAGGGGAGGTGTAAATCACCCGCTGCCCATCTCTCAGGCACATAGCAATGGCGTATAGAGCTACAGCTGTTTTACCAGCTGATGTATGCGCCGAGACCTGAGAATTTCATAGAATATATATAGTGATGACAGAATCCTCCATCAAAAGAAAAACATCATAAGTCATAACTAGTGGTGGTTAGAATATCCAACAGTGAAAAAAAAGCCCCTCTAGAATTTTAAAATTTTCAAAAATATTGTCATTATATAAGCAATAACCACTGAATATAATAAAATCAGTGAAGACATAAGTACCACTGAAGTAAAAAAAAAACACCTGATAGGTTTAGTTGATTGCATCTTAAACTTAATACGAATAAGAGCCTAAGAAAAAAATCATTTAAAAAAAAACTTAAAAAAGGGTGAGAAACGAAGGTGAGGGCCTACCATGACGGATTCGCCAATCTCAAGGCAACCAATGGCTTCAGCCTGGAAGGGGTCAAGCTGAAAAGGGAACTCTTTGGCAGGCTTCTCCTTCTCCTTCTCCTTTCCCTTCTCCCTTCTGTCCGTCCGTAGCTGGGCATATCCCGGCGGATACGACACTTCGTGGAGGCAGGTGATTGGTTCGTCGGACTGAATCTGAGGCGCCGCTTCTTCTTCATCTTCTCTGGCTATCTTACTGGGTTGGGGCGAGTCGGAGGACGGAGTTTCAAGGGATTTCCTCTTTAGCGACGCCATCAGAGATGTTTCTGTGGAGAGAGATGGGGGACAGGGTTTTTGCCCTTTTGGACCTCTTTTGGTCTGAGGCGCGCGAAACGCCGAAACGATTCCTACTACAACACAGGTGCTGGACAGCTGGAGTAGAGATGGGATCGTAAAAGTTAGGGCATCCGTTGATAACCGCCCGGATCTTTAAACCCACAAATCCACAATAGAAGCGATTCAAAATTGGGCTCGTTTACGTAGTTTACAATTCTGGGCCCAGACAACAATAAACGTTTGCCTCCGTGTAAGCACCTGAGCTCTTTAACTTTTAGTTTTAACCAGTGTCATAGATAACGGCATACACTCGTTTGATGGACAGATACTGCTAAGTAATTAATTATAAATAATAGAAGTTGTACTTTTGTATAACATTTGGTTGAGATAATACTGTGCATCCAATTCAATTACTTGAAGCATACAAAATACATGGTTTAATTGCTTCAATTTGATTTAATTTTTGAATATTTATTTAGTATTCTCTATTTTTTCTTTTTTTCTTTTTTTTCGGTTTGACTAGTGAGAGAGTATGTTTCGCACTAATCTTACTACAAACTTCACAAACAGAGAGATGTTGGACAAACTTAGTTAGAATTTAGCTTTTTTTTCAAAAAAAAAAAAATCATGCAAGCTTGATTTCCATTGTTAAATATTTTTATTTATATAAATTTCAACAATTATGTTGCATGGGCATATTGTTGGGGTTTCGGGGTAGCTAACCAGAAACCGTTTAGGCTTAAGGTGCGGAATGACCGTAGAACAAAAATTTCTACGGCCAACTTAAGCTCAGGATTAAACGGGGTATGTCAGGAAACTTTCCAAGGCGGTCCACCTTCAGTATTCCTTTGGCATCAAAACCCAATTTAATCCTTTTACAGATCTACTCCATGATTGATTTCTAAAACTTTAATCTACTTACCTATTAAATAGATTAATATAACATATTTATACATTGTTTCCAAATCACAGTTGGAATGCAGACCGAGCGAGTAGAGCCTCACCAGTGAAGGAATCGACTCGGAGTATCACACCTGTGATACCTCTATTGGTTATCCACCAGGACTAACTGGAGAGCGGTTTATTTCTTCTGCCAGAAATACCGTAAACCGCGGAATTCTGCAAAAACACTATTCACGAGGAAAAGACGAAAACCCGTAAACACGAATTTTCGGTTACTCAGTTTTATCAATGAGCAAAACTGACATACCGCGAAATTCGGTAAAACACTATTCATCAATCCCGTAAATATACTCCACAACAACCCGCAAGATTATACGTCAACTACGTATAACTTTCTTTTCTCAACCGAAACACTATTTGGGAGAGAAACCGAGAAAGAGAGAAAAACCGATTCGATTCTGCACGAAATGATACAAGTGAATTAGTGATTTTTCTCTCTACATGCACCCCTCTATTTACAGGCTTTTGAGGAGGTTCGCAAAAGACTGAAATACCCCTCAACATATGCCTATTTACAAGGTATGCCATTGACACCTCATCCTTTTATATGTGAAATGACCAAAATACCCCTTCCACACCCTTCCACACTCTTCTCCGTGTTTCTACACATGCAAGGTGGCATAGGTCTGAAATGACCATTTTGCCCTTGTGGATAGGATTGATGGCATGTCATTTGGATAGGATCAATGACACGTAATGCAGATAAGCACGAATCTGAAAAGACCCGAATGCCCTCGGCCCGAAGACAAATAATATTCGTATAATTATTCTAAACAATTATATAGATATTTTTCTTGCGGTTATTTGTTTCGGTATCGATGACGTGTCATCTGAATAGGATCGATGACATGTCATGCGAATAAGGACGAATCTGAAAAGATCCTAATGCCATCGGCCCGAACACAAATAATATTCCTATAATTATTCTGAATAATTATATATAATTTTCTTGCGGTTGTTGTTTCGGTAATTTATACAATGTGTCATGCACATTTATAAATTAACCGGTTAACTTTTATACAACGTGTCACACACGTTTATAAATTAACCAATGTTTTTTGCTTGTTATTTTTACATAACATTTATAATTTAATTATAACACATATAATTAATTATAACCATCTTATCATTGATCATAACCAATTTATAATCAATCAAAATAAGATTCTCCAATTAGCTCCTATATGGTGTGACCCAATAGGATCTGTGTTATGTTGGTAAATAGAGTTAAAACTGTTTTAACTTCTATAATCATGGGTGGCGTCTGGCAACACATCATGACCATCCAATTACACAGATGATGCTGTACTGTACAATATCACGATCCAGTAAACAATTTACTTGTGTCTGTTCTTCTGTCTCATAGCTATCAGATCAGTTTCAAGGTAGATGTGTGTCATCCTTGCTAACTGAATCTTTTCTGATCTTGAGCAGATTATCAAATATAATTACTCTTGTAATTATACCGCTAGCAGATAATCTAACTCTATCAAGGGGCCCAGTGATGCTATAGCTCGTATAGAGATACGAGGGACAAATAGTACTTTTGGTAGACTATCACTTCCTCAGCTAAGCTATACATATGGGAATGCTACCGTTATGACTGCTTTTTACGGACAACGGTAGATAGCAATCACACGTACATATTTCTTAGTGGGAACGATAAATACCTCATACTTTAGAACGCGATACTGAATGAGAAACATTAATGGCACGAACACAATTCTATTTAATGTCTCATTCGGGGTCTGTCAAATTTCATGTTCCTAGAACATGTATCTATGTGATTAAAATGACATCTCGTGTCAGGTGGTCTGTAAAACTTAACCATCTTTTAATCCACATACTAACCTTTTCGCGGTAATTAGTGTTCCTGCTAATTACCTTGGTTAGTGACCTTTTAAGAGTATATATCATCTATATTATGGAGTTTCACAATTTCAGTCATGAACTCGAAATGATCCATAAATGCAATAATACTCAAGGCAACAAAATGATATTGATCATCCAATTCATGAACAAAGTTTTATGATAAATTATTGTACTATTGACTTCTAGATTATTACAAACTAACACATATATCCCTATAACTATTGCCAAACTAGCTAACAAAATTTAAAAATTTATTAATAATTAGATTAGGTGCAATAATTGTTATTTTAACGATATTTTTATTGAATTTGACTCTATTATGATTTGTTGCTTTCTCACAATTTTGTTAGCCTAAATTGAGTAAATTGCATTATTTTTCTTATCAATGTTAGTTCTTTTGGATGTAAATAATTAGTTTTTGAAATGTAGGACCATGGAAATAGAATATATTTCTAAAGAAGAATTTTTAAGTGATGATGACTCAATCATCTCAATTATTGGACAAGCGGTCATGGATTCAAATTCATGAATTTGGGATACTATGCAAGTTTGTACTGTGGATTTTAAGGAAGCTAAAAATAATAGGCGTATGAGTGTGCAGAATACGTTCGAGATATATTAGAAGGCCATCATGAGCGTCCTTACGAAAACTTTCGAATGAGTTACGAAAATTTTATGATTCTGAAACATGAGTTGGAGCAAAAAGGTCCGGTGCCATCTGGAGATGTTATGATCGAGGAGTAATCGGGGATGTTCCTGCAAATTGTTGGCCACTCACATGCAATCCGTAAAGTGGGCGAGGATTTCCAACATTCGATAGAAACAGTGTGGCGATGTTTCAATAATGTGTTGCAAAAAATTCTTCGCATGCATTGGGACTACATTAAGTTGCCAGACACTGACGCACCAATACATGCAAAAGTATTGGAAGGAGCTCAACATGAGGCATTCAAGATAAATTTTTGAAAAGTATCCAATTATAATTGAAGCACTTATTGCAAAAATAGCATGTCATTTTTTTAATGTTGCATTGTAGAGAGCGTTAGGTGCAATTGATGGAACACACATTTCTGCATTTCCTGATCCCAATAATGAAGAACCTGAACGATTTCGTAACAGGAAGAAGTTTTATTTACAAAATGTTATGGCCGCGGTGGACTTTGACGGTAATTTTGTGGGTGTTTTGAGTGGTTGGGAGGGGTCGACCCACGATAATTTTGTATTGCGTAAGGCAATAGAGAAGGGTTTTATAGTACCCCAAGACAGATATTATCTTGTTGGTTTAGGTTACGCAAATAATAGGAACCTTATGTGCTTATACCGTGGTCGACCATACCACTTGAGTGAATATCGAGGGTGTCATCGGATGTACAATTGTCCAGAAGATCTGTTTAATCACAGGCATACACAACTTAGAAAATATTGTAGAGAAAATATTTGAAATTTTGAAAAATTAGATTTAAGATTTGTCAATGGATCCATAGGTACAAATTTAAGATACAGGTCAGAGTTGTCGTTGCCTGCTGCATTCTACACAATTTCATTAATTGTCAAAATATGATTTGAGATGTTTCAGATGAATCGTGGTTAGACGAACAACAAATGGACACTGACATTTCTGCTGGCGATTGAATTGAAGGAGAGTTTTTAGCCCGTGATATTGAAGTTGGAGCTGATTTGAGAGAGAATAAAAAATATTTTGTGAAATAACATGTAAAATGGATTTATTAATGAATTAATCATTTCACTTTTATTATAATTTAATTATCCGTTATTTAGATATTTGTGATATTGTAGCTTATTAAGTATTTCAGATTTATTAAACTACTTTTGTTCTAATGGTTATATTATGTTTTCATACATTACTACAAATTTAACTATTTGTTGAAAATATTTTCTTTAATTGTACTTTTTACCTGGTTAATTACTAGTTATATATTTTTAATATTTTTTTATCTCCAACAATATACATATTAGATAAAAGATGCTTTAAATATTTTTTAATTGCTCTTGGATGAATTTCCTATTTTTAATTATGTTGATATATTAAATTAGCTAAAAAGATGTTTTAAATATTTTCAACAAAAAAAAAATTAAAAATTAGAACATAGTTGCACAAAAATTATTACATTATTCACTCCCTCCAAACTCTATTCCAAAAAGTGCATTCATATAACTTTTTAGCTATTATGAATAACTTTGAGTTAGCGTTATTCTCAAACAGGAATTATTCTAGTTATTTTTAATTTACTATTCTCAACAGTAGCTATTCTAACTATTTTAGTGTGCATTCAATGTACCCTATATTATATGTATGAATTTAGAAAACGAATCCGTACATCTAAACAGAAACCAAATTCTAATAGTTCGGCTATGAGTTACTCTCATAGGACTCGCAATACCGTAGAGGGTACTTGTTAGAGTGTGTCTTTTTTCTTTTGAGCACTTTTTTTTTTTTTTTACTTTGAATTTTTGTTCACACGACTGTTTCGATATTTGTTCAATCACCTGTTACCTCTGAATTTCTAAATTTTTTTATGACAACAAAGGAAATTGACTGGGAAGAATGAGCCGAGATTTTTATTTTTATTCAAAAAATTAAATAATTTTATTATAAATAATCACGTTTTTAAAAAAATTTATTTCTACCCAAATTACATATATTTCGTGCGGCCCGAATTAAAAATTCAGACCCTATAGAATATATGCGGCTCGAATTTTTTATTTTTTTGGTTTCGGACCGCATAGAATTTTGCGGTCCAAATTTTTTTTTTTTGCTTTTTTCAAATGGCCAAGGCAATTTTTGAGTAATGACATCTCACGATCTGTTTAGAGATTTTGGATGAAACATCACAGTTTTGTTCTAAGATGTCAATACTACATGTCGGTCAATTTTCATGAATTTTGAAGATGTTTTTCTATGTTAACCAGAGATGTAAAGTTGGACTCTGAAGCACTCCTTTAGCAGTTCGAATAATTTTTGAATGATGATATCTCCCGATCTGTTTTGAAAACAAATGTGCTGAAATTATTGCTTAATAATCTCCCCATGGAAAAGGAATCTACCTAATCCGTGATCTTAATATTTATTTTTCGCCAGTGCGTAGTGGGCCCATCCGTTTTTAAACGAATATTAAAATTCATAGAATAATTACATGTTAAGGGGTCCATGACCATGTAACTAAAGTCCAAGAAAGGAACGTGCAAAACGCGGCGACCCAGTTTGCTTCTCTGAAATAACAACTCAAATTTCGATTTTAGATGTGAACCGGCCGATTTAAATAAGCACGAATATTGAAGCGCCGGATTAGCCCGGATCCTGATCGAACGGTCTGTAGTTAAACCCAAAATTTGAGTTAACTCAGAGGACTGGGGCACCTGGAAGCGGGTCATCCCCAATCCCCATTGATGGCAAATGGAGATGTTTAGTAGATATCTGTGAAATCTCAACGCACCTACTTTTATTTATAATAAAAAATTAGACAACTATCGCTTGAGAATTTTAACAACTCATTTATCTTCTAAATTTAAAGATTAAAAAACATACCCGCATGTTTCACGGACAACTTGAATTTACAAGTTTTGACTATTTCAAATTGTGAATCGCTAGCTGGAGGATACCGATTTAATAATCACAGGAGCAACGTTGGGCCATTTGATATATAACCGATTTAATTAGCTCGAATCGTAAAATTTTCAACTTTTGTGATTGTGAGATATATTTTCATTGACAGCGATTGTCCAGCCTTCCAAAAAAAAGAGAGATATATTGTCATCGCATGCTGGATTCAATTATGCGATTGAGTTGTAGATATCGAGCTGAAAACTCGTATGTTGTGATTTCTGAGAATCGAATAGAGACAATTCTAACTGTCTGATGTAATATTAGCATTATATTGTACTTGACAGCCGAGTTTGATGTATTCCTTTATATTTATTTACACAAAAAAAATATTTTACTTTAGCGTTTTAATCCCTCCAATAATAGTGATAGCAAATTTTAACATATTTTATTATTAAGATCGGATTAAGTAATTCGGATTGTTTAATTAATTTTTTAAAATTATAACTAAAATCAAACAGGGAAAAAAAAATATTGTTTTGTGTCCGCCTGCACTTAAAAATAAAGCCGGAGATCTATTTTATTTTTTTATGAACGAATGAGATAATGATTTATTCAACCAACATTTGATGAAATGTTATAGTTTGAAATCTGAATAGAACCGGTATATTTTATTGCGGAAAGAGAGCTTGAAGAAATTTTTTTATCTATATAAATTATTAAATTCATACGTACTGAAACTAAAAGAATACTTCGTTTCCAACAAATCTAGAAAGATCTGGTTCAAAGAGTCCGATTCAAATATATGGATCGAACTCAATAGTCAAGATCCATCGATATATTTTATTTTTAAAAATATACGTTGATGAAAAAAATCTAGAATATTACCACAGAAAATCAAGTTAGAAATGGATCAGCCTCAATGATGAAGATCCAATTCTAGATTAATTAACTGTGGAAGCTACCATTCATCTTTTCTACCGAATTTAAAAAAAAAAAAAATTTGAATCTAACTCATTGAATAAGATCCGCTTAGGATTGGTGAAATATGGCATACAAAATTATCTTTTTTTACAGTTAAAAATATATATATATATATACACCGATGGATCTAGACCATTGAGTCTAATTCATATATTTGAATCGAATCTTTAGATTTGTTGGAAGTCAAATATCTTTTATGTTTCCGTATATATAAATTTAATAATATCTATTATAAAAAAATTTCGAGCTTGAAACCCGAAATAAAATCGGTTTAATCACTTTTAAATTTGGGCGCTATTTTCGTGGAATTTGCCTCCTGAATTAATTTTTTTTCCAGCTTCAAATCGCTGCATATATTTTTAGATTCACATGCTTTAGCTGAGTCTGACGGGAACAGGCATCCAACAATTAATTTAAAATCATCGATGAAGTTAGCACAACCAAAGTTCTCTTTCAATTTTGTCGTCTACATCACGTGCGGCGCGAAACCGCACAGTTCAACTGTATATATGTCTAATATGCATCCCGAAACGTATATTTCATAATTGCATATTTTTCTGGCAATTTGAAAGTTCATTTGAATGCGTCATTAAAAATGATTCCGTCATATATTGATATTATATATATATAAATATATATTTTTAACTTGCTGAGGAATAGAAGATTGCAAAACATTGAACTCTTTGAAATGATAACCTAATCGCAAGGACAATTGCTGAATTTAGCTTACTGGAACTTTGAACTCCTTGTGGGTGTTCAGCGGGGCAAATTAAGTCTCCTTAGAGCTTCTTAGCAATCTGAGGAGTCTTAGGTTTGCTCAACAAGTGTTATTTTATGAAACTTAAAATTATTTTTTTAGTGCTTCTTTCATCCTACTTTTTAAGTTTGTTCAAAATTTGAAGTCTTGATTCTACATGACTTAAGTAATTTTTCAAACTTAAATTTTTTTTAAGAAAGTGATTTTTCAACTTTATTACTGAACATGCTCTCTTTAGTGTAACTTAAATTTTAAGCTGGTAACCCTCGCCGAACACCCTCAACGAGGTTTTTGAATTTAAATGGAGATATATATAATTTCGAAGTTTTAGTGAATAAATTTTTATTATAATTATTTTGATGAGGACAGACTCAATTTTGTCAAATAATACTTTGTTTCTAATTTTAACATGTTTAGTTTGAATTTATTCTAACTAAAATACATCATAATTTGAAAATTTCTATTAATATGAAAACTAAATCTCAACAACACATGAAATCGCCACTTCAATTCAATTAATTTCAAGATAGAAGTCACTACTAAAAGGGCAACAAAAGTTATTTACAACTCCTACTATATTATTTCTTTTTCTCACTATTGTGTCAAATATACACAACAACAATAGCAACCGCGTCTCCATCGGTGTGCACACGAACTGGTTAATATGTGCTAATATCGAACATATGCGCGTGCTGATGGTTCAACGAAAATTCAAACTACTGCATATTTTCATTCTATTATTAAGCACGTTGGATGTTCGACCCGCCAATGACTACGATTAAAAGATGAAACTTCGGATTTGATCTCAGCTCTCAAATTACATAATTTGTCTTCTTTTGATTAAATGAATCTGTTTTATGTATAGAAGTCTAAATTTAGTTAAAAATATACTCACCGCATGTGTTGTCACACGATACGTTACAACTAAAATTAAACAAACTTTGCAATTTAGCGATATTTTTCTTTGTTTTTATGTATCTCCTCTTCAATTGAGAAAACTCCACCTTCTATTTTCTTATTTCTTTGTTTCCTTACTTCTTCTTCGTTTTTATACGGATTACAATGGAATTTTTTTTTATTTCCTTATTTCTCTTTATTTGTTTCTATGCATATTGTTGTGTGCAATTTAGAATATATTTCCAGTATAGAATATATTAATATATGTGTGTGTCTTCTAAATTGAAAACAGAGAAGAAGAAGAATATAAATTGAAATGTGTGTGTCAATATATATTTCTCTTACAATATGTGTATGTGTGTGCGTCAGTATACAATTGATTGTTCCTAGCTTCCTGTGCAACCAAGTTGTTTTTTGATTTTTAAATTCCAAATGATCGATCTAAACCGTTAGATGTGATCTCTATATTAAAATGTGCTAAGAGACCAAATTTTATATTTTTTGGAATTTTTTTTACTATTTATTAAGCCACTTTGAAAATCACTAATCCAACGGTGGCTTAACCAAATAGTAAAATCAAAAGCTACCGTTGGATCAACGATTTTCAAAGTGGCTTAATAAATAGTAAAAAAATTTCAAAAAATGTAAAATTTGGTTTTCTAGCACATTTTAATATGGAGATCGTATCTAATGGTTTGCATCAATCATTTGGACTTTAAAAATTGGAAAATGACTTGGTTGCACTGGAGGCTAGAAACAATCGATTGTATATTAGCCCCCCTCTCTCTCTCTCTATATATATGTATGTATGTATGTATGTATGTATAGAGAGAGAGAAAGACTAATATACAATTGATTGTAAGGCTACCATACATTGCAATGCATAGTCATTTTTGTGCATTGGACTATAAATCACGTGATTCAAAGTCCAAATGACATATCCAAACCATTCATCTTGTTCTCCATATTAATATGTGCTTGGAGACCAAATCAAAAACCATCGTTGGATCAGTGATTTTCAAAGTGGCTTAATAAATAGTAAAATTTTTCCAAAAAATATAAAATTTGGTCTCCAAGCACATATTAATATGGAGAACAAGATGAATGGTTTGGACCGATCATTTGGATTTCTAATCCGGTGATTTATAGTCCAATGCACAAGAATGTCTATGCATTGCAACATATATGAGATAAGCTACGGTGAGTTGCGAAGTAAAACACGTTTCTACTTCACGCTGTATTTTCATTTTGAAAGTCCAAACAACCGATCTGAACAGTTAGATGTGATCTCCATATTTAAATGTGCTTGGAGACCAAATTTTACAGTTTTTGGAATTTTTTTACTATTTATTAAGCAATTTTGAAAATTGCTGTGAACAGTAAAAAACTGTAAAAATTTCCGGACCATTGGATCAAAGATTTTCAAAATTGCTTAATAAATAGTAAAAAAAATTCCAAAAAATGTAAAATTTGGTCTCCAAGCACATTTCAATATGGAGATCATGTTGAGCGGTTCGGACCGGTCGTTTGAATTTTCAAATCGTAAAATATGAGTGTGAAGTAAAATAGTCGCTTTACTTCACAACTCACCGTAGCCCATCTCTCTCTCTCTCTATATATATATATAATATACACACACACGATTATTTATGTTTTTTGATATCGTATTATATGTCGATATTGAATTGTTGTACGATATTTGATATTAGATTCAAATCAAGCTATTATTTGATATCATTGGTACTTAAAAATAGAGAATTATCACATCATCAAATTGTTATAAGAGATCATGATTAAAGTTAATTAAAAATACATAATCGTATAACTTTTTTATTAACATGTGTCTTAATTTTTGAATAATTATTATTTTCATCGATATATATATATATTTTTATAATATGTCCCATTGCAATGTATGAGTATGATACTAGTATTCATAATTATTTAGGTCTAGTTCACATTTATTAGGTTGTATAATTTTGGTTGCACCAATTCGAATACATAATTTCAGTTGCACCTATTCATAATGAGTGTAGAATTCATATCCACAATCTACGAGAGAGGGGAACCTTAGCCGCCAACAACCCTACACACTCCCCTCCCTCCTCTTCTATCAGCTCACCTCAGGTCTTTCTTAGTCCATTTTACTGGCCAATTCTCTATTCTCTTCGTATTTTTTTTTCTTCAGTAAGAACCGTGAGCTATCAACTTCGATGTTTTTCCGCTTCAACTTAGGATTTTCGGCGACTTTTGTTAGAGCTCAGTTTGTGAAAATAGCGAAAGGGATAGTCAAGGAAAAGGGGCGTAACCCCTCCGCCTCTCTTTTATTTGCCATCTTCTGTCGTTGCTTTCTCCGGTTGTCTCTATGGTTTTTTTATATTTTTGCATTGTTAGATGTTGTTGTTACATGTTGATGTTGTGTTGTTAGGTGTTGATGTTATGAGTTTTAGATTGATGAAGTTATTTAATGCTGATAATGTTGTAGATGTAAAACGATGAATGATGAATGTAATTTTATATTTTATTTAATGAAAATTATACTTGACAGCTGCTGCCAAGTTTTAAAAAAAAAAAAAAAAAAACTTAAAAATTAATTTGGATCCAAAATTGATAGGAAAACGAGAATGAAAGAAATATATAGTAAATTTAAGGGCTCTATCGAAAATTCACCTAAAATATAATTTTCCCGATCTCACTTGCCCTCGCGTGTCCATTTTCTCCTGTCCCTGACACATCCTCTAATCCGAACGAATAAACTAAAGTCTGTATCTAGATATTCTATCACTCTCTAACTAGAGGATAATATGTTCGAGCGCATCTACCTATCCATCGAATCGGAGACTCTTTGATTGTAACCCGTTACACAATAATATATAAATTTCCAATTTACAGTGCTTGAGCAATAATTAATATTTTTTTTTTTTTGAAGAATTGGCAGCGACTGCCAATTTAAAATTTTATTGAATAAAAGTTCAAAATTTACAACATCCGTCAGAGAAGAGAGGTTCTTATGTTTATATACAAGGCCTTGTACCCCACTCCTCTATTTGCTGCTATACTGGTATTCAACAATTCTCAGCCCACATCTTCCCCACCTCTAAAGCCCTTACAGCTGTGATATCTGGAGGTACCCGAAATAATTAATATTTTTAATTGTATCTACAGTCTCCAGTCATGTCTGCCTGTCTGCCATTACCCCCATTACATTCGAATTCGTATCCTCTGCATTAACTCAGATTTTTAGTTAACATATGACCGTCCGATTTAGTTCTGCACCAATATTAAAGAACTCGGTTGGCCCAAATTATGATCGTACGGTTACTAAATTAACTCAAACGGCACGTTAATGCAGAGGATCGGCTTCATTACAGTCTATCGATCTCTCTCCCATGGTCCAATCCAAGCTCAAATAGCATCTCACTTTACCCTTGTCTCTCTCACATATCTTCACCTCTCGCTTTCACAATGAGCTTCCCTCACCACCGCTCCGACCCGTTCGACCCGTTCTTCACCTTTCCCACCCTTCCCTCCTGCCCGGTCTCCTCTTCGTCTGTCTACTATCACCGCGAATCAGCTCTCTTCGCCCCTCCCTTCCCATTCCCTCCCCTTCCCTCCTCCTACGCCTTAGAGCATTTCTCTTCCGATCTTGACCTTTTCGCCCCTCCTACCCATTTTGACCGCTTGCCGCTCTCTTCATGTCCGTACTACAACCCAGCCTCCCTTGATCTGCTCGATCTCAGCGATCGCGTCTCCTCCCTCGAGCTCGGGGCTTCACGCCATTACCCTGCGTTCAAACGAGAGGTGAAGCACACCTGGACGACTGAGATCAAGGGAGATCGCAAGTACAAATGGGTCGCTGAGTCGAAGAACGGCGAGAGGAGCTACCAGTACGAAGCTGAGGTCGAAAGCCCATTGGAGGATGGGTTCGATCGCAAGTACAAGTGGAGGGCTGAGAGCGATGGGAAGGTGAAATGGACGAAGGAAATTAAGGGGAAGGGGTGCCACGAGCCGTGGGCCCACAAGTACACTTGTGAGGAGTCGTTGTTCGGAGAGGAGCGGAAGAAGTGCCACAAAAAGGAGAAGATTGAGGAGAAGAAGGAAGAGAAGAAAGAAGACAAGAAGGAGAAGAAGCAAAAACATTCTTCAGTTCGAGTGGTGGAGATCGAGGATTCCACTGCCGCTTGTGCCGCCATGAGAAAGGTACAAATTTTCAGGGTTTTGGCACTAATTCTAACTTATTCTTTTCCTGTTGGTGTTTGTAAAGTTTGACACAAATCTTCCCTACCATTTGTTTTGTCTTTTAGCGTTAACCGTTCTATATATGAGAAGCATTAAATTTGCAGGGACTTCTGGTTAATAGTTAGCTTTGATAAATGATATTCTTAAATATATTTGACTGGGCGAATGATGTCATCCTTATCAGTATTGACTTGGCTAACAAACTAATTAATGGTTAAGACAATGGGTATTTTAGTTAATTTAATTTAGGTTTGGTTTAATTAATTAGGTAGGCTAGCCTGACTGTTATACTTTGTTAACACTTGAGGTCCAGTACTTCCATATGTGATCTCACAAGAGTTTACCTTCTTAGAGTTGAACATTGTCTTGTCCCTGTAAACTTGAAACTGTTTTATTCTCACAAAAATTCAAACAGTCAAAATGTACGTGTGAAAAAATGTTTCCATAAGTTACACAGCTTAGATATTGAGGTTTATATTGATGTAACATGTCCTATGGCATAAATCTATATCCAACTTCATTTTTGTAAGTTGACTAAATACACAGTAGTCTTCGAAAGCTTCATAACAAAATCTTCAGTACTAGGGGGGCTGATCAGCAACCATGTGAGGCTTAATTTTTAAGCTGCACTAATCTGCACCCGTTCGGCGATAAAGTTGAAAGTAACTTTCTTAAGAAAGCCTTAAGCTTGGCAAAGTGCTCAAGTCATGTGAAACCATGGCTTAAAAACTTGGGCAAGCTTAAGAAAGGTGGGCAAAAGGAGCACTAAGGAGGTTAGATTAAGCTGTACTAAGGAGCATCCTTTCGGTAAGCTTAAGACTCCTCAGAGCACTAAGAATCTCTAAGGGAACCTAAGCTGAGCTTGCCAAACAGCATCCTATGAGTCTTTTGGTGTGATTGTCATAGTTATCCTATTCCCTGCAGAACTTCATAATATCAATGTTGGATGCATCCTATATCACCCACAAAGCATATCCAGTATCTCTTGTCACCATTTTCTCAATGACCAAAGGGTAAAATGTGGAGCAAGTACAGAGAGATGTCTTTGTTGGTGTGTGGGGGGGGGGGGGGGGGGGGGGGTGGACATTCTCTGTTTCATTTCATTGTTTATGCTGGGTACTTTTTAGTTTTCATAGGGATATGTAGGATGTTCTTCCTAACTTTTTAAGCCGCCATTTTTAACTAGATACTCAAATGGTTTTGCAGGGATGTCGATGTCACTCTTAAGTCGGATTAACCTTTCCACTCGTAGCATTTGAGGGGTTTACAATGTTGTACTTTTTTTTGCCATATCTGAAAAGGTTTTCAGAACTAGTTGTTTTTCTAAAGATGTTTATGTTTATGCTTTTTCTTAATTTTGATATCTGCTTATGTGTATGAAAATAATGTCCCTTGTGTATTAACTCTTATGTTGCAAGTTTTTGAATTTGGATTGTGATTAATTTTTGGCGTTATTTCTACTGATGGAACTACTGAAATGTTTTAAATTATATTTATGCAGATTCACATTTTGCTAAGTTTAATTTTGTAACATTCTGATCTCAATATGCTTATGTAGATTCATTTGTGTAGCACTAATTATTAGGCAGTACTTTTCTCTACCTGTGGTTCTTGTACATACCTGATCATTCCGAACCAGCTAAATAGGGTACCGTTGTTATATATGACTTGTCTCTGCTATATGATACTAACTGGAACATCTACTTTCGTGAAATAAAAAATATACAACAGACGAGGAGCATTATGTTATAAACACTCTGAGCGATGAAATGAGCTGCTACTTGCTTTTGTTGTCTACCAAGATAAATTTAAGCCATCATCTGCAGCAATATACTAATATCATAGCTTTATATTTTCAAACCCGGTGATCTCAGGCATTCCATAGGTGCTGTGACAAGGGAAAGAGAAAGGAGCTGTCTCCACAAGATGCGGCAATGATGATACAGATGAACTACCGGGCCCACCTAGCAAGGCGGTCCCAGGTGCTGCGGTGCCTGCGTCAGATGGCAGTTGCCAAGGCCAGACTAAAGGAGATCCGTGACCTCTTCTACAACTTTGCATACCGCCGCCGTGTAGCCTGTGATGCAGCAGAGCGCCAAACCTTCTCTCAGAAGATCAAGGTTCTCCTCCTCACAGTTCAGGACCTTGAGGTATCTCCCTCTTTTACTCAGTCACTTGAACATGCCGGCATGCATGTGTGAGCTTGTAGATGTTGTGTGCATGTCTGTGTGTGTTGGATGCGTGAATTAATTGTGATCGTCCTTTCTCTAGTACTGTTTAGTCTTTAGCTTTACTCGTCAATTGGGATCTCTTAAAGTACCTGACTGTCAGTACTATTACTCCGGAGCTATGAATTTGAATGAAGGGTGGCACCAGTTGAAATTTCGATGCAAATCAACGGTTCATGACTTATCCAAAAATTAGCTCGTATCAGTCAACACATAGTTCAGGACCAATTTAGAAACTTAGCATGCCCACGGGCTTGATTAAAAAAAAGAAGAAATCCTTAGCAAAAGGAATTTCGGATCTAACCACTGCCCCTCCCGCAATTATATTTTGCAGGGACCAGACTACATGGTGCGTGTTGCAAAGAAATCAATGCTAGAGGAGCTTGAGGCAATGCTGGAGGTGGTGGACCCACAGCCAAAAGGCAGCAAGTTTAACCTTATGAGGCGATGCCGTTTTGACCTTCCTGAGGATCCCATCTCTGACGAAATGCACTCTGGAGTCTCCAATGTTGTCCGTATTGTTGAGAAAGAAGAATAAAAGTGAGATTTGTAGGGTTCGTGAGTGTGTTGTTGCTGGATCTGTTTAATAAAGGTCAAAACTGGGTATCAGTACCTGGTGGTTTGGCACTATGGATCTTATCATCTCGGTTTTGTCATGTGTTATTGAGTTGTATCACTTATGTTAGTGCTATGTATTTTAGGGTTTAAGACTTGCGATTCTGCATGCTTTGCGTCTTTTCTGTTTATCTAGGCTTTGTTTGTTGAGACATGCGTTGAAATAGTGTACTTTTGTTTTGGAATTTATGGTTGGATCCTCTCTGCTATGTGCTATCTCTTTCCTTATTTTTAATTTCTTATATGTATTGGTTAAAAATCACCTCATCGGTCTAATGATTATAGATGGTGCGCATTTAGCTCTGTTAAACTAAATTAAGCCACCTTTATTAAATGGCCCCTGCAGTTGTCCCCACTGTCAACAAAATAACTTGGGCTACCTTTGAGAATAATGTAAACCAGATTAAGCGCTGAACTCCGCTGCTCTCCAAATAGGAGAGCAGGACCATGCTATTCAAAATCTAACCGTTCATCTGGATTAAGATTCGTGCATAAAAAAATTCAACGGTTGGATTTTGAATAGCATGTCTTGCTTTTCTATTTGAAAAGCAACAGAGTTGGACCCCCAGATTAAAGTGTTCGCATCTTGCTATCGCAATTCAGCGTGTCTTATATATATATATAGATAGAGAGTGATTAATATGCATATGAATCGATATGCATATGGTTTAAATTTGAAATTTTAAAATTCAAAAAGTCGATATGAATCGTTCATCTTGTTCTCCATATTAATATGTGCTTAGAGACCAAATTTTATATTTTTCTGAATTTTTTTACTATTTATTAAGTTACTTTGAAAATTGTTAATTCAACGGTGACGGCTGATTTTACAATTTTGTTAAGCCACGGTGGCTAACAGCTGTTAGCTGTTATCTCGGTGGATATTATTTGGTGGTTGCAAGTCATTTGCGGCATTAGAGAGTGTCTGACAGTCTGTTTTAAAAGTGCATTCATTCAGTGAAACCTTCCGTTTGGATCCATTTAATAGCCTCCTCAAGTGCCATTTAAAAGCGCAAATTGCAATCCTTCGCCTGCTACCAAAACTTTTGTCGGAGATCCATGCAATGTATATATATATATATATATATATTCCCGAGCATTACATACCCAGTATTTCGTATTTACGGGGAGACCGTTGATGAGGTCAATGTAGTTTTAAGATTTGGGTCTCAATTCCTCCAAAGTAGCCTGCTTAAGACCACCAGTTGGGCTCTTCTTTATATCCACATCTCTCTTCACGGCCCAATCCTTTTCTCTACTTTTTGAGTCAAGCGAATTCGGATCCCCTAATATCAGCGGGGTGTCAATGCCACCCTTTTACACCTTGTTTGGATGGAGAGTAGAGGAAGGCAGGGAATGGAAAGAGAAATTTTTTTTTTTTTTCATCAAGTTGTGTTTGGTTGATAAAATTATATTGGAAGTGAAAGGTTTAATTTTGTATCATTGTAGTCAATAAAATCGGTTTTCCTTTCAAATTAAGATGTAACGGATGGAAAGAAATTTTGTTGCAAATATGTTTAGAAAAAAATAACACAAATGACTAACTATATGTCTTACCTATGTAATTCTTATACCAATTTTTTCTCACAATCTTACAACAGCAATCAAATTTTTTATTAACTTTCTAAATTTTAATCAACTAAACAAGAAATAAGATGGAAAGAAAAGATAAATTTATTTTTCTTCATTAATCATCTAAATATGAAGAAGTTAAATACGTTAATCTACCTTTCTATTTCATTCCATCCCCTTCTATTATTCACGTCTTCTTTCTTCCTCTACTCTCCATCCAAACATGGTGTTACCAGTTTATCCGGCCCGTATTGTATCCGAAAACACGGATAAGGGTAAGATTTTTTTTTTCATTAACTTATCGGGTATGAGTAAGGATAACAATTTTTTCTGTTATCTTATCGTTTTCAGATAAAATAATTTAAAAATAAAATAAAATTATAGATATAGATATATATTTGTATGAAGATGATGCATGATACAATAAAGTTTGGAGTTGACTACGGTGCTACGCGTAGCATAGATGACCTCTGTGCAACTGCTCAATATTTGGATTTTCAAAATTTTAACAGTCGATTCGAATCGTTCAACATGATCTCCATATGAATATGTACTTGCAAACCAAATTTTACATTTTTTAGAATTTTTTTTACTATTGTTTTAGATAGTTAGAAAATTACTTGATCTGAATGGTACAGAATTTTCAGATCAAGTGTTTTTCTACGTATCTAAAAAAATAGTAAAATAAATTCTAAAAAATGTAAAATTTGGTTTTCAAGTACATATTCATATGAAAATTATGTTGAACGGTTCGGATTGACCGTTAAGATTTTGAGAGCTCAAAGATTGAGCCTTGCACGGAGGCCCTCTAAGCTACGCGTAGCATATTAGCATTTTCCATAAAGTTTGGTATTTCATTAAATTTTTATAATACAAATTAGTTGTATTCATTATTATTTTTTTTTCTTGTTTTGAAAAATATTTTATCAAAAGCACAAATCAAAATGTCAATGACAATTTTTTATTTGTTTACCCGATCCGTACCATATTCGAAAAGATGGTTAAGAATAAAGAATTATTTTCATTATCATAACATGTACGGATATGAAAATGTCTCCTCCGGATCCGTATCGTACCTGTTAACAACCCTATAGGCCCTACCTAATATAACCCATTTTTGAGGTTTAATCTGGACCGTCCGAGTTGCTCTAACAGAAAAATTCAAGGGGCATGTGCCGTCCATCACGGGTCGAAATGACCTGAATTTCTGATTGGACGGTCCACATCAAAACTTAAAAAATTGAGTTACTTTAAGGATACGGATGTTGGAAATTTAAAATATCAATTGAGAGAAATGCCTATTGTGTAATCAACCAATGAGAGAGATGATTAGTATTAGCATCGTACCAGTTGGTACTGAAAAGTTCAAAGTTAAAGTGCACAAGCCAAATTAAAATAATATGAGATCAAGCATAATCACAAATGACACCAAATTTATGTGGAAAACCCTCTCAACTTGGAGGGTAAAAAATCACGAGACTAGGGGTGATTAATGAGCGAGCATGAGCGAGTTAGGGTATGCTCATGTTCGCTCATTAAGTAAATGAGCGAGTTGTTAATGAGCGAGTTTAAATGAGCGAGTTGTAAATGAGCGAGCTTTTAATGAGCGAGTTATGAGCGGCTCACGAGTTATGACTTATGACTCATAACAAAATTATATAGTGTGGCCACACATAACAAAATTTGTTAAAAGTCATCATAACAAAATTCAACAAATTGTCATAATTCATTTAAATGAGCGAGTTGTTGTGACTATTACTTGTTTTGGGCTTTAGGCGGAGGTTTTGGTTTTGCCGATTTACAAAAAAAAAATGAATATGAAACTATGAATATTAGTATATTACACGTGATTAAATGTTACATTGTGCTCACTATATTACACATGATTAAATATGAAACTATGTTTACTATTTATCAATCTTAACGAGGTAAGGTTAATGTTACACAGAATTACATATGATTAAATGTGACAATGATTAGATGTGGCAAATTCTTAATGAACGAGTTATGAGCGAGTTGGGTCATGCTCATGCTCGCTCATTAAGTAAATGAGTGAGTTGTTAATGAGCGAGTTTAAATGAGCGGATAAATGAGCGAGTTTAGGCGAGCATTTAATGAGCGAGTTATGAGCGATTTACTCACCCTTACACGGGACACACCGGCAAATTTTACTATACCAACAGAAACGGATATAATTGTTCTTCTCAAGTTTGAGCCCTAAATTGAGGTATACACACAGTAATAAAGAGAAAAATACAAGAGATAACATATTACGGAGAAATATCTATTTCAAACTCCAGTTCCATTCAAATCCAAGTAAATCCTAAATTTGAGAAAACAAAAAATTCTCTTCTCACAAACAAGAAAAAAATTGATTAAGATAGTGAGATCAGAGACTAACTTGCTCTTCATTTTCTTTTCTTTACCACCTTCTCTTTCTCTCTCTCTCTCTCTTTCGCCTCCTCCCTGTCTCTCACGAAGCACACAATAGCACCACCCCCTTTCTCTCTATTTTTTTTTGTTTCTTTCTTTTGCCAAAATGGGCTGGACCCAACGGCCCAACAACGGACTCCAGTCAAGCAGCCCAAGGTTCCTGAATAAAACATGTCTTATGTCCAAATTATATTTTTTGTTATCGCGTCGAATTATTTTTAAACCAAAGATTAAACCCGGTCTTTGTATCAATTAAATTGAGCCGACAAAATGGGCTATTTATTGGATGACGCGCGTGTTATTCCTGAAGTCATTGATGAACATGAAATTTGGAGTAAAAGTTTTCAAATTTGATTTCATGTAAATTTAAATCACGTTTGGTTTACACAAGATGAACGTATAATGAGGAGAATCATTGCCTCGCACTGCTCACCTCTCCTTCCCTGATCGATATTTGCATCTAATCTCTCTCTTGATTAACATTAATTGCTTTTGAAATAAATAAAAGAGCGAGACAATGAAGTGCCTCAAGATTAATTATATAAAATAAATAAATAAATGTACAAGTCAATGAAATAAAAGAGTAGGCCTTTAAACTTAATTTGCTCAGTTAATACACTTTTGGTGTTAAATCTTATCATCACGTATTTTGCTCCCAAATATGTAGCAGCACTTGGGCATGCAAATAGATAATTAAGCAGTTATGTATAATATTGTAATTTTGAAATGAAAGGAGATCTAGATATATTGATTTAGTATCTCGTGCACTAACGTGTCAATGAGGTCAGTGTAATCCGAAGATTTTGAAGTTAATTGTTAGCAGATCACACAAATTTAGCTCGAAGACTCTTTATATATGAATATTTAAAAATAAAAAAAGTTCAATTACATTTTTATCTCAAAAAAAAAAAAAAAAAATGACATCAGTTCGGTCAAACTGTATTAAATTTAAAACCAAAAACCTCGCCTGGTGTTGTTTAATTTTCCTAGAATTTGTTGATGTTGATTTGCAATTAGATGGAATCTGAACACTTGGGATAATTTATTCGCATTATTGGAGGCCCCACAATCATAATAGACAATAACGTGATGTGATTATATAAACTCAACTGAGGTAGGTCTTGTACCTGATCCTCAAACATTTTGAACCTCTGGTTTATTTGGTACCTCGATCGGTTCAAAGTTCAAACTTTTGCTTGATTATAATTAATTTGGCGACCGTTTGATGAAATATGAAATAGTGATGTTAGAATAATAGTTGGAAGTATAAGAATAAGGTGGTAAAAGGTTAAAAGCATCAGTTTCTTGACCAAAAGACGACAAAACAACTATTTATTAAGATGGGTACAAAATTCAATGGTCTAAATTTAACTAGTTTTTGTACCTATCTTAATAAATAGTAAAAAATTTCCAAAAAATGTAAAATTTGGTCTCCAAGCACATTTTATTGTAGATATCATATCTAACGGTTTGGATCGACGATTTGGACTTTCAAATTAAAAAAAAAGCTTGTTGTAACTTGCTGTAACTCAAAAAATGTTGTAACTTGATCCCTCCTCTTATATTATATATACATATACATATACATATACATATACATATACATATACATATACATATACATATATTATATAATATTATTTTTTCTTACGGCCATAAAAAATGTTGATCCAGATTATTTGTAGCAGTCGTTTGAATAAATCAAATTATATAGTATTCCATCTATTTTTTAAAAAATATATTAAATATTTTAATACAATAAATAAATAAATTATAAATAAAAACTGAAAAATAAAAAAAAATTCCTAAAAAAAAATTTTTGGGAAAAAAAATTTTCCTAAAAAAAATAAAAAAAATCCTAATTCCAGAAAAAATTATTCCGGATTTAGGAAAAAAAAATATCCTAAATCCAGAAATTTTTTTTCCAGATTTAGGATCCAATTCCGGAAATTTTTTTTCCGGTTTGGATAGATTTGAAAATTAACAGGCAGTTTGGTTATTTTTTTAAATTTATATATTTTTTTGAATATAAACAAAAAAATCGGACTATTATCAATATGGTTTAAATATTGATGTACTGAAAATGGAGAGCCATGTACAAATTTTAATTAACTCTTTCCAATGCATCGTTGAGGATTATATTGAATTAGCGATCAGTTGGAAATTTATAAATATTCTTGATTTGCCACGCGCATGCAAAATTGGTGCAGCGAAAAAGATAAAAATATTACACAATTTTATTTGTGCAGGATTTTATATATTATATCAAATGCATCAAAATTTCCTGCACATATTTTAATGTGTCCAAAAGAATAAACTATATATAAATTTAAATTTATATATGATTAATTATTTCCTATGTATCACTAAGTATCGAACTTAAAATATCACAAATCAATGTTTATGATAAATTTCTTCTTATGGAAATATTGTTTTGATTAGTATCAAGAGCATGGAAAAAGAAATATTGTTTTAATTAGTATCAAGAGCATGAAAAAATACACCGATGTAGACAAATTATGGACGTTGGATTTTAAATTTATTGATTCATATAAATCAAAATTGAAAAGTGATAATTTTTATGTGTACGTAGAGAAAATAATATGATAAAATCTAACAATTTTCTTCGACATAAATTTTAATTTTTATCATTAAAAAATTCAAAAATGAAAGCAAAAAAAAAAAAAAAAAAAAAAAAAAACATTTTACCCTTCTCTATAATTAATAATGTATAATTGATTTATTTCTTCTTCTTGATTAGACAGAATCATGCATTATTGGTGTCTCCTCCAATCCAGTGAGCCCACGAGGGCCCCCCCTTGATTTGCTTTTGACGACAAATTTCCCAGAAAGCCACCAGGACCAGGTGCAATAAATCAAGCCCATCTGTCAGATCACAATTTATACTAGACAAGTTTTGCAAAAGAATGCTGTGGACAATTGAGCCCCATGTGCAATAGGCATGGACATTTGCTCAGCTGAGATGACGGACACATAAGCAGCAATTGCCACCACTCAAAAAAAAGAAGAAAAAAGAAAAGAAAAAAAGGATGGTGGTTGATTGAATGATTGTATGATGAACTCTGTAGTGTCCAGTGTCCACCAACCAAAACCAAGAGAGGAGAGACACAAGTACAATAATGTTTGTAATTTATTGCCTTTTGATAGTGACACGCAAGAACCTTTTGCTAAATTTCAAAAGATTCACAATCCACTTCCTGTACCGTTGGATCATCGTCTCTTTTGTTTTCTGTCATCCAAAATTTAGAACCACACACCTATTTGTTTAATTATTATTATTCCTGGCGTTAATTGAGAAAAAGAAAGCAAAAAAAAAAAACAACCTATGAAAATGAGATCCTTTCGTTATCTGTACATGAGATTCACAAGTTCTATGTTATTTTTCTAGAAGCTTAATATTTATTATTTAATAATTAGGAACCGATCTCTTTGTTGGCCTGTTAATGACACCTGTCAACTGATCCGACGGTACCAATTCATTAAGATATGGCCAAAGAAAAAATTTCAACAATATTTGACCTTAAAGGACTAACATTATAATAGTTTTTGTTTATAAAGATTTACATATGAAAATGAGTAAAATCAGGGTGCTTTTAAGCTCATCAAATCCTTTGATGTGCTTAACTCCAAAATTTATTATAATAACTTTGAATAATAAATTTAATGGAAGCTGATAATTGTACCCCAAATAAAGTACTCGCGTGCGTCCCTCAACCTTTTAGAATGTTGGCGAAAAAAAGATCAGGTTTTACTTTATACAGCGCAATAACAATATCAATTTTTCTTTATTATACATAATTTTGCTGCATGAAGAGAAAAACGCTCTGTTAAAAATATTAACAAAGGCACCACCAAATGCAGCAAAACAATCGTATAATTTAAACATATAAAGAAAATCATTTAAACAACTGCGTTCAAGTGTTTAACTTTCATTGTAAATAAGTTAATTTTTCATTTATTAAAATAAAAACAAATCCCCGAATTCATCCCCGAGCAAAAATTTAAAGCTCTAAATTTGAACCAATCCCCAAGTGTGTCCCCAAGCACCAAATTTACAAGTCTAAATTTGTACTAATCCCTGAGGGCATTCCTAAGCACAATTTTTTTTTTATTTGTGTAGAATGTGCCAGGAACAATATGTTAGTTTGTAATAATCTAGAAGTCAATAATACGATAATTTATCATAAAGCTTTGTTCATGAATTGGATGATTAATATCATTTTCTTGCCTTTAGTATTATTGCATTTATGGATCATTTCGAGTTCATGACTGAAATTGTGAAACTCCATAATATAGATGATATATACTCTTAATCTTAAAAGGTCACTGATCAAGGTAATTAGCAGGAACACTAATTGCCGTTTAAGGTTAGTATGTGGATTAAAAGATGGTTAAGTTTTACAAACCACCTGACACGAGATGTCATTTTAATCACATAGATACATGTTCTAGGAACATGGTATTTGACAGACCTCGAATTAAAAATTAAATATAATTGTGTTCGTGTCATTTATGTTTTCATTCAGTGTCACGTTCTACAATATGAGGTATTTATCATTCCCACTGAGAAATATGTATGTGTGATTGTTATCCACCGTTGTCCGTAAAAAGCAGTCATAACGGTAGCATTCTCATATGTATAGCTTAGCTGAGGAAGTGATAGTCTACCAAAAATACTATTTGTCCATCGTATTTTTTACGAGCTATAGCATCACTGGGCCCCTTGATAGAGTAAGATTATCAGCGCACGGTATGATTACAAGAGTAATCATATTTGATAATCTACTCAAGATCAAGAAAATATTGAGTTTACAAAGATGACACACATCTACCTTGAAACTAATCTGATAGCTATGAGACATAAGAACAGACACAAGTAAATTGTTTACTGGATCGTGATATTGTACTGTACAACATCATCTTTGTAATTGGATGGTTATGATGTGTTGCTAGACGCCACCCATGATTATAGAAGTTAAAATAGTTTTAACTCTATTTACCAACATAACACAGATCCTATTGGGTCACACTATATAGGAGTTAATCGGAGAATCTTATTGTGATTGATTATAAATTGGTTACGATCAATAGTAATATGGTTATAATTAATTATATGTGTTATAATTAAATTATAAATGTTATGTAAAAATAACAAGCAAAAATATTGGTTAATTTGTAAACGTGTATGACACGTTGTATAAAAGTTAACCGGTTAATTTATAAATGTGCATGACACGTTGTATAAATTACCGAAACAACAACCGCAAGAAAAATATATATAATTGTTCAGAATAATTATACGAATATTATTTGTGTTCTGGTCGAGGGCATTCGAGTCTTTTCAGATTCGTCCTTATCTGCATGACATGTCATTGATCCTATCCAAATGACACGTCATCGATACCGAAACAAACATCCGCATAAAAATATATATAATTGTTCAGAATAATTATATGAACATTATTTGTGTTCGGACCGAGGGCATTCGGGTCTTTTCAGATTCGTGCTTATCCGCATGACGTGTCATCGATCCTATCCAGATGACACGTCATCGATCTTATCAACATGTCATCCTTATCCATTCAATGACATATCTTGTAAATAGGCATATGTTGAGGGGTATTTCGGTCTTTTGCGAACCTCCTCAAAAGCCTATAAATAGAGGGGTGCAGTAGAGAGAAAAACCACTAATTCACTTGTATCGTTTCGTGCAGAATCGAATCGGTATTTTCTCTCTTTCTAGGTTTCTCTCCCAAATAGTGTTTCGGTTGAGAAAAAAAATTATATCTAGTTGACGTATAATCTTGCGGGTTGTTGTGGAGCATATTTACGGGATTGATGAATAGTGTTTTACCAAATTTTACGGTATGTCAGTTTTGCTCATTTGATGAAACTGAGTAACCGAAAATTCGTGTTTACTAGTTTTCATCTTTCCCCCGTAAATAGTGTTTTTGCATAATTTCACGGTTTACGGTATTTCTGACATAAGAAATAAACCGCTCTTTGGTTAGTCCTGGTGGATAACCGATAGAGGCATCGGACGTCTGATGCTTCGAGACGAGTCGATTCCTTCCATGATGTAGCTTTACATGCTCGGTCTGCATTCCAACTGTGATTTGGAAGTAAGGTATAAATATGTTATATTAATCTATTTAATTGGTAAGTAGATTAAAGTTTTAAAAATCAATCATGAAGTAGATCTGTAAAATGATTAAATTGGGTTTTGATGCCAAAGGAATACTGAAGCTGGACTGCCTTGGAAAGTTTCCTGACATACCCCGTTTAATCCTGAGCTTAAGTTGGCCGTAGAAATTTTTGTTCTACAGTCATTCCGCACCTTAAGCCTAAACGGGTTTTGGTTACCGCGAAACCCCAAAAGTGGTATCCGAAACCCAACACAATACATGTAAACAAGTAAAGCATGTAAACCAATATGTACTGGCAAGCAAACAACATAAACAAAACATTCAAAATTTGTGCATATAAACCTATGTTTAAAGCATATAAACCTGTGTTTACAAACATTGAAAAATCTTTTGCTAGAGAGTTGTAACTAGATATCTCTGTAACCATTTGGTATTAATGCCCTGTAGATGTTTTACTAATATTTGCATTATTCACCGGTATCAGTATATTATCAACACTATTAAGCTGGTATTTGGCCCACTTTTGCTATTCCGATAAAGTGCTCATCTTTGTAAATGTTTATGTCATTTGTACCAGCCCTAATTACCAATTTTTGTAATTCTGACAAATTTAAAGATATATATCTGAAAATATTCTTGTAAATTGATGTATACCTGTTCTGAATGTCAAACTGGTACAGACTTAGTTCTGGTAAGGGTTGATTTGGAATTTTACTATAGGCTTTACCATCAGTTATTTATATCTCTGTACCTAAACATTAAAGAATGTATGTGGGTTGCATTTCAATTTCCATTGCCATGCAAATACCAAAATACTATCAGCAGGTTACTGTAATGTGCCATACTACCTCAAGTACAATTTTGAAAATTTAAAAGTCAAAACAATCTAATAGATTGAGTACATTTCTTCAGGTGAAATTAGGATAGTCTTACAAAGGTTGTGCAAAAGCAACACATTTACAAGCAACTAAAGATGTTCATAATATTCAATTGGTGTAAATGAAATAAAATATAAACTTGTTGAAACACGTATGATTTAATAGAAAAAGGAAAGCATGTAAACCAATATGTACTGGCAAGCAAACAGCATAAACAAAGCATTGAAAATTTGTGCATATAAACATGTGTTTACAAACACATTTTAAAACATATTCTTGAAACACATTTTAAAGCATATAAACCTGTGTGTAAAGCAAGCAAACCAATATATATTGGCAAGAAAACAATATAAACAAAACAATGAAAATTTGTGCATATAAACCTGTGTTTACAAACGCATTTTAAAGCATATAAACCTGTGTTTACAAACATTGAAAAATTTGTTACAAACATATAAACTTGTGTTTGCAAACACATTTTAAAATTTATTCTTCAGACATATTTTAAATCATATAAACCTGTGTGTAAAGCAAGTAAACCAATATATATTGGCAAGAAAACAACATAAATAAAGTAATGAAAATTTGTGCATATAAACCTGTGTTTATAAACACATTTTAAAGCATATAACCCTGTGTTTACAAAAATTGAAAAATCTGTGTTACAAATATATAAACCTGTATTTACAAACACATTTTAAAGCATATAAACCTGTGTTTACAAACATTGAAAAATCTTCATTTAATGGATTATTGGTTCAAAATGGAGACTGTATTTTTAATTATTAAATGTCAAAAGCTCTTAATTTGCATAATTAAAATTGGAACCAATCCCCCATCGTGTCCCCGAACTAACTAGGTTTAAATTGTACTTTAAAGTACATTCAAGTAAGTAGTTAATTAATTATTAGAGGACTTTTAACAATTTGGGGGACTAATTCGGGAATTGGTGATTACAACTGTTCCTAACAAACTATCCACGAAATTAAAGCGCAAGATAAAAGCATGCAAAACTAAGTTTAAAGCAATCAATGTAAAACTGTAATGCTTTAAAACAACAATTCGTTAATTAATGACAAATTAATAAATTACCGTTATTAGCGGACGGTTAAACCCAATTAAACTAGTTCAGGGACGGGCTCGGGTATAGAAACATTTCTCTAAATTTAAATTATTAAAATTAATTTGATTCACAAGTGATGTATTTATATATCAAATTTATAAATTTTTGACTTAATTTAGTGTAAAGTTAAGTGGTTAAAAAAGAAAAGAAAGGTTTATAATTTTTTTTTTGAGTGAATGTTGGAGGTCAAGCCAAACTATTTAATCTATAGTGGATGTCCTCGTCTGGCTTTCGAACTTGCGACTTCTTATACGGAGGGCAGTGCTTTTGTTATTAGACCAAAGACTAATTCTTAGAAGATTTATAATTTAATTTTAATGTGTTTATTTTTTATTTATTTATTGACTGCTTAATTTTATAGTAAAATAATTCAAATTTTATATATTTAATATGTAAACACAATATTCATAAAGTATATTTATTTTAATAGTTTGGATTCTTCGTTTTAAGCAGCTAGTTATACGCAATTGAAGTTTTTATAAAGGGTTGGGTTGGAATATTTATTTAATTGAACTCACATGCGAATGAAATAAGCCAACTGAAACTATTTTCAAAGATCCAGATGTGGGTCCTATTTTGTTTTTGAATATTTTTCTCGATTAGGTCCCCCACACCACATGTGCTGTGTGCATCTAATAATTCTTATTAATATTTCCTATCTTATTGCATCGTAGACCCAGCTTAGCTAATATGTTGTCAACTTGTCAACGAGAGAAAATAAATAAAAATAAAATAAATAGGTGAAGTAATTACAAAACTCAAAATTTCAAAGTGCAGTAAACAAAAACATTGTATTAATTTTATCCACCGAGATAATTAAATGATTACCATCATCAGATAATTAATCTTTATTTAGAACCAAACAAATAGTCAAGTGCGTTTAAATTCTTCTAGCTAGCCAGAGAGTTCAAATCATGCAATTGAATTCTAGTTGTCATCAGCAAGAAAGTTCAAAGTACCAATTGCTTTTTAGATAGCAAAATCATCATCTGAGCTTCGCAATCGTTTCCTAACATTTGGCATCAACTCCAAAGACTAAGGACCCCACTTCTTGTTAAATTAAGATTTAAGATTTAAGAGTGATTTGCGCTAATTGTTTTCAACGTATCTATTTTTCATTTTGACCTCGTAAATTTACAAATTCATATACTTTGGTTTCTCAAGCTTTATATTTTAAAAAAAATGCCATGACAATCACGAATGGACTCAAGTATGGCCGGAGGGCTACTGCACCTCCTCCCTTTGGGATTGGAATCATATTGTTCTATAGAGTTAGTGGATTCATACTGTTCTTTAAATCTGACACGAATCTTAAAGGGACCCCTATCGTCTAAACATTCACTGAATTGAGTTTGTTCCGGCTGGTAGTAAATATGGGTCGTAAAGTTGTGGCCCCACCATGCAATACTACAGAGGATACGGCTCCTCCTATATTATGAAATTTAGTGCCAATTTATAGATTCAGACTAATTTTGTTCTTCTCTGAAATTCTATTTGCCCCCTCTAAAATTTTGATTTGTAATTATGGTTAAATTTATAGTAAAATTTATGATAATTTTTGTTAGAGAAATGTTCTGGTACCCCGAGCCATCATACTCGAGCGCGTCCCCCAAATAGTTTAATAGAAAAAAATTTCAATATTATAACTTCTATTTTCAGCGCTAATATCAAAACATTTAAAGCTATGTTTATAACATTTTACAATGCTACTCACAAGCATGTAAGCCTCTATTTGAAAGCATTAAAATACTAAATCTGCATAGTTTTAACTCCTAACTATTTTTGTCTTCAAGTCAAAAACGGAAAGATTCATTTCACCCACTCTTTTTTATTTTTTTCTCTGGTCATTATAATTTATTTTCTCAACAATCCATGGTGAATTTTACTAATATAAAAATACGAATGTTTTCTATTCAATTTTATCTTTCAAATAAGATTCATGAAGAAATACTTTTGAGTAATTTTAAAGTCATTTGTTTTTTTTTTAAAGTAAAACTCATGAGCACTTTAAATTTTTAAGTTTTTAAATCTCAATGTAATTTTCAAAGCTTTGTACATGAAATTTATATGCTTTATAAATGCAGTGTTATTGTTGAGGTTTATATGCTTTGAAATGTTATTGTTGATGTTTTAATTCTTTGTACATGAGCTTTATATGCTTTGTAAATGAGCTTTGTAAATGCAGTGTTATTGCTGAGGTTTATATGCTTTGAAATGTTATTGTTGATGTTTTAATTCTTTGTACATTAGTTTTATATGCTTTGTAAATGAGCTTTGCAAATGCAGTGTTATTGTTGAGGTTTATATGCTTTGAAATGTTATTGTTGAGGTTTTAATTCTTTGTACATAAGGTTTATATGTTTTATTCTAGAGATTTAAAGTGTTATTAATGAAATTTATATGCTTGTAAACAGGTTTAAATTATTTTGAAGCAAAATATAAAAAAAATTGAAAGTCACAAAGATTTAAAGCTTATAAATCTCTAAAATAAACCTGTTTACAAGCATATAAATCTCTAGAAGCAAAAATTAATAACACTTTAAATCTTTAGAAAATTAATAACACTTTACCATATTTCCTTTGAATTTAGTTGCATGCTTGTTGCGTATGTTGCATTATCTTTTATTTTACCAATATACAAGGGTATATTTATAATTTAGCTAGTTTTACCGGTAAGTATCCAAATTTATCATTACTACTAAATGTATTAGGACACTTTACCATATTTCTTTTCAAGTAATTTGCATGCTTGGTGTTTATGTTACATTATCTTTTATTTTTACTATTATACAAGGGTATATTTATAATTTAGCTTATTTCTACCAGAAAGTACTATCCAAAATCACCATTACTGATAAATGTGGTACCTACTTGTACAGTTCTAAAGGCTTAAAGCTTGACGTGCCTTTTTTTTAACATAATGAACTTAAATCTAAATTTGTGATTAATATTTTTTCTATTTGTAATTTAATTAGGAACAAATTGATACATCAAAGCCTGTACCAATTAGGTGGCAAAAGCAATTAGATGGAAATGACAAAAAAAATAACAGGTCTCAGCTTTTCTACTTTATCAATGCATGAGAAATTGGAGTTTTTAAGTAAAATATATATCCTTTATATCTATATCTTTTAATTTATCACACATGAAGATTATTCAGATTTCTCTTATGGTTTCTAAATTTATAACAGGGGCCAATGTTTTTTCGACAATGCCATTTATACATAACTGAAACTGCAAATGGTCGTGTGAGTATTTTAAACCTTGATATGACACTTCTTGAAATATGACCCTCATGTTATTTTTTTATTTTATTAAGTTTCATTGGTGTAAATAATATTCAATTTTATTAATTCTTTTTAAATGTAAAAGGCTGCTTGTTGGAATCCCTTCAAGAAATGGATGGATAACCCTTGCATTGGGGTCCCACTTGGTGGTGTTGGGTAAGCATGATATTTGCACACAAATATTAAAATGTATTAATATTTATAATATATATATATATATTTTTTTTTTGTAAAGAAGTGGGTATAACCAATACAAAGATAGGTACTAGTACCAACCATCTGGTACAATCATACAAAACAGAAGTAAATATTTATAATTGAGTGAGACCTATGGTACTTAGCAAAACGCACATCGATCCGTACTGTGGATCCATATTTTCTTTTTCAAAGTCCAAATAATTGATCTGAATCGTGCAACATGATCTTCATATGAAAATGTACTTGAAGATCAAGTTTTTAAATCTCAGTCTACAACCATTAAAATTTTTAAGGCTCTGTACATGAGGTTTATATGTTTTGTAAATGCTGTGTTATTGTTGAGGTTTGTATGCTTTGAAATGTTATTATTGAGATTTTAATTCTTTGTATATGAGGTTTATATGTTTTATAAATGCAGTGTTATTGTTGAGGTTTTAATTCTTTGTACATGAGATTTATATGCTTTGTAAATGCAGTGTTATTAATGAGGTTTATATGCTTGTACATGAGGTTTGTATGCTTGTAAACAGAGGTTTAAAATATTTTGAAGCAAAATTAAAAAAAATACTGAAAGTCACAAAGATTTAAAGTGGTAAAAAAAATTACGACACACATATAACTCGAAAGTTATTTTTCATGGATCTCATTTGAAAGAGAAAATCGGATAAAAATCTTTCATATCTTTAGATTCATAAAATTTATCACGGATCATCGAGAAAATGGATAAGAATGATTAGAGAAAAAAAAAGCGGTGAAATGAATCTTTTCATTTTTGGCTTAAAAATAAAAGTAGTTAGGAGTTAAAACTATACAGATTTAGAATTTTAATAATTGCAGACAGAGATTTAAATGCTTGCAAGTAGCATTGTAAAATATTATAAACAGAGCTTTAAATGTTTGGATATTAGCGCTGGAAATGAAAGTTAGATAACATTAGAAGTTTTTTTTGTTAAACTACTTGGGGAACACGCTCGGAGATTTTATTTGGGATACAATTATCAGGCTCCTTTTTGTTAATCTTAATTGGTAAGTGGGATTAGAAGTCTTGAAAATTAGAAGTCAGAGCACTGGAAATTATAAGTTAGAATATATATATATATTATCTAATACCTAGTTAACTTGCGGGTATGGATCCAATTAGCCATTTAAACCCAGTTCAGTATTTTTTTTGTTGTCCTCCAACGAAAATTCTTGATCCGCCCCAAATGACAGTAGCATACTAATTTGATAATTTTGAAGTCAAAGTGAATGAATATATTTCCTTTAGTCATCTATAATAATATGGTTGTCCATTAATTCCAGCATTTAAATTCATCAATTTGGACATCTTAATAATATGATGAAGGACTTTTTTTTTTTTTTTTTTTTGAAAAATTGGTAGTGGCTAGATGAAGGACTTACTTGTGGCCTTGACATTGATTTATCATGCATCATTAATGATTTGGATGATGAAAAATTAAGATTTACAAGTATTTATCATATTATGTTCACCATAATTCAAACTTCATAAATAAAATCGTACGTGTCTGAATACTTTTAGCCAATAAGTCATGTCACACATGCTATTCTATTAAATGTTCAATTTAATTTTATTTTTACCCATCCGAATAGAATAGCCGGTATATTTTCATTTCACTTCTCTTATTTTAAAATTTGTTTGTTGTATCTAAGATTATAGCTCTTTTATATTATTATACATGGACTCTAAAACCACTAATTGTATCGTTGTTCAATATACGAGTTTAACCAAAAAATTGTATCCGGCAATATATATATATACAAATTTTTAGTGGCAACCAATGCCGTTTACTCTGAATTTAAGGTGTAGACTGCTCCATTATCATAATTGGAGTAGAAAAATGAGAAATTGAATTTAAGGGAACAGAATACTGAATACGTAACGCCACGACACGACACCGATCAATTAAAAAGAGTAACAAACTTTTTATACTAATTTTGTCCACTCCACAAGCATTCCAAATTTCCAATTGAGAATTGAACATGTCAATGGCTGGCAGCCAAGAATTCAGAAACCACCGTTCACAACCACATCCCACATGACCACATGTGCTGATGTGCATTCTTCTTAATTCATTATCGTCTCATATTTTATGCCATTTTTCAAATTTTGACGGAGGGAAACCATTCCAAGCAGACCTACTACTTTCTAGAACCACGTGGGATGTGGCACGGTAGAAGAGAAAGCGGATCAATATTAGTACATAACATTACCCGTCAATACCTCCAAACTCTTCCTGCTACACGGTAGGCCGCATAGTTTATGACACATTAAATTTTGAACTGTTTTACTATATTTTTATATAAGTATGAAATCATTTTTTTTTTTTATGATTCATAATTTTCTAAAAAACAACAATTTTGTATCTATAAAAATAATATCAAACCATCTTCAAAAAATATAAATTTGATCTCCAAGTCCAAGTCTATTATAATATGAAGATCATATTGAACTGTTCATATTTGATTATTTGAATTTTGAATTTGAAAATATTAACCCGAATTAAAACATAAACTTTAATTTGCTGCTAATCTCATGTAATTAACTTTATGTTTTAGAAGGGGTTAATACCTTTTTATATATATATATATATATATATATATATATATAAAGTATAATACTTGAATGACAAGACGGTGTACATTAAACGAGAAATGTATTTGGCTACAGCTAACAGCTAACAGCTAACAGCTAACAGCTAATAGCTATATATGTATTGGCCAACACAGATCTGTTATGGAACACGGCTTAATTTGTTTCACTAGCTGCATGAGCTTCAGGAATTTCTCAAATAATGATCATAATATTGTTCATGTATGCATCATGAGCAAGCGTCAGCACCATGCATGTTCATCAAATATATATATGTGCTCAATACTCAATACTCAATAGTCGGTTTTCCACATGGACCAGGCTCGGCTCATCACGTAATCCCAAAAATTGTCATTCCTCATTCCTGCAACTATTGACCTTCACCATTCCATTCAACAACTAGTTATAAAAACAAAATCTGTTTCAGGCAGAATAACTAATAATAAAATAAATTTCCCTCTATGCATTGTTTGTTCTCGATCGAAGACAATTTTTGAAATTGATTTTGATCATTCAATAAATCAAACAACATAAAAAAAAAAAAGCTAATTATGATCAGTTAATTTTTTTTTATTAAGGATCATGATGATCGAGAGACAATTGAAAATTTCGTTTTAACGCTTAATGGAATAAGAGAAAGATAATGTCGTTTGTACAGTCAATCACTGATTCTCGTTAAATTAATATTGTGGTAGATGTATAATTACAACAATTACTATTTTTTGTTAAAAAACTATTTCACCAAACAACATTATAAAATTGAATTAAATATTATTCACGTTTTCTTATTGTAGCAGAGACTCACCATAATTAAATTTTAATATTCTTATAATTTCCCGCAAGCACAAGCAACATCTTACATCTATCTATCTATCTATCTATCTATCTATTAAACAAGCGGACAATAATGTGACTTAAAAACACAAGTCACAATTATGTGGCAACCTCCTAATATTATATATTATATAGGCAATCATGCAATAGACATGCCACGTGGCTTCTTCAGGTCACTATTAACACAACCATACTCGCTAACCGCCTGAGGAAATGCCCTGATTTGAGAATTGAGAGACTTCCCGAACTCTCTCTCTCTCTCTCATTGTCAGCGCTGATACAGCAAGCCAATAATAGCCTCACCAAAGGAAAATTATTCAATTATTGGTCCTTTCTGTCCCCACCTTAACTAACTTATTGCTTCCTTGATGACATGTCAGTTATTTGTGGATAGGAGTTGTGGACGTAGTGTTCCGAATGCCACGTAATACTAGTCCCATTCTTCCATCCAACCCTTCATATGTAATTCCTTATTAAAATTAATCTAAATCAGCTGTCTACTTGTACCCCACGTTAATTGATGATCTGTCTTGATTTTTAGAAATAATTAAGATTAGTATCAATTATTCAATTACAAAACAATACAATATACGACCATATTAAGAAGGGAACAATATTGATAGTTTTCTACGAACAACATCAATGCTACATTGTAATATAAAAATTATGTCAAATCAACAAAAATGCTTCATGCTAGGAAGAATCTATCTTTCAATCTCAACATAAAGTACTAAATAAAAGAATGTATATGAGGATTTCTCACGACAAAAAATGAATATTAACCCCATACATATCTGATTGTATTGGACATCATTTAACTTTCGTTTGTTCTTTTTTTTGTTTCAATATATTTAGTTAGTATGAGAAATATAAAATTACATTTTACTACATGATATATCTTCTTTTTTTTCTTTAACAAATTCAAATTGCTTTGTTTAACTTTAATAAGCATATACAAATTCTAAATAACACACCACCTAAAAAGCGGCAATAAAAGCATAAAATTATTACTGCTAAGCAAATTTTATGCTTTAATAACATAGTAAGAAAAATCATAATTTATTTCAACTTAACAATGGAGTTTATATTCAAAAATAATGTTGAGAGAAGTAGTAGGACGAAGTCTTTAATTTACCAATTTATGTAGAGGTAAAAAAATTAATTATAGTATTAATACAATTACTATTTCTTTTGATGTATTTGTTTATATTACAGTGAAGCACTTATGTTTAGATACTTTCTTTTAAAAATATTAATTTTTTTAATATGGTCATATATTTTAATTTTGTCTCTAAAAATTAAATTAAGACAAATAATAAATTAATATTTGAAACAAAAAAATTAGATTAATTTAAATCCAAATAAAAAATCACATAAACATAAATTTATTTTAATAAACAAAGCATACAAGGAAATAAACATAAATAATTAATAATGTAAAAAATTGTGGAAGTAAATATTAAAGAAGGGCCAAATTGTATATACATGTTTATTTCTTCTATTAATAGCTATTTGTTATTTATTTTATTTTAATAATTGGAACCTACCCGTAATACATTTCAATTCCAAAGAATTGGAAATAAAAATGCTTATTCTTTACAAATGGAAATATCATATCATCAAACAACCCTGGTAGATAATATTTGTGTTAGTGCGAAGTGTAATTTTAATTAATAGAATTTTTAGTATCTTTTTATTGATTAATGATAATATATCATGAACCTAATGCATAATCAATAAAAGTGAGAAAAACAAAACACAATGTGATACAAGAATGAAATACTTAATGTTACAATTTCAACTAAGTCGACTGAAGTCACTAAAAAAAAGTTCTTATCTATTCCTTTTTACTACAAGAAATGATTGTTAAATTTTTGTTGTTATACTTTTCAAATTTTAATAATAAATTATTTTTTTAAAAGGTGAACGATTTGGGAAAATTTTTGAAATCTAAGACGACCATTATAGTTTATCTCCATTCTTATATTATGTACGTAGTTGTCCTGATCCTCCAACGGCTGAGATTGAAAGATAATTTTTTCAATTGAATATCAACCCTTCAATCACATAATCTGTCTTATTTTGATTATATATATCTATTTTATGTGTAGAAGTTTAAATTTAGCTAAAAATATGCTCGCCACACAGATTGCTACATGGTTTATCACAATAAAATTGAATAAATCCTTAACAATTTGTTTCCTTATTTCTCCTTACAACTATCTTTTATTCTACCAATTAAATTATTTCCTTATTTCTGCATTTTCTCCATTTCATTTCCCTGCCATCTATAAAAACTAATGAATATGTGTATGCCTCATTTTGTTAATTCTCAATGAAAGTTTTTACAATAATCAGTTGTCATTAATATGTGTAGACAAACTATATAGAAAGTTTTTTAAATGCAGAAAAATTAACTCACATAATGTACAAAGATAGAAAAATACAATCCAATGTCTTTTTATGAAATAATAAATAATACCACAATTTATCTAAAGAATAATCATTGCAATAAATATAAATGAATATAAAAAATTAATAATAAGAATATCATAAGGTATTCTTTATGTAAAGTTATTCAGAAGAGAGTTTCAATATAACAAATTTAATGTGCAATTTGGGTTAAAAAAATTCAAATATAAACAAAAAAAATTGCTACAAAATGTCGTAGTATTATAGAGAATTTTTTATTTTTAGAAATTATTATCAAATAATATAAGAATATAGATTCGGTACGTGAATTTTTTTATAGCATAGCAAGCGTTGAGTGGGTAACTTGGATTTAAATTTTGGAATTGAGTTGGTAGTTTTGGTCAAAAGTTTAAGTTAGAACCACTAATTCGGCTTCAAAGTTTGAATCTGAATTACTACCTTGGTTCAAAAGTTTTAATTCAAACCACTAACTGAGAGCCTTCTAAATCTTTAAAAATCTAATGTACTCAATCAATTTTCCTATATTATTTAATAATAATTTTAAAATTCAAAATTCTCTGGCAAATTTTTGTGCTATAAAATGTTCAAAGTTTACTTTTTCATTTATATTTGAAAATTTATAACTCAAATTGACGTAAAATTTATTATATTGGAACTCTCTTCTATACAACTTACATTTTTTTTCATAGAAAAAAATCTTATGCTAATTTGTTATAAATTTATTTTACTTGTGGTATCATAATATAATAATGGAGATTTTATAAAGACAAACTGGATTTTTTTTTTCTATTTTTGTTGACTGAGTCAATTTTTCTATGTTTAGAAATATTAATGACGGACCAAGTATTTAATTATTGTAAAAACTATCATTGAGAGGTATGAAACGTGGCAGACCAGGATTGATTAGTTTTTATAGATGGCAGGAAAATTCTGCCCATCAATAGCCAGAGAATTTGATTCCTTCATTTCTTCTCTTCCTCAATAGTTTTAATAATAAAAATGGAAACAATCATATTTTTTCGTATTTTGTTTATGGCTATTGTATTTTTGTGAATAGATGAATATCAGATCTTATGCTAACAAAAGTAATAAATCTTTCTAATATGAAGAGAAAATGAATAATATCTAGAACTTTCGTGTACATAAATGATATGTACATAAATTTCTACTGTTAAAATAATTTTCATGAATAATATATGTGTAGAGAAAATCCTTATTTGAATCATTTAATTATATATTTTTCAAATTTGTTTCTTTACATATCATCTTTTATAAATTGTTTAATGACCTGTCTCGCTTGTAGAGAAAATTAGATATTGAATCGCAATGATATTTAAAAAAAAAATCATGTTATATTTGATTTTTTTTTCATTTGTTGTTGTTTCTTTTATTGTTATTTATTATTTGGATTTTCATTTTTTATAAATTTTTTTTATTTTATTTTTTTATTTTATGTGAATGTCAAATAAAAAAGTCTCTTCATATTATATTCAATCTTATAATATGTTTCCGTTGCAACGCACGGGCACGATACTAGTAATATATATGGAGTGTTATGGACCGTAACGTTCAGATAATCTAATTGGTAATAATCTCTTTGACATCACTAATTAAAAAAAAATCTTAGACTTATAGTCCATAACGTAATTACTGTAGCAATTTTATTTTTATTTTTATTTTTATTTTTAAGTGCATTTCGACAAGCACCTAGCTTGGGTGCATGACTCGGTTTTGAAAATGAAATAAAGGCTCATTTCAAATCGAGGACCAGAGATGAGATTGGTAATTAAAAATAAACAAATTGTAATTGATTGTATTGTACTATTGTATGTAAAGAACGAAATGACAAAGGAGAGGCGAGGCGAGGCGAGATGGATAGATTGGAGGATTAGAGGGGTACCCAATCAACCGAAAGAGGACGAGATGCATGAGGTGGTCAATTCCAGCCTAAATTGCTACAGGACATTTATGAATCATATATAAAGTTCACTGTTTTTTTTTTTTTTAAAAAAAAAAAAAAAATCAGCCATGTTGGGAAGAATATATTATGGTTGGATTTGTTGAATTTTATGGTTCATAACATTTTGTGGACGTTATCCACCATCACAGTCTTTTTAGATTTCCAAATTTAATTTCTAAAATAATCATCTTTCTCCATATTTTTTAAATTTTCTATTAATAAAAGAATCGGACAGTTTGCCTCCTTGTTCAAATTAATAAATGACTTTACCTGTATACAAATTTTTCAGACATTAAAAGGATATAATTTGGAGAGGAGTATAGTTATTAGTTAAACAATAAAGTACAGAAGAAAAAAATATTCTCTCTTCATGTGTCAGAGCCCGTAGATTCTTCTTCTGTCTATCTTGTTTTTTATACAACGTAACAAAACTTGTCTTTGGTTCTAAAATTTTTAAATCCAAAATAACACAGTTATTAACCCATTTGTTCATACATTTTTTTTTTCTTTCTATCTCGTTTAACACAAATTCTATTATCTTTTATAAATTAAATCTGTTTATTACAAAAAAAAGATGGGATAATTTAGGGGTGCAAACGGATCGGATAGTGGTCAAATTATATCCGTATCTATTTTTCGGATATGAATACGGATTGGATATTAGACGGATACGGATCAGATATTAAACAGATACTGATATCTGCTTTTTATAATAGTAAATAACATAATTTTTTTTTATATTATATATTAAACTATATAATATATATAGACTATTTGAATACGGATAATTGAAATTAAAAACCATATCCGTATCCGTATTTACATGGATATTAAGATATCGGGATATCCATATTAAATTTTCAAATACGGTCGGATAATATCCGATCCGTTTGCACCCCTAAGATAATTGCAGAAATATAGTTCCTTGGCAAAATAAGGAAAAAAAAAAAATAGATACAAATTCCTTTCTAAAAAGCTTCATAATTAAACAGGAAGCCTCAAGCATTCCTTTCCTCTGCAAACAAGACAGCAACATAATAAAGGACCTATTAGCATAGTGACAAAGTTCAGATTCGTGTACATCAAAAAATTGAACTATGTATAAATAAATACATTGTAACTTTTATAAATAATATGAAATATATATTATATCTGCTCGAACAATTTGTCAAATTCGGAAATAATTTGGAGACGTGACAAACAAATAATAATTCAGATATAATATATTATCGGAAATATTATTACCATGCCTCTCAGAAACCCAAAAAAAAAATCATGATTACTATTTTACAATTTTCAGAAAACAAAGGACTATTTCCACAATTTCTGGTGAATATTCCAACTCATCCCAGAATCTACAAATGACCCCACCCGTCACGTTATTCCCGGTTGGCGATGACGTGGCAGTAATTACCATTTAAGCAATCATGTCAAATTAATCATGTTAGCAAATACACAACATCCGGTCAATATATATTTTCTACTCTTCCTGACGTGTCTAACAGCACACAACATCTAATCGTTTTTAGCCAATGAAAAAAAGGACGCGGTATTGGAACGAAGGAAATGCGTGGTGTTTCTATATATCTTGCATGATTCTCTGGCATCGGTAACATGTCAGCAGTCAGTCGCCTTGCTGTTCTATCTTCTATCTTCTATCTTCTATTTTCTACTGTATGCTTAATTGGTGTTTTTATCCTGTTTGACGCCGTCGACTGCCACATCAGCTTCATCGCGTCTTCGTGAGATGTTATACAGTTCTTTTAGCTCTCAGTTACGTTGCTAATACTAATCGGAAAATTTTGTCTCATTCAAAAGAAATCAAAATGCTAGGCGCTAACAAAGTAGGTACTTTTGATTGGAACACGTGGTATGCGCGTATTGATGAATGAACCGGCCGGAAGCTAGCTATTTGATTATACCACAGCCACTAGGCGAGCTGCCTGTTGAATAATTCAATACAGAAAATCTACCAACTTTAATGCTGAGTCTGTTCTCAATATTAATATTAATATGTGTTTGAACTAGGGGTGGCAACGAACCGAACCGAACCGAACTTACCTTAGGTTTGGGTTTGGTTTGAATTAATTTCGAACCGAACCTGGTTTGATTCATTTCGAACCGAATCCATTTCGAACCAAACCCATTTCGAACTACACATTTTTCGAATCGAACCCGAACCGAACCACGAACTAAATTATTTTTTAGCAGTCCTAGTTATACCGGTAATTTATATATTAATTTTTTTCTCAATATAACAATTCACATGACTTTCTTTTACTGGTATGAATTATGAATTATGAAATGAGTGTTTTTAAGTTGAAAAATTGTTCATGAAAAAATACATCAGAGATGGCTTTCCTGGTATGAACTATGAGAGACAACCGAAGAGAGAGGAGAGATAGTCATCCAGGCCGGAGAGAGGAGTGACAGCTGAAGAGACAGCCAGTCACTAAGAACATCAGCTAGATTTTAGAGCTAGAGGAAGAGTGAGTTAGGAAGAGGTGGAGAGAAAACTAAGTTATTAAAATTTGAGAGCGAGAGAGTGTCAGCTAAGTTAAATTATAACTCTCTATCTTGGATTTTAATTTCATCAGGTAAATAGACGGCCGATGTTATTATGAGATTCGAACCATAAAAATGATCGAACCTATTTCGATCGAACCAGGCTAGGTTTGGGTTTGGTTTGAATTAATTCCGAACCGAACCTGGTTTGGTTCGTTTCAATTCGAACCCATTTCGAATCGAACTAAACTCAAATCAAACCCGAATCAAACCAGAATCGAATCACGAACCTCGAATTTTTTTGCCAGCCCTAGTTTGAACACACCAAATTTTATATTTTTTGAAAATATTTTATTATTTTTTTAGATATTTAGAAAATCACTTGATTTAAAAATTCTGAATCATTCAAAAGCAATGATTTTAAATAAATCTAAAAAAATAGTTAAAAAAATTTCAAAAAATGTAAAATTTGGTCTCCAAACACATATTAATATGAAGAAAAAGATAAACAGTTCAGATCGACTGTTAGAATTTAAAAACTCAAATATAGAGCCGTAACACAGTAACAAATCGTAATATGCATACTACCATGGACTCACTCATTAAAAATTAATAATTTGCAGAGGACCAGCGCAAAAAATAACCCCGAACCAGCCCCTATATAAACCCTCCCTCTCCAGTCTCCAACGGCCACCAGCACCCCATGCGTCACGCATTAATCACTTGAATTTCAAATCTGGAACGAAGCGTACTAAAAATGGACCCGCGCGACGTTCAGTCATCCTACGTTCCCCTCCCCACCACAGCCACCGATTCTGACAATATCACCTCTTACTCTTCCAGGCGGCGGCCCCTCCTCATTGCCGGCGCCGCTTCCTTCCTCCTCCTTATTCTCTCTATCTCGGGGGCTGCATTGTACCTCTCACCCAAAACTGACGCAGATCAACAACCAACCCTTTTGAAATCAAACGGACAAGTTCAACCAACGATTCTCGAACCGGCCATGTCACGTGGGCCATCAGATGGCGTATCAGAGAAGGTGTCAAGTGTGCGTGGGCCTGGCGGGGGCTTCCCATGGTCCAATTCAATGCTCCAGTGGCAACGCACCGGATTCCATTTCCAGCCAGAGAAGAACTGGATGAACGGTTTGTATTTCCTCCCTCAAAGTTCTAATTGTATACCGAATCTTCAATAACACTTGTGTTGAGGCGAATTAATTGCCAGAGAATGACATTCTTTATAATTTGCAATTCAAATCGTCTTACCGCAAGTCGAATGAATGATTCAGGTTTCTCCATTTCTATCAATTAAATTCTCTTGCTTTATTTTGCCATTCCACGTCTCTGATGCTTGCTTTGGATTGCAATGGTGATTGGCGCGTGCATTATATATGTTTATCAGATCCAAACGGTATGTACTATTTTCCTCTAACATTTTATTAATTTCCTCTTTTGTTATTCGGCAAGCTTGTTTAATTGACTTAATTACATGACAACATTGTATAATTGACTTCTTGAATTGGCTAATTTAGTTGCATTATCGATCGATATATCTTAATCTTTCATAAAAGATTTTCCCGGCCCATATATATATTAATTAGACGTTCTCTTCCTATCTTGCCCATATATTACCCGTGTTTTTCCTATTTATAAAATATTTTTTCCATATATTAGACGTTCTCTTCCAAATTAAATTTTCGACAAGTACAGTAACTCCATTCTTTCTGGAAAAAAAAATTCATCAAAAAATGTATCACATTTTGTCTGTCAGTGGTCACTTGATATCAAAGGCACCAACTGTCACCAAAAGAAAAGAGGCCACTTTATATTAGTCAAGGCATAATATATATATAGGTTGCTAGTGGCAATTAATATTTGTATTCTAAGGCTAAAACTTTCCAATTTGCTAATTAATACATTAAACAGTAGATGATATATATGTCATTCCAAGTTCCAGCGATCTTTAGTCATTAGCATGCATGTAACAGGTGGAGCTGTGATGTGTTGTAATAATGTGTATATATTTAGGATTTGTGTAATAAACCCTTTTTAATATCAATATATTTCTTACCGGCTCTTCGCCGGTTAACCCTAAAAAAAAAACTGTCTCACCGAATCTGCTTAAATAAAGACTTAAAAAATTATTAATGTTGGGAGGTAAAGCAAGCACCAACTATTATTAAGCTAAAGAAACCGAAACAAGACAAATGGAGAAGGATTGAAAAAGCATTATTCATAAGATGAGTGGAAAAAACAAAAAAAAAACAAATCAGTGTTGTTTTATATCCGTATACAGGTTGAGCCACGTGGGTTGTGGCAGCTGGATTCAAATCTGCTTCAAGGAGCACCCTTTTATTCTTCAATCCGAACTGTTCAAAAATAATCAAACAACTTTAATTATATCTGATTTATTTTAATAGATTATATTATATAAAAGAAAAAAGAGTAATTAAAGTTGTTTGATCGATTTTGAACTGTTTAGATTAAAAAAATAGAATAATGCTTCTTTTCCAAAGTAAAAGAAGAAGATTTGGATCCGTGGCAGCCTGCCTGCCTCTCTAGCCCATATGCTTTCATTTTCATACACACAGACAGAGACAGCACCGTTACTAATTGAGTAAACTTGCCTACCAGTTGGATCTATAGCATATGGGTCCCCTTGGATCTGTGTATTGCACTTTTCTTTTCCTCCCACGGGAATCCCTATGCATCGGGCCCACTTAATGGAATGTTTTATACGTAGCCCTGAGAAAAACACTCATTTAACCCTGTAAACATGGAAATTTATCATAATTCTCAATTAGTTGCTTCAAAAAGTATATGTAAAATTGTAAATGTACATCTTGCCAAAAAAAGGTTCTGCTTCTGCGGCGGGTGCCCCTAAGAAATTTACTTACATTAATTTCTCCAAAAAGTATTTTTAAAAAAAAAAATACATTTTTATGGTTATGCTTAGTAACTATTTGCTATCCGGAAGTTAAGTCAAAATCCAGTGTAAGAGGAAGTGTGCACCCCATCATTGGGTCCCCATCTCATCATTTCCTTGCTGTCCCACGTGAGACGGTGAGGGGCTTTCTATCTACAGCTATAAACTGGGAAATAAAATAAATTATATTATTTTAATCAAACTCAAATTTCAAATATTTCTCTTTAAATTTTTCAAGTTCGAAATTCCATAGTCGTTCTGGAACTGTGTCCGGACTTCCCCAAATTTTGGAACTGCACAAGTTGTGTTAAACATATATATGCCTGATTACAACAACCAAAGCAACTACTTTGAACATTTCTGTATTTGTTTCACATAAGACCAAAACATATCAAAATAAATAAAAAAAGAACAAAGAAAAATGCTAATACGGATGAACACAAAAACAAAATTTGTCTGCAGGTCCGGTGTATTACAAGGGTTGGTACCACCTCTTCTACCAGTACAATCCCGATGCAGCAGTATGGGGCAACATCACATGGGGTCATGCCGTATCACATGACATGGTGCACTGGTATCATCTCCCCTTGGCAATGGAACGAGATCAGTGGTACGATTCCAATGGTGTATGGACTGGATCTGCCACAGTCAGTCCCAGCGGCCAGGTTTACATGCTCTATACTGGTTCCACCAATGCTTCAGTTCAGGTGCAGAACCTCGCACTGCCGTCTGACCCTTCTGACCCATTGCTTCTTCATTGGACCAAGTATGAAGGCAATCCGATCTTGACTCCACCAAGCAGTTTGTTGCCGACAGACTTCCGTGATCCCACCACTGCCTGGTATGATTGTTAATTAGTCAATTAATTTCATAATTGCTTTACATCAAGTAATCATAATTATTTGAGCTTATCAGTCATTACAGATTAAGCAATAGCTGTATTAATTAAAATATTGTATGTGACCTATTTAAATATACTTTCTTAGTTTAACCTAAGTACTTCTAACTATAAAAACAAGATATCTAATATTATATTGAGGGTCTGTATTAACTGAATGATATCATGCAATTTAACACTTTATTCTGATATAGGTTTGATAACTCAGACGGCACATGGAGAGTTGCCATTGGCTCGAAAGATGATAACCATTCTGGTATAACACTGGTATACAAAACAAAAGATTTCATTTCATACGAGCTGGTCCCAGGACTCCTTCACAAGGTTGCTGAAACTGGGATGTGGGAGTGTGTTGACTTCTATGCTGTCGCAGCATCTGGCACCTCAGCCAACCAGGCAATAGATACAACTGTGCTTGCAGCCATGGGGAACAGTCAGGATGATATACGACATGTGCTTAAGGCCAGCATGGATGATGATAGACATGATTACTATGCTATTGGAAGGTAAATATATAGTGAATAAATTAAAATGAATAACAAAAAAATTAAGGGGATATATTCGTGCTTAACAGGTGCAAGTAGCTAGAATTATTAGTTCTTATTTTAGCGACTTCATGATCTTGTTCACAAATTTAAAATAACATTTAAACCTCTGAAAAAACAGAAAGGTCCCTTATAGTCCTTTTAAACATTGTAAAATCACCCGAACAAATTTTCTATCAATTTGTCAAGAAATGAATGGTCTCCATTTTTCCTCAAATAATAGAGCAGTATAACAAGGTAAACTTGGTAAATCATGATATTTTTATGTTTCACGGGGGCATAATACTAATCATTTCATTTTGAAAACTAAGCTCAGAATCTCCCCTCCGGTATGTTAAGCAACATTTTAAATAAGATTTATGTCAAAAGGAGAAAGAAAAAGAAAAAAAAAACTGATTTTGTTTATGTACTTGTGATAGCTATGATGCCATAAACAACAAATGGAAGCCTGACAATGCTGACATCGATGTTGGAATTGGGTTGAGATATGATTGGGGAATCTTCTATGCATCAAAGACATTTTTTGACCCAGTGAAGCAAAGACGCATTCTCTGGGGGTGGATTGGGGAGACAGATAGTGAGAAGTCTGACATCACAAAAGGCTGGGCCTCATTGATGGTAATGGCAATTTATCACCTTTTGTTGTATTTTTTACATTATTTTTTAAATATGTCAATGAAAACTAAGAGGTGCCTGTTGGAATCTCTTATCTGCCCTTTGCACATGTTTGCACTTGGGCCAAAAAGTTGATAGTTACGCCGGGAGCTTAATTTCCGACTGTATCTAATAATGTTTGGAAGTTTCTGGTGTATTATTGAACCCGGTCATAACATCTTGGTTACAATTTAAGTTGTTGCAGTACAATAATTGTGATCTCTGAGTGGCTTTTTTTTGTTCTTTTAGTGACATGTGTTACCTCCATGTGCTGCTGCTTCTAATATTCTGGCAGTTTAGCTATGGGTTGTGCATTTTTTATTAACAACTTGTTGCTCCTTGACAAAATATTTGTTTTTCTTGAAAGTACCTGTTTTGAACAACTTCCAAAAACAACTGTTATTGTAAATCTGTTTCCCTTTTGTATCTTTAGTAGCAAAGATAGTATGGTCTAATATGCCTCTTTCAAAATGCAGTCAATTCCACGAACAGTGTTGTTTGATGTTAAGACTAGAAGCAATCTTCTCCAATGGCCTGTTGATGAGGTGGAGCAGTTGAGGACGAACAGCACAACCTACACAAACATCACCATAGACACTGCTTCATACTTTCGCCTCAGTGCCTCCAGGGCTGCACAAGTATGCACCACATACAATCTTTTGTTTCACTTTTCTCTCTTTTTGCAAGAGAATAGAACATATTTACTAGGACAAAACCTGGACCTTATTAACTTAATGTGATACAGTTTAACCAAATTCATGAAAAATGTTTTACAAGTATGAGGAATTAGATCTGTTGATGTTATTGGTACCAGTACTAGTACTTACCAGTAAGTGCAAAACGTGCACCAACCTCAAGGGTATACAGATTCTGATACTAAGATTATTGAGAATTGTAAATACTACTTCTGTCCATTTATTAATACAAAATACTCACTGAAACAATTGCATGTCTGTTCAGCTGGACATAGTAGCTGAGTTTGAGATAAAGAACACAACACTAGAAAAGGCAATGGAGGCCGATGAAGAATATAGCTGCAGTACAAGTAATGGAGCTGCTGGAAGGGGCCTACTCGGTCCGTTCGGTTTTCTTGTCTTAGCTGATAAAAGTTTAACTGAGCAGACAGCCGTGTATTTTTACATCTCAAGAAATTCAGATGGAAGTCTCAAGACACATTTTTGTCAGGATGAAAAGAGGTACTTTTTCCCCAATTGTTTCAAAACTACCACATCAAGAAAAATGACCTAATGTTTTTTAGAAAGGCAAATCAAGAAATATTTGCTTATGTATCTACAAATAAAATTCTTATGAAATCATTGATGTGATTCTTATGATTTCAACACCGGGTTGAAAGCTCTCTGGTACTTTACTGTGTTTTCCTAGTACCAGACATGCATGTATCTGCTGGTGATAAATGCCCATAATGACTCTGCGCAAAACATCTCCAAAATTCCTGCAGTTTAAATTATTATTGAAAAACTTTGGATAAAATATTTACCAGTGTAAATTTTTTTGTTAAAATGTAGGTCATCCAAGGCGACTGATATTATCAAGAGAATAGTAGGCAATATTGTACCAGTGCTTAGTGGTGAAACTCTGACAGTGAGGATATTGGTATGTCAACAGTTCTTCAGATCTCAATTATATCCCTTTTACTTGCTAAGAAGAAATTACACTATTGTAACTGGACTGCAAAGGTTATATTATGGAAAAGAAATAATTAGTGTTGGTTTTTTCTACTAAAAAACTGAAAAACCCAAGATCATATACAACACTGGTAATAGATTTAAGACAAAGTGCCTTGTAAAGTTTATAAGGTTAAATCTAATTGTGGCCTCGGACCATTTATCGTCATATGCACCTCAATTTTTAATTTCACAGACTCAAAACCTAAATTTGCAATTTAATAAAGAATTTATTACCACAAAGTATAATCTTCTATAACCAATGCAGTTATAAAGTTTCTCTGAACTATTAAGTGGTTTAAAGACAAAATAAAAGAAGAATCTCTTTACTCTTTCTCTTTTTTCATAGGTGGATCACTCAATTGTAGAAGGCTTCGCACAAGGTGGCCGCACATGCATAACATCTCGGGTGTACCCTACCAAGGCAATAGATGATGCAGCTGGAATATATCTATTTAACAACGCTACAGCAGGACCCATCACCGCAAAATCAGTCACTATTTGGGAGATGAGTTCTTCGTACAATCGTGCCTATAATGGAAATGATGGGGAACTAGGGTTTTAGCCCCTTTAATTTCCCCTCGATTATACTTTTTGATCCTATTCTTTTCACATTATCCTTCCTCTCCATTCCCCAATGTGTTTATATCATTTTTCAATTTCATTCCAGTGTAAATTATTTCCATTCGTCAAGGTATGCCAAGAAAAAGTAATATGTAAAGAAAAATTTTGCTTGTAAATGAGAATGATTTCTTTGTGGACTTCTGTTGTCTTCAGCGGCTCAACTCAGTCTCTCTCATTTTTCATTATCCAGACTCCAGAGGGCATAACATAATGCTATACTGCTGTACTACACAAAAAAAAAAAAAAAAAAGTTCACACGGGCTTTACACGTCAAATTATAAATTTATGACTTAATTTATACTAGTTTTGAAGTTTAACAACTTGGTGAGCTTAAGAACAAGTTTTACACATTATATTTATTATATTATTATTGTTATTAATTTTACTGGTATTATTAATATTATTATAACTATCATCATCATTAATGTTTATTAGTTTTGTAGAAGTAGAATTGAGAGATTTGAAATTTTCTATTTTTTCTTGTGTCTTATAAGCTGTTGCCTAGAGGTAGTATTTATATTGCTTGAGATTATTTACCGTTGATTCAAACGGTAACATCCTATTTATCCTAAATTACAATTCTAACCCTATTTTCTTATTTTACAAAACTACCCTTCTATTCTATTTTACTCTTCAACACCCCTTCTCAAGCTAGGATTATAAATGTCGATTAGTCATAGCTTGCTTATTATTTCTTCGAATGCTCTTGGAATCAATCCCTTAGTGAAGATGTCGGTTAATTGGTCTTGACTCTTCACATAAGGGGTTTCAATCTCCTTTGCTTGCACTTTTTCTCTTATGAAATGACAATCAATTTCAATATACTTTGTTCTCTCATAAAATACGGCATTTGAAGCAATGTGCCTTGCCGCATTATTATTGCAAAACATCTTCATTGGCTTATTAATTTTGAAGTTCAACTCTTCAAGCAATTGTTTAATCCACGTGAGTTCACTCGCGTTGGATGTCATGGCACGATATTCCGCTTCCGCACTTGATCGTGCCGTGACATTTTTCTTCTTGTTTTCCATGTAACTAAGTTTCGGCCTACAAATGTGCAATAGTCGGTTGTTGATTTTCTATCAAAACTCCCGGCCCAATCTACATTGGAATAGCCACACACATTATTAGATTTATTATTTTTTATCAATACACCCTTTCCGGGTGATTTTTTTAAGTATCTCAAAATTTTATTAATTGCACCCAAATGAGGCTTTCTTGGTGCATGCATGAATTTGCTAATTTGGCTTACCGCAAATGATATATCTGGCCATGTTACTGTTAGATAAATTAACTTACCTACAAGCCGTTGAAATTGGTTGATATCTTCCAACGGTTCCCCTTCTTCGGAATTCAATTTACAATTGCTATCAATTGGTGTTGAGGCCGGTTTGGATCCTAATTTTCTCGCTTCTTTTAAAAGGTCAATGGTATATTTCCTTTGTGAGATAAAGAAGATTAAAATAGGAATAAGCCCTTCCATTAGAATAAGATGCAAAAATACAATATGACAATATATAAAAAAGAAAGAAGAAAAGAAAATCTACACTTACATCCAAACCTAAAAACCCATCAAAACAAAAACAAAAGCATCACCTGCCATACATCTTAACTGTACACAGTAAGGTATTTGTGCCAGCAAGCAGAGACAAAGGAGAGAGGGACTGTATCAGCACCATATCAAAATCTTTCGGAATCCACTCAGCGATGAATTGTCTCATATTCCTTTGTTTATATCCTGTCTAATAGTCCAACAAGGAACAGATTAGTAAAAGTACATTTATAATCGTAGGAAGAGGTGTATTATCAAAACAAAGATAATTTCGTGTTCTCCAAATACACCAACAAATCGCACTAATTACCATTAACAAGGCATGTCTTTTATGACTATTCAAAGAAAGTGCTAATTGTAAGTTGTTTTCTAAAGATATCCCATCACCATAAAAAAAAAATTGAATTGCCCATCCAAAACCAAATTTGAGTAGTATAAGGGCATTTTAGAAAAAGGTGTAAAGCTGATTCTATGGTACAGTGACAAAAGAGACATGTGGTATCTCCTTGCCAGTGTTTGATAGTGAGAACATCTTTTATAAGAATTTTATTTTTGAACAATAACCACATAAAGATTTTTATTTTCAAAGGTATTGGTACCACCCACCACACATCAACACAGGGAATGGTGACACCTCTAAAAGAAAGAAAATTATATAAGGAAGCAGTAGTAAAGTGTAGTTTAATATCCCATTTCCACTGGGGTAAGTCAAAGGAGTCAGTGAGAGTATAAGAAGAAATGACATGAGTGATATCCATCCATTATGACAAGAGAATGCCATGCAAGTTTCTCCTGCTTTGTGAGATAAATAATCCCTTAATAGAATGAGCTATTTCAATTCTTAAAAAATATTTAAGTTTACCAAGATCATTTATTTCAACAAAAAAATTTAAGTGTTTTTTAACATTGTCAATTTTTTTATGATTATTTTCGGTAATGATTATGTCATCAATATAAACAAGAACAATGGTTGAATCATTATTTTCATGTTTTGAAAATAGTGATGTATCAGATTGGCTTACTTTAAAACCGAAAAAAATTAAATATTGATAGAGTTTTCCATATCATGCCCTTGGTGATTGTTTAAGTCCATAAATTGACTTATTTAATCTACAAGCAAGGTTAGTTTTTTTTTTTTATATGACCCGGTGGTAGAGTCATATAAACCTCTTCTTTAAGTGTTCCTTGAAAAAACGCATTTTTAACATCATTTGACATAAGTTCCACCCATTATTTACTGCTATTGAAAGCAAAATTCTTATGGTATTCATCTTTGCTACTAAATCAAAGGTCTCTTGGTAATCAATGCCATATATTTGGGTATACCCTCTGGCAACTAGCTGGGTCTTATACCGTTCTATGGATTCATTGCTTTGATATTTTATTTTATAAACTCATTTGCATCCAACGAGTTTTTTATTTTTTGGTAATGGTACAATGATTCATGTGTCATTTTTTTTTTCTAAGGCTTGGAGTTCTTCTTTCATAGCCTTATACCACACCGGTTGGTTAATGGCTTCTTCAAAATTTCTTGGTTCTTCCATTTTTGAAATTAAACTAAGAAATGCATGGTGGTTTTTTAAAATATTTTTATATGAAATAAAATTTTCAATGGGATATTGAACCTTATAGGTTACGAAGTCTCGTAACCTAGTGGATGGTTGTTTACGACGAGTTGATCTCCTCCTAAGTTGTTCTTCAATATTTTCACCTTCTTGAATATTTTCTTCTTCAATATTTTCATTTTCTTCCTCTTTGACTTTACTTTGAAGAGTATTATTATTATTTTTCTTCTTCTTCTTCTTCTTGTTCTTCTTCATTTCCTACAATTATTTGCTCAATAATTTAATTAGTAGACATAGGAATGACAAAGTCATTTGTGATAATTTGATTATCAATCTCATCGTTATTTTTAAAATATGGCTCATTTTCAAAAAATGTTACATCTCTAGAAATGTAAAAAAAAATATTTATAGGATCATAGCATTTATAACTCTTTTTTTTAGATGAATACACTAGAAAAATAACTTTTATAGAAGTATGATTTAGTTTATCTTTTTTATTTTGGTGTACATAACATGTACATCCGAAAATTCTTAGGTGGTTAAAAATTATTTTTCTTTAGTAGATAATCTCTAATGGACTTTTATTTTTCAAAATGACACTTGACAACCTATTTATCAAATAAGTTGCGGCGAGAACGACTTCCGACTAATAAATTTTTAGAATATTGGTTTGAAACATAAGTGCTCTTGTTACTTCAAGTAAATGATGATTTTTTCTTTCAAAAATCCAGTTTTTTTTGTGGAGTATAAACACAAGTTGTTTGATGTATGATTATCTTTTGTTTCAAAAATTTTGAAAAATTTTGATTTACAAATTCTGTTTCATTATCAGTTCTAAGAACTTTAATTCTAGTATTGTATTGATTTTCAATTAAGTTTGAAAAATCTTGAAAGTAAGAAAAAACCTCATTTTTATTTTTTTAATAAATATAAGTATGTTAGTCGTGAAAAATCATCTATAAATGTAACAAAATATTTGAAATCATTGTAAGAGTTTACTAGAGCAGATCCCCAAACATCAGAATGAACGAGTTCAAATATATGATTACTCTTTGAATTTGAACTTACAAAATGAAGTCCTGTATGCTTAGCTAGTTTGCATACTTCACAATTACTACAATCTAAATTAGAAAAATAAAAAATATATTTTAAGATTCTATTGGAAGGATGCCCAACTCTTTTATGCCATAAGTGTCTCATATCTTACACTTGAGTGTTGAAATTGTATTTTTGACCATACAAAAAATATAATCTATTTTTTAAAACACCTTCATCAATCATCCTCTGGGATATTATATCCTGAAAGAATATATTTTGAGGTGAAAAAATAATTTCACAATTTAATTCTTTTAAAAGTTTACCTATAGATAATAAATTGGCGGTGCAATTTTTTACATGCAAAACATCTTTAATTTCTTTTGAAAAAATAATGACCGAGCCATAACCACAAATTTTCATTTTTTTCACTGTTTGCAACATATACAAATTCTCGGTCTTTCCCTTTTTTTTTTGTTTTATAGTTGTGTAATAACTCTTTATTTCCAGTAATGTAGTCGGTTGCACCGGAATCTAAAATCCAATCTAAATTATTTTGAGAATATCCGTTATTTAAATTTTCTAAATTTGTACATTTTATTTGCATTGTTTCAAAATAATATTAGGCTTGTACCATTTCTTTTATTTGGTATAATATATAAACTATGGTTTTGATTTCCACTGTTTCGGCTTTCAAATAAAATCTGAGAATCAACGGAATCTTCACTGGACTCTTGGCTTTTAAATAAAAATTGAGAATTAAATAAAACTGCGTTGGGCTCTGAAGCCCGGTTAAGCAGCCCACCGAGCGAAGATAAAATTTGAGAAATTTCGGTGTGCGTTGGAGCTGCTACGGATTTGATTGAATAAGCTGGCGGACCCATTCAAGGAGTGGACCCGAGACTGAGAGTAAACAACTGGAGCGGACCCGTTTGTGTGCTCCTTTTTTTCGCCATCTTCTTGCTGAGACAGAGCCGCCCAGCGTTTGGCAGAAATAGCATGGACTGGAAACAGTAATACCTGATTCCCGCTGTAATCATGATTCCTTAGTTAGTGGCTATCCCGCTAGCCAAAGAAAAGATGGATTTTCAGAATTCCCGTCAGACGGGAATTCCTCCTTAGCGCTTTTTTTATTTTTTCGCTCTCTGTCATTACAACTTCACTTCTTTCTGTGCTCTCCTCTCCGTCTCCGGCCTCACAGGTTTGCTCTCTCTCTCCCTTCTTCGATATCACAGGTTTGTTGTTTCTTTCTGATTTTCTCTCTCTTCTCCGACTTCAGATCTAATTTTCTTTTATGAAAGATACGACTCTCATATCTAAGTTAGGCATTCCTATTTGTCCGATTCAGTTAAATTGATTTAACAATTAAATTATTGAAGATTACATATATTATTTAAATTGAAAGATACGAAAGATATGACTTTCGTATTTAAGTTGAAAGCATCAAAAGTTAAAAATAAGTTTAATTGCAGTAAAAGAAAGTTCATTGAGAAAATTCAACATGAAAAGGAAAAAGGTTACATATATTGAACATGAAAAGGAAAATTCAACATGAAACAGTTTGATTACCACAATATTGCATCTGATCAGTTTAATGTTGCCTAGCTCTTTCATAATACACTTAACTCTCGAGATTGGATATCAGTAAATGAGTGTGGACTGGGATGCAAATGAGAAATGTTGACTGCTGTTTCCAAATACACTTTTAAGTCTCGAGATTGGTTCCCAAAAAAACTTTCATATAGTCTTGTACCGAACCTGCAGGATCAGAGGCGCTGTTGGCTGGTACCGAACTGTCAGTACCAGAAACGCTGGTTCGTACCAGTAACCAGTTGGCTGATACCAAACTGTCCAGACGAGAAACTGTTGCGTACCATAAAACAGCTTGCATGTTGCATTGTATATTGATTTAACTTTATTATAATTATTTTATTATATTTTTTCTCGTAGGAAGCCCCGGCTTTGGTACCCTTACACAACTTGCCACCTGGGACTATGCTGGATGATGGAGATTGTGATTTTCAAATCTCAAAGTTAGTTTGCATAGACTAATAAAAATGTTGTGTAAGCATTAAAATGCTAGTTTAGGAATTAGTATTTTTCTTAAGCTTGTGTCATTCGTGAGATCTGCACATGTATAATTATTTATATAGTATGGAGGCACATTTATAATCTTCTAAAATTAAAACACTTGTTTCACGTTATGTGATTTTTTTATATTAATTTAATTTCTGATTTATAATTTATCTTTAAATAATATATAAAAAGTTTAGTAACATAACATTATTTAGTTAATAATTAAAAAATAATGTAGATATGTCTTGATAGTCATTATATTAGTTACGTGCGAACCAAATATGGTAATGATACATTTTTTGGAATGTTAAAGCAATAATCATGTGCAAATCAAACATGGTAATAAGACATTCCCTGAAATCCATCTATTTCCTGGAATGATTTATAGCGCGAACCAAACACCCCCTTAGAGTTTTTTCCTTTTACTCTCTTTTCACTGTTGCCCCACTATTTCGGTCTCAGTTCGAAATGAAGAAACCAATATTTACTCTTTTCATATCTCTCTTTCTTGCAATGTTCGCATTTTTCGGTGACTTTTCTTTTCTCCGAATTTTGAACAAAATTTGGAAAATTCAATCTTTTGGCCGCATCGCAGCCATGGTTCTCGCATCCTTCGTCAATAGTGACTTGTGAACTGCTCATACCTTCTCTTCTGTTTTCTTCTTGTTGGATCATGTTTTTGATTTGAAAATAGAAAGGGAGATGAATTGTATTTATAATCTGAGCTCGTACGACCTTATAGCTCGAGTTTAATCTCGCAAGGAGCTCAAATATGTCATCTTTTTCTCCTCATTTTCTGATTACGGCCAAATCAGCGATTTGCGGCTGATACGAGTGAAACTCGTCTTTTTTCTTTTGAAGAGTACTGAGGTACTCTATATACTTTCTCTCGCTTTATTTTTCTTGCTGAATTTCTTATTTGAGTTGGTATATGCAAGAGTAATTATTTTTTTGACCGTACATGGCTTTGACGGCTTCCCATAGCTCGAAAGCTATGTCAGCGAGAAGAAAGAGCTCTGAAACGAATGGCTCTATGGAATTCGTGAGCCAAGTTATGATTTTGTCATTTTGAGTTCTCCATTTTGTCATTGCCTTTTTTTTTTGTTTTGGTCAGCGAGAGCGGATTTGCTATTTCGGGCACTTTATTTTCTCATGATGTATTCTCGCATTTTCCGAACGCTGAGCGCTCTTGCCACAGCCTTTGCCCATGTGAGATAATTTCTGTCATTGAGCAAAGTATTGGTGAGATTGGAAGCATTATTGGGAGCCTCGTGTTGTCCCTCTTGAGCCATTTTTGCTCATTTTTACTAATTTTTGCTAATTTTCTGTTTATGGGTGTTTTTTTGTGTTTTTTTTTTTTGTGATCTCAATAACTTGGCTCTAATATCATGTTAGTTTTGTAGAAGCAGAATTGAGAGATTTAAAATTTGTTATTTTCTCTTGTTTGAGATTATTTTACCGGTAACATCCTATTTATCCTAAATTACAATTCTACCCCTATTTCATTATTTTACAAAACTACCCTTCTATTCTATTTTATTCTTCAACAATTAATGTTACTTCAATTATGTTATTTTAATTTAGTATGTGGTTTTAGAAATTTGAAACAAGTTAATGTACTTTTTAATTGAAACTTCCATCAAACGAGAACGACTTAAATCGCCACCTAATTAAGTTTTAAATTCATATCAAACATAAATGAATTGAGCCAGTTTAACTTTTTAAGTAAATAATTTAATTATATTAATTTTAAGGAACAACTAAACATAATCTTTATGTTAAAAGAATTCTCAATCTGATTGTAAATAATTAAATGTTGTGGACCTGAGTTGCGAACTGATAGGCTGATTTAACAGTCAGTGGTGGACACAAAAGAAAAAATAGATCTAAACGGTATTCTTTTGAATAAATGAGTGGATGCATTATTTTAATATACAATGCTGCCCCGTCGACTCACGTAAAGAGATGATTTGAAATGTTAAAGGATTTGGTTAAATTAATGGCACTCTCAGGTGATTTGATCCGCAACTCTGCCTGTTTCCAGCTGGAGTGAATCAAGGAGTGAGGAAATCCATTAGCCTATATGGCTATATCCATCTATATATTTTGATAAATCGCACGACAGAGAAGGCGTTTGGGGCTTTGAGATTTTCATAAATCGCACGTCTGAGACTGAGAGAGCTTGAACGGCTGCTTTTGCAGCAGTTTGGACACGAGTCACATAATAGCTGCGTTCCCTTAATTACTTTTGTTGCCATTTAGTGGTTTCCAAATTCACCAGCAGTAGCACTATATATCCGTTGCGTTAGCTCTTCTTAATTTTACTTGGTCAAATATTTTAAGACTGGAAACAACCCATGATTCATTCCGTCTATATCGGATTCGGGATTCCTTCCGGTTACTGATTTATTTATTGTCACAGTCTCACAGTCTCACAGTATATGTTTTTAAAAGCAAGTAACGCAAATAAACTTAGTCATCAAACTGTCTTCAACATATATATAACAGGCCTCTCTCTACTTGAATTGAATTCAGATTAATTAGCTCAAGTAACCCAAAATTTCACTTTCAATCCGGATTGTCCGATCATAATATGTATGAATGTTAAATTGAATTGAGCCAAATTAATTCTAATCAAATAATCCCAGTCTAAACTCAAACTCTAAGTAGAGTTGCTCCAGGAGATACGGACTCCTAGGCTCTAGCCTTCAAATTCGGGTAAATATTTGAACGTAGCAGTTTTAGCTTCGTATAATCAGTGTTCTACATAATGGAATGCGATCATCAGATGAACAAGGTATCAAATTATAACCACGTCGGTCACATAACTCATCTAAAGGTCAAACATAGAGGTACCAAATTATAACCTAAAATTGATCTTATGTGAATTCCTAAAAAAAAAACATTGTAATTGTTCTCTTGTATCTAAGAGAGGAAGATGAGCGAGAAGAGAAATGAACTATTGTGTAATTCCTTACTCTTTTCTTTTAGTTATTAGATTAAAGTCTCGTTAATAATGAAGACTATATTAATATGGTATCTCTTACTCACATCTATATTAATATATACTTTAACTAAATCATACCTTTAGAAATGAATAATTGAAAATAATGATTTTGTACAAAGTTAAATCAGCTAATCAAAATATTATTATAGTTTAATTTCGTATTTGATAACTCTAAATTAAATATTTGTCTAAACTCCCTAATTATTATTATTATTATTATTATTATTATTTTCTTTGTATCCGTTTTGTTTATTGGAAAGAAACAGATAAATTATATTGATATGGTGATATTTAACTTATTCCTTTTTAGCAACGGTTTCATAAGTTTGAATATAATTAATCAAATAGTCATATCCTAGAACAGAAGAAAATAAAATGTAAGGGAAGTGTTATTATTGTTTATAAAAGAATATTAATTTGAAAACCATATGTATATGGTTTAGATTCATGTGGCAAGGAAATAGAGTGTGCAGAAGTAATCGTTAATCATTCTACAACCACAGCTGTGGGTTTTTTCTAGACTTTGTAAAATTATTACTTATCGTTTTGTTTGCATTTATTTTTATATAGTAGAATTATGCATGTTGAATTTGAACAACCGTTTAAATTTGTTAGTGAATATTAGAATGAGACTATTCGCTTGATCAATGGACTTGTAGGATGTAGGGTGTATTGGGTTTCAGATACCACTTTTGGGGTTTCGCGGTAACCAAAACTCGTTTAGGCTTAAGGTGCGGAATGACCGTAGAAAAATTTCTACGGCCAACTTAAGCTCAGGATTAAACAGGGTATGTCAGGAAACTTTCCAAGGCGGTCCACCTTCAGTATTTCTTTGGCATCAAAACCCAATTTAATCCTTTTACAGATCTACTCCATGATTGATTTCTAAAACTTTAATCTACTTATCAATTAAATAGATTAATATAACATATTTATACCTTGTTTCCAAATCATAGTTGGAATGCAGACCGAGCGTGTAGAGCTACATCACGGAAGGAATCGACTCGTCTCGGAGCATCAGACGTCTGATGCCTCTATCAGTTATCCACCAGGACTAACCAGAGAGCGGTTAATTTCTTCTGCCAAAAATACCGTAAACCACGGAATTATGCAAAAACACTATTCACGGGGAAAAGACGAAAATCCATAAACACGAATTTTCGGTTACTCAGTTTCATCAAATGAGCAAAACTGACATACCGCGAAATTCGGTAAAACACTATTCATCGGTCCCGTAAATATACTCCACAACAACCCGCAAGATTATACGTCCACTACGTATAACTTTCTTTTCTCAACCGAAACACTATTTGGGAGAGAAACCGAGAAAGAGAGAAAATACCGATTCGATTCTGCACGAAACGATACAAGTGAATTAGTGGTTTTTCTCTCTACATGCACCCCTCTATTTATATGCTTTTGAGGAGGTCTGCAAAAGACCGAAATGCCCTCCAAGTTCGGCCTATTTACAAGGTATGCCATTGACACCTCATCCTTTTATATGTGAAATGACCAAAATACCCCTTCCACACCCTTCCACATTCTTCTCCATGCTTCTACATCATGCAAGGTGGCATGGGTGTGAAATGACCATTTTGCCCTTGTGGATAGGATTGATGACATGCCATCTGGATAGGATCGATGACATGTCATGCCGATAAGGACGAATCTGAAAAGACCCAAATGCCCTCGGCCCGAACACAAATAATATTCGTATAATTAATCTGAACAATTATATATATATATTTTTCTTGCGGTTTGTTGTTTCGGTAATTTATACAACGTGTCCTGCACATTTATAAATTAACCGGCTAACTTTTATACAGCGTGCCACACACGTTTATAAATTAACCAATGTTTTTGCTTGTTATTTTTACATAACATTTATAATTTAATTATAACATGTATAATTAATTATAACCATCTTATTATTGATCATAACCAATTTATAATCAATCACAATAAGATTCTCCGATTAACTCCTATATGGTGTGACCCAATATGATCTGTGTTATGTTGGTAAATAGAGTTAAAACTGTTTTAACTTCTATAATCATGGGTGGCGTCTGGTAACACATCATGACCATCCAATTACACAGATGATGCTGTACAGTACAATATCACGATCCAGTAAATAATTTACTTGTGTCTGTTCTTCTGTCTCATAGCTATCAGATTAGTTTCAAGGTAGATGTGTGTCATCCTTTTAAACTTAATATTTTCTTGATCTTGAGCAGATTATCAAATATGATTACTCTTGTAATCATACCGCGCGCTGATAATTTTACTCTATCAAGGGGCCCAGTGATGCTATAGCTCGTATAAAATACGAGGGACAAATAATATTATTGGTAGACTATCACTTCCTCAGCTAAGTTATACATATGGGAATGCTACCATTATGACTGCTTTTTACGGACAGCGGTGGATAACAATCACACATACATATTTCTCAGTGGGAACGATAAATACCTCATACTGTAGAACGTGACACTGAATGAAAACATAAATGACACGAATGCAATTCTATTTAATGTTTCATTCGGGGTCTGTCAAATACCATGTTCCTTGAACATGTATCTATGTGATTAAAATGACATCTCGTGTCAGGTGGTTTGTAAAACTTAACCATCTTTTAATCCACATACTAACCTTATAGCGGCAATTAGTGTTCCTGCTAATTACCTTGGTCAGTGACCTTTTAAGATTAAGAGTATATATCATCTATATTATGGAGTTTCACAATTTCAGTCATGAACTCGAAATGATCCATAAATGCAATAATACTCAAGGCAACAAAATGATATTAATCATCCAATTCATTAACAAAGCTTTATGATAAATTATTGTATTATTGACTTCTAGATTATTACAAACTAATATGGTGGACACCCCGTCTAGTGAGACAGCCTCTTACTATTGGTTGGACTTCCTGGTGGGTTGGCGACCTTCCAATGTTGGTTTGACTTCCCATTAGATTGGCAGATAAATGGATTAACAAAAAACTTGAATGTGAATAACGATTTAAATATGTAGGATTGCATTAGAGATTAATTGTTTATTTATTTTATCATATTTTGTCTATGTTATATTTGTGAGAATTAAGTAGATTTTACAAATCCCGGACTGGAGCTAAATCCCGCACTAAGAGGATGTTCAAATCTTTCACCCGTTCCATTTTTATGTGAGTTTCAGGTAATGAAAATAAAGGTATTGAGCAAGGTTGTGAGTGAGCTAAAGCGGGAAGCTCATAAAGGAATAATATACCACATGTTAATTTAATTTCTATTTTTAATAATTAATACATTAAACGGGCATGGAAGTGGTCATTTCACTAGTCGTGTTTATCTTGATCGTTTGTATAACTTTTTCGTTTATGAAATAAGTGTGGCTTTTATTATATAGTTATTGATAATGTATGTGATGTAAATGCGTCTTACGTAAAAATACGTAATGAATTGTCTCGGAGTGTGAATATGTAAAAAATTAACTCTTTAAAATAAAATTGACCGACCCTAAAATATATATCATGTATGTCTGTATTCTTTCCTTGTCTATCCGGACAATCGTTAGGCTATATATTTCAATGTAGCCGTTAATTCTTGGAGAGATCGAAGAAAAAGTAAGTCTCCTTTTAATATAGACCTAATTTCGACCGTTAAGGTTGTGGATCATTAAATGGATTAAGTGTTGTTTGATAAAATTAACCCTCGTCCAATCAGCAATTAACATAACATGGAACATGTGTTTTGAGATGAGCATGAGGCGCCACTTTCAACTTTCAAGGGAGACGAAACCTAATTAGACTTAATTAATTAAGTACTCCGTTTCACACACATCGATCTTATTCATTATTTTTAAAATATTTGATTTCAGTTTAGTCCTTGATAGAATTTAATATATACGTAGAATATTAATTATTACCGTTAAGTCGTACGTAGTCCGATGACTAATTAATTAATGATGGAGATGCAAAACAGTGCACTGGGGCCTCGATCAGCCTCGGTGAATATATATATATATAGCAGAATACAATTATAATTATGCATGTTTGATGACAGACATTACCGTTTGGCGTTTGCTATGTAATAATTGCTCGTTTCATTAATCTAACCGATTAATTAAATACCACTTTGATCGAAGCTATCAGCTATATATATATATTTTTTAATAAATATTATCGTTACATCTTTATGAACTTAATTTAACTTCTCCATCGTCAAACATGCATGCCACCGATATGATTCTAACCATCGATGGTAATTGCATCTATCTCAAATTAAAAAAATTATATATACTGCCCGAAAATTTCTAATATAAAATTATCATATGCGTAAGAAAAACAACGAGAGCTCAAATATTTGTAATTTTTTTCTCCACCACAAGTGTTGGTACATCAAATATCCAATTATATAAATATTTGTAATTTTTTTTCTAACAAAATTGTCTTTAATTTTATTGTATCTAAATCCACAACGCTACCAAAATTATTCTTTAATAAAAATATAATATACAATTTCATTCGTCTGTTAATACTTTTGTAAAAATCTGAAAAATAAAAATATCGTATAGAGGTTTGTGAGTTGGATGCGAATTTCCGGACGGTTGCAATCGCACTTGCATTACCATCGTCAAATACATTGTGGACACAGTCGAGTGAATAAAGAGATCAAATCTCGGCGAAAAATGCGCCCATTGTGGAATGTGGACACAGTCGAGTGAATCAAGAGAAATAAAATCAAAACGCGTGCCGCGGTGGCGCTGCATGTGCTTTGATCTATCAGGTTCAGGATAAAGAGATCAAATCAACTCAACTCAACTCTCTGTGCTAGATCACGAAACACCTCAATCCACCACTGATAGAGAGCCAAGTGTCTTGATGGGACGCCGAAACGGGGTTCTTCTTCTACTAATACTACACTTCTGATCCTGTTTTTATTTTTGAATGAATAGTGATCCCGTTCTGTGCCAAGTTCAATCAATGGCACGCGCTTCGCGGTGGCAATCTTACTATGATGTCCTTTAAATAAAAATAATTCTTAAGAATTCGCCTCTAGTGACCCTTGCCAAATTATAATTTTCCTCAATTGGCATGAGAAAATTTCTGTTTTAAATCTGTGCTTCATTATTTGTTTGTTGTATCTTTATATAAAAAAGTTTTTATAAAAGAATATTTTTTTTTTTACATTTTCATATAAACTGATATCAATAAAAATTATTACCTATATTAATAAATGAGACATTATGTTATGGACCAAAAAATTTAGCAAAAATTGTGTCGAAATTATTTTCGGCCTTTGATTTTCTAAATAACTAAATTAATTTAATTATTTTGTGCTAATTCTCAGATTCATAGCAGAATGTCTTAATAATTTATAAAAAAGATCTCATAAGAAATTCATAATGCTTAATCCAAGTTACATTTTCTGCTTATAGAATTGTTCGGCCAATTAGTAGTTCCCATTTGTTATTCTGTATGTAATGTGAGAAGTGAGAAGTGAGAAGTGAGAACTGAAGCAACTTTTAAGGAGGTGCGTTCCTCAAAAAATCAAAAGGCCAAGGGGCACGGCGTAATATATACATTCCTATTTGGCTATTTCGTATTTATGCATCCGACGGAGCAGAGCCCTGAAAAAGGAAAGAGATCAAGCTGTCCAAAATTGCATCTTTGACTACTTTTTTTTATTATTCGGCCAGTCGGCCTTGCTCTTGCTCTGTTTTTCATACACATACCACTACCTCTCTTAAAACCCTACCAAACCCACCACAATACAAGACTCACAGAGAGAGAGAGAGACTCTTAGCAGCTGCTGCTCAGGATTCAAAATAGTGCTAAAAATTTAAAAAGCTAGCCGAGCCGAGAGCGCAGAAAAGAAAAGAGGTACACTATTCGCCGACTCGCGGTACAGCTACATTATCTTCTCTTCTCTTTTTGAGCTGAAAGAGGCTCGATGCTGACATGGCGGGTTGTGTTCGTGGCGGTTCTAACGGCGGCGGTGCTGACGTGGCAGTCTAATGCCGCTGATCCCTTCGCTTACTTCGATTGGGATGTCTCCTACATAACCGCTTCTCCTCTTGGTGTCCCTCAAAAGGTGATCTCCAGTTGTTTCTTGTTCTTAAAACTTTTGCTGACAAAAACTAATGAAATGTTCATAAGTGTATCCTAACCTTGTGATGGTTTCGACTGGCTTATGGAGTATAAGTGGAGATTTCTGTTCATCGTTTCAATTTAATCTTTATTTAGTAACGAACTTTCGCGTTGGACTTTTGCATAGTTAAAAGTGTTTTTTTTTTTCAAATAAATAGAATTCTGCTACGCACCCATACTAATACGAAAGTAAATCTCTTAAGAGAAACATAACTCGATTTTAGCATCCAATTGAAAGTTGACGCTGTATGGTTTTAATTGTAACAGGAATGTTGCTTTTGGGTTTTTTAATTTATCCCGCTAAAAGCTTTCTTAAGTTTTCAACTTTGTACCTAGCTTCATTAAATTTATGTCTGGATTTATATTTATAGGTGATAGCAATTAACAAGAAATTCCCAGGCCCGGTGATGAATGTAACTACCAACTACAATGTGGTGGTTAATGTATTGAATAGCTTGGACGAGCCTTTACTGATTACTTGGTAAGGTTAAATTATATTTTTCACTTGTTTATCTCTTAAAAAGGGGAATTTTTTTTTTAATTTCTAAATTTATCTGGGTTTCTTTAAAATTTGCAAATCAGGGATGGAATCCAAATGAGGAAAAATTGTTGGCAAGATGGGGTTTTAGGGACGAATTGCCCCATTCCTTCTGGCTGGAACTGGACGTACCAATTTCAAGTCAAAGATCAAATTGGAAGTTTCTTCTATTTTCCCTCACTCAACTTCCAGAGAGCGGCTGGGGGGTACGGGGGCATAACTGTAAATAATCGGGCTGTCATTTCAGTGCCATTTGGCACACCAGATGGAGATTTTACACTCTTCATGGGGGACTGGTACAAAAAGAACCACACGGTATGAGAAAACTTTTTGTTAAGTAGATGCCTAGAATGTTTTATTTATAAACTTTTACATTATGAAAGAATACTTTTCTTTCTTTCTATAGGATTTGAGGAAGCTGTTAGATGATGGAAAGGCACTTGGTGTACCTGATGGCGTCCTAATAAATGGGAAAGGACCATACCAGTACAACAGTTCCCTTGTACCATCTGGTATTGACTATGAAACAATCAATGTTGAGCCAGGTATGTAAAAAAAAATTCTCCTTAAACATTGAATGTTGCAATTTATTTAGTGTTTGTCACATCTAAAATCAAGCTAGCCAAACAAAAGGTTGTTTCTTCCTGCTCTGACTGATCCCAATTTCAGGCAAGACATATCGCTTCCGCGTACACAATGTGGGGATCTCAACTAGCCTCAACTTTCGGATACAAGGCCATAACCTCCTCATGGCGGAAACTGAAGGCACCTATACCGTACAACAAAATTACACTAATCTAGACATACATGTGGGCCAGTCGTACTCTTTTCTTGTCACCATGGACCAAAATGCAAGCAGCGACTATTACATTGTAGCCAGTGCTCGTTTTGTTAACGATTCGGTGTGGGATCGGGTAACAGGTGTTGGGGTTCTGCATTATTCAAATTCAAAAGGGAAGGCTTCGGGACCTCTTCCTGAAGGGCCTAATGATGTATACGACAAGACCTGGTCCATGAACCAGGCCCGATCTATCAGGTGCATGAGAAACTCTTTTTGTTCTTTTTCTGGATTACATGTGTCCTTTGCAAATAATTTGCTTATTGATCATCTTCGCTGGCATTGTACCTTTTTAAGTCTACTACTGTAGGGTCATATTGTAATCATTGCATTATATTGGAGGGGCCATGTATAAAAGAAATTGTCGAATTTTCTGCTTTCTGGTGTTATGCAAGATTCTAATTTTCTTTATTTCTCATTATGTCATTTTCATACAAGACATGTACACATAGGAAATTTACAAGACATATACACATAGGAAATTTGCAGTCTGATATCATAACTTAGGTAGTTGACGATTATAGAAGTTATCATTTGTTCTTATTTCACGAGCTAGTACAGTCTGTGATATACTTGTTTCTTATTTGCTATTTTGTTACAGGACAAATGTCAGTACTGGTGCTGCTCGACCAAATCCACAAGGCTCATTCCATTATGGGCAAATTAATGTAACTCAAGTCTATGTACTACAAAACTTACCACCAGTAAAAATCAACGGTAAACTGCGTACCACCCTGAATGGGATCTCTTACGTACCGCCTGAGACACCATTGAGACTTGCCGATTTGTTTGACAAGTCAGGCGTGTATACAGCTGATTTCCCGACTGGTCCAACTAGTGGACCACCGAAAATGAGCTCTTCCATAATTAATGCGACATATAAGGGTTTCATGGAAATCATTTTTCAGAATAACAATACAGTTGTTCAGACTTATCACCTGGATGGATATGCCTTCTTTATTGTTGGGTATGTACAAAAGATGTTATGCTCTTTTAAGCAGTTGTTTTTGGCAATAAATGTGTTTACAAATCTTTTCGCCACTGTTCTCTTTTACTTATATGTACATTTTTTGCATTATTAGAATGGATTATGGGGTGTGGACTGAGAATAGTAGAGGCACATATAACAAATGGGATGGTGTCTCTCGGTGTACAATTCAGGTATTTTTCTGTTTACTCAATTTGCTGGTTTCTCTGTCAGTCTCTCAGGTCATTTTTGAATGGTTTCTTAAGACTTTTTGGCAATACATTGTTAAAATAATGTTGTTTGATTGTTAAGTATAGAAATACATCAACAGATTAATTTTGACTCCTATGTATAATAGCTACACTTTCTTGTGATATAAAATTATGAACACATGAATTTAAGTTTTGTTGATGTGTGTATATTTATAGGTCTTCCCTGGTGCATGGACTGCTATTATGGTGTCACTAGACAATGTTGGAATATGGAACTTGCGTGTAGAAAACCTGGACACATGGTATTTAGGACAAGAAGTTTACATAAATGTCCCTGACCCGAGTGGATATAATGTAACTGAGATGGTTGCTCCTGGCAATATCCTCTATTGTGGCCTTCTCAAAGACAAACAAAAGTAAGATTCTAGGGTAGAAAGTTATATTATTTTTTTTTAATTTGCCAGAAGTATTCCTTATTCTCACTTGTTTATTGGGAAAGCCTGGAGGCAGGGAAGTGGAGAGGGAGAGAGAGAAGGGTAGTTTAGGTAATTTCCTGAGCAATTGGAAAGGAAGGGTATAGTACATATTCTTTTTTTCAAATATGAATGGAAGCATTTGCATGTAGTGTTCTTCTGTTGCTGTCTAGATTTCCTATTTGCCATCCTGGTTCCTTTGCACACATTGCCCCTGCAAAATTTTGCGCAAGTTTTGCTTGTTACACAAACGTCTCTGAACAAAATTATGTTGATTGAAAGACGCAACACAAGCTCTACGTGTTTTCCATTTTAAAAGTATGCCATTTATATCGATACCAGTGTTTCTAGTAATAGAAACAGATAAAGACTGTTGCACCATAAAAAGGAAAGAATATTTGTGTATTAAATTTTTTAAATAAATTTCAGGCAACAAGTACCTCATGGTTCTCTTGCAGCAGCATCGTCCTCGGTACTGGCAAACAGTAAAATACTCGCATTCATGCTGCTCTTGCTGGCGCTGATGTTCTTGCCTTGAGCTGATGCCACCATTAACTTTCTTGTTTTTGTCTATTTAATTCATAAATTGACATTATTTGATAACCGTAGCTCTAGGATTTTTGTGTGCATGTACTTCTTATCCGATAATTTCTTCGGGGACATCCATTTGTCGCATCTCAGGCTATCAAGTCTGCCTGAGATTGCTTTATTATTCTTTTAGATACTAGTGTTGGACTATCTTTAGTTGTATGACTTGTATCCACCTGTGGAATGACACATTAATTTATCATTTGTCCTTTGTTTCACACTTTTTGCAAATTTATTTGGGCGTTTTTGGATTTGATTGAGATGTTCCGCAACAATTTAGTTTGAAAGAATTAGAACGTCACTGTACCATGTGCGTGCCAGAACACGCTTGTACCAATCAGTGTCTGGTTTGTTGTAAATAACGGTATGGGTCATCGGACGACAAGATACTGTTAAGCAATTAATTGACAATAATTAATCTATTAGTCAGAAAAATTTATAATGATTTGGTCACTGCTAACGACAAATCTTGACAATAATTAATCTATTAGTCAGAAAAATTTATAATGATTTGGTCACTGCTAACGACAAATCTGCCTAAACGGATGTTTTTTACAACACTACCAAATAAATGTTCTTACAAACTAAAACTGACTTTTCCATCTCCTAAAAAAATTGTACTCTTTCTTGGTATGTATTTCACAGTACAGTTGCCAGAACTTCCTAGTCCACCCTCAGTAACGGTCGAGATTTTGATTGATTCTCTGTAAGGCTCGTGCCTACTGAGCCTGGGAGGGAACATAATATTGTAGTGTATTTGTAGTATATGGCTAGCACCGGTACAAACAAATACGGCAAATTAAGCGAACGTTACAAACAAATATGGCAAATTAAGCGAACATCATCATGCATATCTGAAGTATAAAAAAAAAAGGTGATCTAAGTCAACTAAATGTAGTAGAATCAAGGCGACAAAAACATATAGAAGAGTGATAAGTCATTTTCTGACGCAATACACCACACTATTAAAAGGCAGACAAAAAGTTAAATAACACATTACTATCTTTTATTTCTAAAATCAACGAACATGGGTCAAATGGATAGAAGGGCTTGAAAGTTGAAGGTTTCTTGTTCTCCCCAAAACAGTCCCATTAATAGAGTTCAAAATTTCTGACGGCATAATGAAAAGATGCTACCGGAAAACAATAAATCCCTTGTGCTGGCTAAAATACATTTTATTTTCTCCTGATCTTCACATTTAACGTCCACTGTATCTTTCCTTCAGGGCGGGGTATATCTCTTGGCAATCGAAGAGGCACCTCATACTCGCCCAGAGAATCGAGCGGGTTTGGCAGGTGCAAGTTCTCTGGTTTTATATTCACCATTAACTGCCTTGCCACCTTAAGAGAAAGAGCAAGGTTATCAGAAACATAAAAACAGATTTAACAAGGATAATAAAAAAATATTTATTTACATTTAAGTGTAACCAAGAAGCCAACAATAATTATTTAATAGTCTTCAGGTCTTCTACACCCTTTTCTCTACTTGAATAGATGTACCGAGGGAAGCCAGACATGAAGTGTTAGTTAGTTGCACTTGGTTCAATCAGACAACTGAACTTTGTGGGTGCCAAAAACACGTGTTGATCAACCCACATATGAAATTTCGCATTGGTTCAGTTAACATGCAGGTTGAATTAAGACCTAAAAATGCTAATGTCACACTCTAAGACCACAAATTTACTATTTATAATTTCTATATCAGCCCAATGTATAACATCTTCAAGTTTACCACATCTGTAATACAAATTCAACTTTTTGGTTATCTGAAAGATGACACAATGCACCATTTATCTGCTAGCTGATTAAGAACTCACTTAAACCAATAACAACAATTCAGAGGTTATTTCAACCACAACCAGTTTTAAGATGTCTGACCCAAATCAAATGCAATAGTTAAGCAGGCTAAGTGAAGCAACCAAAAAAGGAATCTAAGATTGAGCTAGGTGCAACAATTAAAGGGCCAAAATTAGGCAGTCCTATTTATACAATACACTGTTTATATACTCTTATTTGAACCCACACGATCTTGAATACATTGTGATATATGTGATAGCATTTTAACAACCTTTCTCATCAATTATAGTCATCCCTCTTAACAATATACGAAAGTGAAGTTATAACTCCCCCATGTATGTAGATATAGTAAAATATGAATTTTGCGAATCACCCTCCCAAAAAGACATTAGAATCAAAGAGAAGTACCTCAGTCACGATCTCTTCTTTGGTTACAGGATCTCGTATTTCATTGTCAACCTTAATATACCTCCTCAAAACCTATGGTTCATGGTTTAATAGGATTAATGGTATTCACTTGCATATGTAAGAACTCTTAGAAAGAAATGTAATCAATCTTGTAATAAGTATGCTGACCAGGCAAGCATTATCAAGGATCTTCGCCGCCATCTGATATTCTTTAATTTTCGCTTCTTGTTCCTATTAAACAAAGTTAAACAAGATACATATAAAGATAAATCCCATGGTTAATAAATTTCCTCACCTAACTTAAAGGAGTGAGAACACAAGTACAAATTAGAAGAAGAAAGATCAATGAAACAAAGCAAAATTAATGATGGCAGATATTTTTATAGTCAGAGGGAATTTGAGGGTGTAGATAAATAACCTTTGCAGCATCATCTGCCTTTGTGTCTTTCACTGTATTATCTTCCTCTTCCTCTTTTTGGTATAGCTGTCCAGTACAGAAATAATTAAAAAAAAAAAAAAGGAAAAATATTAGATTGCTATCTTCTGCCAGAACTAAATTCAAAGAATTAATTAAGCCCCAAAGCAATGAACCCCCAGAAACCACAAGACAAACAAAAAATTGACCCAGAAAAAAAAAATAGAAATAACGACTCAGTGAAAGTAATAAGAAGAATAACAACAACAACAACAACAACAACCTTGCGCTGCTCTCTGATTAAGAAGGCGTACTTGTCAATATTAGGCACCGCCAGTAATTTGGGCATGAGATGATTGCGAAAATACCCTGGCGCAACGCTCACTGTCTCTCCAGCTTTTCCCAATTTATCTATTGTCTGTCACAATTAAATGGAGCTCAGAAGCTAATAATTGGACAAGAAAAGAAAATGAGAAGGGATCTAAATGAGGGTAAATTGAAGGTACCGTAGTTAGGATGACTTCCAGTTTGCGAAAGCGAAGACCATGCGCAGAGAACATCACAGGGTTTGTGATGAGATCACGATCACATCTAGTTGCGGCGGAGGCATTTATGGAGCGCCGGATTGTGTGGCGGCCGCATCGCGCCAGAGCCAGAGCCAGAGCCAGAGCCATCGCCTTTAGCTGCTATTCTCTCCCGTGGCCGTGGGGTTTATATTTATATTTATTAGTTTAGTTAGTGTGCGCAGAAACGAAGAGAGAGAAGCAAAACCTCCGGAGTCCGGACTCTACAGATTCAACTTGAACATTTTCTGATGTTCTCCACTCGAATCTCAGGGCCTGAATTGGATCGTGTTCCTTTGGACCATCCCAACTGGAGTGGAGGCCCGTATCTGTTGTATTGGACGAAAACATGTACCACAACGGCACTTGAATAAATTTATAGTAGGTTGCTTGCTTCTTCTTCTAATTTTAAATCTATGCTTTAAAACTCAGTGCAATGTCTGGTTGAATCATATTTACTTACTCTCAAAACAACAATTTTAAAGGAAAGTACAGGAGAGGGAAGGAGATAAGAGGTGACCATTTGTATACGGATTCCACGATTTTTGTAATCTCCAAATCAAACAGAAGGTGAACTCTTAGGCAGCCTCCCCCCTCCCCTCCCCTCCCCTCTTACACCGCACAAACATCCTGGAGGGCATGATTGAATATCCTTAAGTTAGATTTATGTTTATGATGATTGTATAGAGGACTAGAGAGACAAATAACTAAATAAGCCTTTTGTAAATAACTTTTTTTTTTTATAAATAATTAATTATATATGTTGGAGCTTATGCTTCCAACGGTCCAACCTTCACAAATAAAAAAAAATAAAAAAACCCACCTCCCAATGGTAATCAGTCGGATGCTTTGTTGCAAAGTTAATTAAGCAAACAATAAGATTTGCATTAACGTTTAACCACCTTAATTAAATATAAAAAATACTACTCAAATTGCATCAACTTTTACATAATGCCTCTGGCCTGGATAGATCTTAGAATGAAGTACAACAATTAAACTCACGAGAGCTGTACTTACCAATTAGATCGCATTCAACTTGTTAGAACGCACAACACAAGAAAACAATCATAAAGAAATTAGACAGAGTTGGAAAAGTAAAAAATATATCTGCTTTCCGAGAAGAGCATTTGAAAAAAAACATAATTTGTGCCTTGGCAAAGAAAATGGCTCACATTTTGTGTCTTGACTCAGAACTCTTGGTTCTATGGTTGTCAATTTCAGGCTATGCCATGCTATGTATTTATGCCCATTAACACTTACAAAGGAAAAAGAACAATTGAATGAAAACCGAGACGAGCCTTATTAGACAGGATCTACAAAAATTTGTTTTTTTTTTTCTAAAGAAAGTCAATGTGCTTAAAGCAACATGGATTGGGGGTTCTCAATGTATCCCTTGAATGCCTTCAACCACTCAGCTCCAATAGCACCTAGTAAAATCAACACACAGATATTAGTCAGAGAGAACTCCATTGCATAGTTGTGTGTGTGTGTTAGAGAGAGAGAGGAGGAGGGGGGGTTACCATCAATGACACGGTGGTCACAGCTCAATGTGACAGACATGAAGGAACCAAACTCAAACTGGTCTGGACCCTTACCAGGGATCACTCTCTTCTCAGCTGTATAAAAGGAAAATGGAAAAAAGGCACATGTTAAACAAGTTAATTGTGAATAAAATGGGATTGTAATAAGTTATATGATACCTAGATATGCATTATCTGGGAAGCCAAATTAAAATAGGAGTATTTTGCTTTAGGTGAGAATTCAACAATTTAGACCAAAAATTACTGAACTACTATTAATGCTCAGGTACAATACTGGAATTTTTCTTTGCTTTTGAATTTTTTTTATATTATTATAGGTCTAAACAATTGCAAGACAAGTATGGGGGGGGGAGAGAACTTTCCAAAAGAGAAAGAAGAAAAAAATGGTAAGTACCAGATCCAACAGCCAAGATGGCACACTGAGGAGGGTTAACAATAGCACAGAATTGCTTTATTCCGAATGGTCCTCCCAGGTTTGATACCGTAAATGTCCCGCCCTACATTAACACACAGACAGAGAGGTGAAGAATCAAATTAGTTAATTAAAACAAAAGATATTCCACAAGGACAGGTAAATATCAATGCACCAATCCATTTATATCTGGATATTCTGAACTCCATCACATACCTCATAATCTTGGGGCTTGAGGCTATTCTCCTTGGCTTTCTGAGCCAACACCTTCACCTCCTCTGCTATTGCTGACAAACCCTTCTTGTCGGCATCCTATAAAAATAAATTTTTCCAGGGTTTAGAATAATGTGCTACATTTTGATTTAGTTAATCTAACCAACCTGATAGTTTTATTATGATAAGGCAGTTCTATCATAGTAATCCTACTTTTATGTCTGTTTTGTTTGGAATTATCTGTTGGGGCTGTGAATTATCCTGCACCTCCTTGTGATCTTAGTTTTAAGTACGAAACGAATAATAAAGAAGAATAAGTAGCCATACCTTGACAACTGGTACAAACAAACCATGCTCGGTTTGCACAGCAACATTAATATTTACATTGTGGTACCTGAAACCCACAATATATTTATGTCAAAGGATAAGTATCCCAGTTATATGTTACCATGGCACAATGTAAATCAAATATTGATCGTTTATATTAGGGATATAGCAAACTAGGTGACTCACTGGCGGATAAAATCATTCATCCAAGAGCTGTTGCACTGGGGAACTTTCCGCAGGGCCAAAGCAGCAGCCTGTGCATATAACAGATTCGAGATCAAATCCCAGTTTAGTAGATACTAAAGACTGAGGCTAACTATTTTTTTCTTTTCTTTCATTCTTATGATGCAAAGGACAAATTGTCAATTTTGTTTAATTTGATGAACAAAGGATGAAGTCATGAAGTGTATTCTGGAACTCCTAATTCAGAGGGTAATTCAGAAGTGTAAATTTGATGCATAGACCCATGAAGTGTCTTTCAAACTTGATCATGGATTAAAGATTGAATCGTGATTGGACTCTTTTGCATATTGAATCTTGGTATATTATTTATTGTTTAAATTATTGTATATTTAGGCATTTTACAATATTAATTTGGACCAATAGATTAGATATTGGTGAATTTATTAAATCATTGATACTTGCACATTTTGAAATACTAATTTGAAATGTTTCTTATGTGTTGAAATTTTGATGTATTATCCATTAGTTAATTCAACTGTGTATTCTATGCATTGGATCTTTGAGTTTGCAACATAATTTTGAAAATTCAATACTGGGTCACAAGGTCGTGCTTATGAGCTGTAGATGATTCACGTGCAAGCAGAACGAGCCGATGAGATGAGATTAAAAAGCCGTGAGCTACTACCAAAATAAATAATCAAGCTGGTTTGGTTTACATGAATCAAACTCAAGCAAAATTTTCAGCTCAGAATAGTGTTTTATTTCAAGCTGGCTTGATTTGATAATATTACCAATCAAACAAAAAGCTTGGACCAGCTCTTTTGAGTTTGATTAGTTTGCAGTCCTAGTTTTACTGCTAATTTCCTAACTCTTGGAATTTCTTCACTGATTATTCTAATGATTCCACCTTGCTGAATCAGCACAACATGCCTATTCTAAAATCTATACCATTTCTATTATTGAGTGTAAATGGAATAAAAAGAGTTAAACGGACCTTAATAACTAGATCATTGACAGATATTCTCTTCCCACCAGAAGCTTCTTGCAAAGCATTCAACTCTCCACGCAACCTGCGAAAAAATAAACAAAAATGTCTAAATTAATATACAACTTATTATAAAAATTAATTTAGAGCAGATGGTGGTACATATGAAACTTACTTCATCAGATTATCAACACGACTGTCAACAGTCAAGTAGTAGTGGGGGATGGTTTGCTTAGATTGTAAGAGCCGTGCTGCCGTAATCTGCAAAGGTATGCCAAATATGTAAAGAACTTCTGTATATGATGTCCATAAGATAATATTGACTGGCCAAATCTTTTTGTTGCTTTTCTCTTGGGTTAATATTTCTGATATTTCCTGATTAAATTTTGGTGTTTGCTCCAAGTTTTAGCCCACAGATCATGGCTTATTCTAGGTTCCAAACATTTGGATCCCACTCACCCACAAATGCAATCTTAATTGATTCCATACTGCATAGGGACCGTCAGGTGAGGTAACACTTGGAAAAAATAAAAGAATAATAACAACAAAAAATAATAGAAAACATTGAGAGGGAACAGTTGGACCTTTCGAATCTGGGAAACTGAAAGGTCAGCATAATCTAGTGTGGAAGATGGAGTCACATCCTTCACCGCAGCACCCTTTGTTGCTGAGGCTTCAAAAGAAAAGAAGAAATCATCAAGTAAAAGCACAAAAGAAGGCAGTGTTAAGTTGGGGCATATGTAGGATAAAAAAAATCTATAATAAAAAAAAAATTAAAGTTTCAAAGAACGGCTTTTGATTGTGGGGAAGAAAACATACACAAGTAATCTTCAACATCTGCCTTCACAATGCGGCCATCAAGTCCTGTACCCTTTAAGCTTGATAGTGGTACCTATACCATACAAATTATATCCCTAATTTAGCTAAACATCACCTTGCACTCTTCATGCTAAAAGCAGTTACTTTGGTGATCGTACCTTACTAGACTTGCCCCTATTTGTTACTAGACAGACATGCAATATGCTTCTCGGCTATCTTTTTCTGTATTCATTGATCAGTTGGTGCTTATGAGGTAAAAGAGAAGGCATGGAAACATCATAAATATGGTACCTGAATGATATGGTACTATACCCGGTTGATCTGGACCATGTAAATCTTAGCTTGTATAAACACAGCCTTAGCCAATATATCAATAAACATGTACAAACAGTCAGAAACATACTTTATTATCCTCTGCCAATTTTCTTGCTAGAGGACTCGCAAAAATACGGTCACCCTTCTGAGAGGCCTCTTCAGCCTTAATGGGTTTCGGTTCGGGGGCCTTAAGAGGCTGACTCTCCTCCTTAGGTGGGGCAGGCTCTGACGGTGCAGGTGCTTTTGCCTCAGCAGGGCTAGAAGGAGAGGAGGAGACTTGATAATCTTTGAATTTTGGGATGTCTGCCTCATCTTCTACCATAATGGCAATAAGCTATATATTTAAGGGGGAAAAATATGCTTCAAGAGAATAATCATTTAGGGCTACTTTATCATGTCTGTGTGTGCGATTAATATATTGTTCTCATAAAGCATGGAAGGTATCTTACCTCTTCTTGTATTAATTTCTCCAAAATTATTCCATATACCTTACTAGGGAGGTTAATTTTGGAAAGATGATTGAAAGGAACAGGTCTGTAATCCATATAGTCCATACTAAATATTTCATGTTTCTAATACTATGTGAGAATTTCTAAGTTTCCAGCCTGTATGCAATATTTAAAACCTCAAGAGCTTTACACAATAGTTTGGCATTGCAATTAGATGTATGGATATCGAGAGAATAACTTACCTCGCCAACTTTGATCTCTTTGGCTCCATCACCCTGTAGTATCTTAGCAAGATAACCCTCCTCCATGCACTCCATCTCGACTGTTGCCTTGTCCTGATTAAAATCATAGCAAAATCAGAATAAACCTCTTGTAATTATTTACTATATTAAAAGTTAGATCAAGCAACACACAGTCTCGACTTCGCAGAGAACTTCTCCAGGTGAAAGCTTGTCGCCTTCCTTCTTAAACCATTTCGCAATGTTGCCCTGATTTAATTGAGAACCAGATAAAAAAAATTAGCTAAGTGAAAATGATGTAGATGTAGGAAAATATGATTACTTTAAAAAAAATAAAAGAATAGCACACCTCTGTCATGGTAGGAGAAAGAGACGGCATCCCTATTTCCTGATGAGGAGGTAAATCTGCAACAACACAATAGAAACTTTAGAGAGAGAGGATGAGGTTAAACTACACAAAAGTTCGGAATGCAAAATAAAATAAACAAGAGGAAACACACCTGATGAAGAGAAATGCCTCACCGAAGCAACACGTGCACTAAAACAAAATTGAAATGATCAGTATAACTGCAATTTGCTAATGAAATCAAACAGAAATGAGAAGTTGCCACATACCTGCTGAACCCTAGAACAGCTGGTTGTCTGAAATGAGTGATGTTGCCTGAACTGCTCACAGAGACCTAAAATATGTAGTTGAAAATTAAAATTAGTCATAAAAAACACTAAATCGCATGCAACAAGGAAAAAAATAAGATTAGTGAAAAAAACTAAATCATAATTCCATTTCTGCTCCTGCAAAATTTGAAAAAGAAAATCAAGTATGCCCCTGAAAATATAGACTTGTCCCGATAACCCTCCAGATTACAGAAAATATCATCTCCACCCTGCCTTGCTCATTTCCTTCAGAAACATGCCAAAAATCATCATTCCTCATTTTTAACTCCACATAGGAAAATGGAACAGGATAATTTGGGGGATTCCAGACAAATTAGGCTAGGTGAAGCTCTATATATTGTTCCTGAAGTACCTACCTTGAAAGTACGAGCTGGAGTAAATCTGAATAAGTTCTCTCTTTTTCCAAGCAGCCCATTTGGTCTGAGACTTGACATTTCTGAGAGACAAAAACAAAAGAGAGTAAAATTGTAGGTGAGTACAGACTTTAACTGAGAATGCTTAGTCCAGTTGTATCAGCCAGAACCAATATGTACACACCATGTCTACTAACGAAGGTGTTAGCATCTTTTGAAAAGTATCGGGCTAAGCTAACACTCTCAACTTCCAAAAGGTTCTGAGCACTCCTTAGCTGCACAAATTCAAATAAAATAATCAATTTGACAAAATCTTGTCAATGACCACTGCATAATGGTGGTAGTATATTGCTTCCAGTATGAGATAAGATAGCTCGTTCAACTCTTGTAAAGTAATTTAACAGATATCTACCTCCTTGGAAGCATGGATGAAGGTAATATATGTAAACAAGTTTCATGTACTTAATGTGATGATAAGATAACAACAGGTTCATTTTTAAATTTCCTGATCCTATTAGACTGTTAGTTATCCAATTTTGAATCTCCATTGAGCAAAATTTTAGCAATAGACATTTACATCTGCATATATCAATAACCCAACACACAAACACACATCCCCGCGAGGAACAGGAATTAAAATTAATTGTAAAGCCATAATCATTTTAACCAGACGAATCTTTCCAAACAAGAAAACAGGCCATAACAGTGAATCCGAAAGAATTAGGAATTGACATACAAAATGGTAATTCATTGCTACATCGGCAAATTTCAAGTTAACCTTGCGGAATAAAAGACGGAAGAAAATAAAGATGAAAACAACCTTGCGGGAGTGGCGGAGCAACTGGGTCGTGCAAGACATGGTCGGATCCGATCTGACAAAGACGGCTCAAAATTCTTAACCTGAAGCGAATTTTATGACCAGAGACGAATTAATAGAAGAATCAAAGAAGATTTTTAAAGGAAAACATGGACTGTTGTGAAAAAAATGCGCCATCTAACCTTTTTCTTCTTTTGGCGAGGTAGATGAAGACTGGGAAGGAGGAGGTTCTGAGAATTTTTTAATTTTTAGAGAGAGAGAAAGAGAATCCAGTTTCGCTTGGAATTGTATTGTTTTTTCTTAATAAATTTTTTATGTAATAATTACAAATTATACCTTGAAACTTCAACATATTTAAAAAAGGTTGTCCATGAACCCTGTTTTAGTTTCTTCTATCCATTTTTTTTCTTTCTTGAACCAAACCATTTTTTTTTTTTCTTAATTGAACAAATTAATTATAGAAAGAGAGGTTGATTTATTTATTTTTTTACAAAAAGTGTAAATACCGAATTAAAGATTTGGTATCCCTTGAGGTGTACTGAAATTTCAGTTCAGTACTCCCTTTTCACGCGAAAACAGATCAAAAAATGTCCTTTCTTTTAAAAAAACCGATCAAAACATGCCAAAACATATATCTTATCACAAAAGCTAAAAAAAAAAATAGTGTACCGAATGATAAAATTTCTATGCACCGAAACTTAAATTCGATGCATCTTTTTTTATTGTTACTTCTGTTTACAAATTGTGTAGTTTTGTATACAGCAGGGCGAAAGAAAATGAAGCAAAAAAAAATTGATACTCTCGATACTTATGGTTTTTTGCAATAAAAAATTAATCAACCTTTTTCAAAAAATCCTTTTTTTTAAATTACGAAATATATAAAAAAAAAAAAAATCACCAAATCAAATGATAGTCGGTCCTTGTAACTTTTGGGTTCTAGCGGTCCTCCCTGCATTACACCACAATTATTTCCTTATTTCATATTTCATGTTTAATTAAAATTATTAACTGTTGCATAAAGATAACCATATCTTTAAAATAGGGGTGTTCATTGGTTCGGTTTGATCCAAACCGAATTAAAATATGCAAATTAAAGTTTTATTCAATTTTCAAAAAATCAAATTGAACTGAACCGAATTAAAATAGAATAAGAACTGAATTGAACAAACCAAAGTAAATTTTAGTTTTTTTTTATTAAACTGAAACAAGATATCAATTATAAAAATGAACATTTATTTGTTAATTTTCTTAAAGATAAATTTAAAATTTTTGTTTGGTATGATTTAACTTGTTTTAAATCGAACCCGGCAATATATATCATGTTGTAAATTTTTTTTATAAAATGTTTGATTTGATTGAATGATAGGGGACGGGTTTACAAAATTTGGTCAGTTCTGTCTGAGCCGGATTTAAAATTTCTAAACCGAACCAAACTGAATTTATCAAATGTTGCAATTGAACAGTTGTAATTTGCATGTTAAAGAAACAAAAATCTTGCACTTGTTTTTTTTTTTTTAAATTGTACAGATATTTGTCAACTTAATGATGTAGCCTTTAATATATTTACCTGAGTTCTTGTTTTAGTTCGTGCCTCCAAAAGTTTATTATTTGACTATTTCTTTTATGAAAAAAGAAAGAAGACTCAAATCAGAAATTTCCTTTATACTCGGTGTTTAAAAATTATAAGAAATAGTATATATTTTCAACTAAGAGGATTGATGCAATAAAGTCTTAATTTACAAAAAGACAAAATTATGAAATGCATTTTGAAAACATCGAACAAATAATTCTACTTTAAATTTGTTACTATCTAAATTATAAAATGCATTTTGAAAACATTGAACAAAATACTTCTACTTTAAATTCATTACTATCTTTCTGACTTTCTCCTCTCTTTGAATCCGCATCATATTTCATATGCATCAACGCACCGTTTGAGTTTAGCTTCCAACCGTCCGAACATAATTTGAGCTAATCTGGCCCACCCGTGTAATGCACGAAACCCTATAATATTGAGCGGATTTAAATCATGACCGTATATAAACTCAAAATTTGAGTTAACTCGGAGGATATGAATCCTCTTGAATATGCATCATCGCAACAAAAGGAGGTTACATTTTGTTTAGAATATTTTTTTTGCGATGTTTGTAACTATCCATTTGTGTAGTACAAAATTTTAATTATTCAATTATCATATTTCAAAATTTGACATTGTCAATTTACTTTTATGCAAATTAACTTCTAAAATTTAATATTAAATCCAAGAAATAACTAAATGATATGTTCAAATCATAAAACTTCCAAACATAAGTGTTTTTTTTTATGAAAATATCATATATATAGAGAGAGAGAGATAGATAGACTAATGTGCATTCGAATGTATATGGTTCGAAGTACTTACGGTCTAAATTTGAAATTTTAAAATTCAAACGGCCGATCCGAACCGTTCATCTTGTTCTCCATATTAATATGTGCTTGGAAACAAAATTTTACATTTTTCTGAATTTTTTTACTATTTATTAAGCCACTTTGAAAATTGCTGATCCAACGGTTTTACTATTTTGTGCAGTCACCGTTGGATCAACGATTTTGTAAAATACTTAATAAATAGTAAAAAAATTCATAAAAATGTAAAATTTGGTCTCCAAGTACATATTAATATGGAGAACAAGATGAACGGTTCGGATTGACCGTTTGGATTTTGAGATTTCAAATTTGGACCGTAAGCACTTCGGACCATATACATTCGAATGCACATTAGTCTCTCTCTCTCTCTCTCTCTCTCTCTATATATATATATATATATATATATATGAATATATGAATATGCTAGTATGCTACGCGTAGCATAGAGGGGCTCTGTGTAACAGCTCAATATTTGACTTTTCAAAATCCTAACGGTCGATCCGAACTGTTCATCTTATTCTCCATATTAATATGTGTTTGGAGACCAAATTTTACATTTTTTGAAATTTTTTTACTATTTTTTTAGATTTATTGAAAAAATTGATATTTTTTTATGGTCCAGATTTGCTGAAAACAATAATTTTCAATAAATCTAAAAAAATAGTAAAAAAATTCCAAAAAATGTAAAATTTGGTCTCCAAACACATATTAATATGGAGAACAAGATGAACAGTTTGGATCGACCGTTAAGATTTTGAAAAGTCGAATATTAAGCCGTTGCACAGAGGCCCTCTATGCTACGCGTAGCATGCTAGCATATTCTTATATATATATATATATATATGAGGAGGGATCAAGTTACAACTTTTTTTGAGTTACAACAAGTTACAACAAGCATTATTTACATTTTCGAAGTCCAAATCGTCGATCTAAACCGTTAGATGTGATCTCTACAATAAAATGTGCTTGGAGACCAAATTTTATATTTTTTGGAATTTTTTTACTATTTATTAAGATGGGTACAAAATTCAATGGTATAAATTTGACTAGTTTTTGTACCCACCTTAATAAATAGTAAAAAAATTCTAAAAAATGTAAAATTTGGTCTCCAAGCATATTTTATTGTAGAGATCACATCTAACGGTTTGGATCGACGATTTGGACTTTGAAAATGTAAATAATGCTTGTTGTAACTTGTTGTAACTCAAAAAATGTTGTAACTTGATCCCCCCTCTATATATATATAGGTTGGATAAGATCAAAGTAGTAGTTCCTGAGCTTTGGTTCTACCAATTCGTTTTTTAATTTTCAAAGTTTAAAATGTCGATCCGAACCATTCAAGTTATTCTCTATATTAAAATGTGCTTGGAGACCAAATTTTACATTTCTCTAATTTTGTTTACTATTTATTAAGCTACTTTGAAAATCGCTGATCCAACAGTGGCTTCTGATTTTACTATTTTGTTAAGCCGCTGTTGGATCAGCAATTTTCAAAGTGGCTTAATAAATAGTAAAAAAATTGAGAAAAATATCTCCAAGCACATTTTAATATAGAGATCAACTTGAATGGTTCGGATCGACATTTTGAATTTTGAAAATTAAAAAATGAATTAGTAGCACCAAAGCTCAGGAACTACCACTTTGATCTTAGCCAACATCTATCTCTCCTCTATATTATACACCTTAAATTGAATTGGATGACAGAAAGTCGTGTGGATGAGATTTATTGATCGAAATTCAGATTGAATCTGAGCCATCTAAACAAATATTATGCCTTCTTTTGATTAAATACACCTTTTCTATGTATAGAAGTCTAAATTTAATGAAAATTACACCCGCCACACGTATTGTCACACATATTGTAACATAGATATGAAATTTTTTTCGTTGATCCGTAAAAAAAGAAATTTCTTCCAGCGAGCCGCCTTCTAAACCCCGACCCTTTCTTCCCAAAGCCGTCCCCTCCCCATCCCTTTCTTCCCAGCCATCTCTCTCTTGCTCTCTCGCCTCAGCCCCAACCATCTCTCTCTCTCGCGCGCACTCTCTATCAGTATCGAGAGGAGCAACGGTGTGGGTTCACTGATAAGACAAAATTATATATGTTGAAAACTAGGGTTGGAAATGAAAAATAAGCCAAGTTTTGATTAAATTAGGTTTAGTTAGGTTAAATTATCCAAAAGTTCAGGTTACTGCCCTAGTTATGTTTGTTTTACAGGTAATCGAGTATATGGGGCTGAATGGAGCAAAGACGGGCGATATCCAGCAAGTTAAGACGAAGAAATGATTTACAGCAGACTTATTGCGGGCCCATAGCCCACCTCTTGTGGACCGTAGCAAGCAGGTCAACAAACATTCCTGTGCAGACTTCTTGCGGCCCGCAACCACCACCATCACGGCCCGCAATTACCCGTCAGATTTCTGTGCGTGCTGATTTGATTTATAGCCTACTTATTGCGGGCCCGTAGCAGACTTCTTGCGGCCCGTAATAAAGTCGGTTCAGAGCCCGTTTTAGATGTTTTTAGTTGGTTATTTTGGGATTTTGGAGGGGGCTATAAATAGGAACCTGTAGAACAGATTAATGGGGTTTTTTTTAGGCAGAATTTAGAGATTTAAAACAAGGAAAAGCAAAAGGAAATCAAGGAGAGAGAAGAAGGGAGAAAAGATATTATTGATCGACGGGTTTTATTATTTTCTTTCCTTTGGAACTCTTTTATTCATTTGATTTGATTTGTATCTTAGCCATGGCTGGCTAAGGGCTTTTCTAGGGTTGATTAGGGTTGTACTTGAAACTTTTGTTATGATTTAGTTGGTTTTATTTTATATATTCTTGTTCTTTGTTATGATCTATTCTTTATTTTAATTGATTGTGAAGACTTAATCGAAATCACATGAAACCCTAGGATTTGATATTTGCAATTGAGAAATTGAATATTAGGTCCAGACCATAAGGAATAGGGTATTTGATAGGCTAAGTACCGAGAGGTGACGCTTGTCTTGTACGGGCTTTACCTAATTGTTTAGATAAATTGTGCCAAGTACCGAGAGGTGAAAGATAATTTTCTAGATTAATTGAGACAGTAAGAACTTAATGACTTTAGATTAGGGTAGCCAAGTACCGAGAGGTGACGTTTATTCTAATTTAAAGATGGTATTAATATAGAAATATCCCTTTGTACCTACAACATCCAACTGTGCCTTCATAATTAAAAGAACTTTAACAGACCAATTAGTCGTAACACTAGTGGATAGGAACCCTAAGAAACCCTAATTTTTCATTCTTGTTAAAAACCTAATTTTGCTTTAAAGACTTTAGTTTAATTCATTTTAATCGAAACCAAACCACTTGAACAAACACAAAACATTTTTACTTTCTTTTACTAAATTAAATTGTTAGGTTAGAATTAATATTCCAACTTGTCCCTGTGGAGACGATCCCTAAGTACTACTTGACCAAGTTGTACACTTGCAACCGAATTGAGTATCAACTAGGATTTATTACTTGTGTTGTAATAATCTACATCATTCACTTGTGATCAGTTGGCCTGGCCCCACAAGAAGACAGTCTAAGTATCTGCTTGATTTGATCCAATGGCTCCGAAGCCACCCCCCCTCGAAGCGCCGTCGTAAGAGCGACTCTTCACAATTGCCTCGACCTACCCTAATTTCCCTCCGATTTTGAGATCGATACAAAAACCTTAAACCCTAACTCTTTTCTTAAGCTAACTGGTATAAGATTGAAATATGTTTTATTTTCCTTATATGTACTATCTATTTTTTTTTCTCATAATTAAGGAGTAAAGACCAGTATGACTGCCCATTTACTGGTACACAAATTTGTGTTACTGTATTCGCACCACTAATGTACCAGTGAACAATGCCCTCTGGTATAGTAGGCATATCGATGCACTAGGTAAAGAAATTGCTATATTATTTTTGTAAACAATTAATGTTTCGATTAATCTGTTAGCAAATACTGTATTGGAAATTTAAAATTTTGGGCCTCTTCTGTCACTCGCAATTTTGAATTGTATTAAATAAATAAGTTGGGTACAAGCAATGAAATTGTGTGTTATACATGAATTTTTCAGGAAGACAAAAATAGGAAGAGAAGATGATGTCAAAGTTTGAGAAAATTCATCTATAGTTATGTTTCCCTTCCCTTTCTAAAACTAGCTCATGTGGTAAATAGATATATTTCATGAATGTATTTTCTTTCATATAATTGACCCATGTAAAAAAAATGTTTTCTTCTATTATTTTTATTTTTAAGGCTCTACCATATATATCAGAAGCAAGGTTTGGTGCTGAATTACTCGGTGTATTTTCAAATGGAATGGTGCAGTCCTTCATTGATGCTCGAAACCCTTGAACCTTCAGGTGATGTTCTCCTTTTCTTTTTTGCAAAATTTAACTGAATATTTTTTAACATTCATAATTAACATTAAACACTCTCATGCTTTCTCCCGATCTGATAGTTTTTTTTTTAATTCTACAAGCAAATGACACCCAGTTATTATAATCCAAATCGACTGAATTAAGACAAGCAGTTACTGGAAATATATCTATTTATTAATGAATCATAGGGAATTGTGAAGTCAATCAAGCTCTAATGATGCTGCTTCACGCACTGTTTTTAATTTTTTTTTATAAAGCATGTACTATTTTGGGATGTTTTGAGATTTGGTTGATCATGTTTAGTATCTTATCTTTGACAGGGCTACAGTTATATTTTTGTCATTTGATGTATTCTTTCTTATATTTTGTGTGGCACTGGCGTGCTTATTGGAATTGCCTTCTGTTGTTGTCTGCCTTGTGTTATCGCCCTTCTTTATGCTTTTGCTAGCCAGGTAGGAATTTTTTCTCTAGGTTTTTTTCTTTATGCTCAATTACCAGATCTCGATTCAATAGATGGTCGATTTGTCTCTCTCTTTGAAGTTTCTTCGATATTGTGATATGATTCTTTTTTGTTTCAATAGATGGTCGAATTGACATCTTTTCTTCATTGCCTACTAAAGATATATTCAGGTTCTTTGTTCTTCTGTTTATTAACATTCTTATCAATTTTTTGATAGTTTTGAGCAGTTTTGTTTAACTTTGACAAATGAGAAACTACAACTCTTCAATTAGGTTGGTTTGTTACAATAGTACGGACCAATATGCACTATGCATGTACTGGTAGGGAAGTGCCATAACATTCTGTTGTTTAAGGTTAAATTGGTCACTATGTTTTCCATTATAATATTACAGCGCCTGAGGAATGGATTATTAAAAGAGCCCCATTGACTGTTTTTTTTTTTTTTTACTTCTTTTACACAGTCGAGGCAGAAGGCTATTGTAGATCTGCGCTCTATGTAAACATAAAGGGTAGATATTTGTTTTGTCTTCTAATAGAATTTCAATTGATTGTTATTGTTAGTAGTTCTTCATTTATCTTTGATGATCTATTTTTGTAATGTGATGTTGTGACTTGTTGTATAGGAAAGTGAACATACAAGTACTGGCACCAGACATCACCAAAGGATATGGCTTTTGAATGTGGTCACCAGGTGCGTATATATGTGTTTATATGTTATCAAACTCATGCACTGTCATAATCTCATATCAAATCAACATTTAATATTTTGGCTTAGAATTCAAATATGAGTGAGGTTATGGTACTATGCATAGTGCATATCGATCCCGTGCTATGTATCTATAATTTTATTTTCCAAGTCTAGAACTTCTCAACATGATCTCCATATTTACGTGTGTATTTTCAAATGTTTGATGAAATCCTTAATAAAATATTTGAAATTAAATTGTGTAGACCTCTAGACATGTTCAAACATCACTTCTATGCATTTTCAAACATTTAGATTGTATAGATTAAGCATCAAGCAACAATTTTGAAAAATCATCCTTTAGCTCTTTTGAATAGGGAAAAAATAGTGAGTTGAGTTCTTACTTTTTTGTAACTGCACTGCTATTGTCAAAGAATAAGTGTTCATACTACTTAATGCGTGAAAGGTGTCAAAAACATGAACAATGGAGGACTGCAATGCTGGTAAGAGAAGAAGTCATTGTCAAGACAAAATGGAGACGGTCACAAATAGGTCCCTTGCCTTTTTCTATTTACCAGGTTGCAAAGGCGGGTTCATAGGTGTCTTTTCTGTTTTAAATTAAGAGTCATGGATGCTTAAAGTAGGCAGTTGTTACTTGTATTTTTTTATACTTTTTCTCTTGGCAATGTAGTATTTGAATTGTTGAGATTAATATATATATATATATACAGGTTTCCTTCTTAGGAAAAAAAATCAATGAGAATCATAATGTATTTTTTTTTTATGAAAGTATGTCATTTTCTATGATTTTGACAATGTAATATTCTAATATATATCTATAGGTTTTCTTCTTAGAAAAAAAATCAATGAGAATCATAAAATATTTTTTTTGAATGTATGTCATTTTCTATGATTTTTTTTCTCTTATAAATAAAAGGGTTTTTTATAACATATCTCCGTTGCAACGCACAGGTACGATACTAGTATATATATATATATACTAGCATCGTACTCGTGTTTTGCAGCGGAAACATATTATTTCATTATAAAATATTATAAAATGAAGAAGATCAAGAGTTTCATTATTTCATTATTTGCGTGACCTTTTTGAAAATCAACCGTTTAAATACATGCTGCACAAATCTCAAAGCAATAATAATGAAGGATATGATACGGATACGGTGATACGGTAATTTTCAAAAATGAAGGATACGATACGGCTATTAATATGTATGTATGTATTATTATTTTATATATGATATTTATATAATTATAATTTAAATCAAATTTATAGAGAAAAATAGTTAAATACTATATTTATCTGCAAGATAACACATGTGAACTCTAGTGTAATGGTAAAATTTTTGGCACTAACAGAACCCAACTGGGTTCGAATCCCACCTTCAGCAGAAAAAAAGGGTGCACGGTGCACAGGCTTGGTCTGCAGGCGCTGTGCGTGGTTTAGAGGCGCGGTCCACGGGTGCGGCGCGCGGTCTACGGGCGCTGGAATCATATGCGGCGCAACCAGTGCATGCTTAAGTGTTGAAGCGCACAATTTGGAAAATTCGTCTATGTGCGATCTAGAAATTCAATGGCTGAGCATCCTTCCGAAAAAAAAAACAGTAAATCAGGACCCTTGCAGGATCTAGACATTAAGCTCCTTAATAATGAGGATATATATATAGGACTTGGCTACGGTGCTATGGATAACTAAGAGGCTTCCCGTGCTACGGCTCAATATTTGACTTTTCAAAATTCTAACGATCGATCCGAACCATTCATCTTGTTTTTCATATTAATATGTGCTTGGAGACCAAATTTTACATTTTTTGGAAATTTTTTAGTATTTTTTTAGATTTATTGAAAATCGCTGTTTTCAGACAAATCTAGACCATAAAAAACAGCGATATTCAATAAATCTAAAAAAATAGTAAAAAATTTCCAAAAAATGTAAAATTTGGTCTCCAAACACATATTAATATGGAGAACAAGATGAATAGTTCGGATCAACTGTTAGGATTTTGAAAAGTCGAATATTGAGCCGTAGCACGGGAGGCCTCTTAGTGTTGGGGTTTCACAGTGCTAACCGGAACCCGTTTAGGCTTAAGCTGCGAAAAGACCGTAGAACAAAAATTTCTACAGCCAACTTAAGCTCAGGATTAAACGGGGTATGTCAGGAAACTTTCCAAGGCGGTCCACCTTCAGTATTCCTTTCGCATCCAAACCCAATTTAACCCTTTTATAGATCTACTCCATGATTGATTTCTAAAACTTTAATTTACTTACCAATTAAATAGATTAATATAACATATTTATACCTTGTTTTCAAATCACAGTTGGAATCCAGACCAAGCGAGTAGAGCTACATCACGGGAATGATTCTCCTCGGAGCACCAAACATATGGTGCCTCTATAGGTTATCCACCAGGACTAACCAGAAAGCGGTTTATTTTTTTTGCCAAAAATACTATAAACTGCAGAATTATGCAAAAACACTATTCACGGGGAAAAGATGAAAACTCGTAAACACGAATTTTCGGTTACTTAGTTTCATCAATAAGCAAAAACTGACATACCGCGAAATTAAATAAAACACTATTTATCGATCCCGTAAATATACTCCACAACAACCCGCAAGATTATACATCAACTGCATATAACTTTCTTTTCTCAATCGAAATACTATTTGGGAGAGAAACCGAGAAAGAGAAAAAATACCGATTCGATTCTGCACGAAACGATACAAGTGAATTAGCAATTTTTCTCTCTACATGCACCCCTCTATTTATAGGCTTTTGAGGAGGTTCGCAAAAGACCAAAATACCCCCCAACATATGCCTATTTACAAGATATGCCATTGAATGAATAATGATGACATGTCATGTGGATAAGATCGATGACGTGTCATCTGGATAGGATCGATGACATGTCATGTGGATAAGGACGAATCTGAAAAGACTCGAATGCCCTCGGCCCGAATACAAATAATATGTTGGGTTTTGGATACCACTTTTGGGGTTTCGCGGTAACCAAAACTCGTTTAGGCTTAGGGTGCGGAATGACCGTAGAACAAAAATTTCTACGACCAACTTAAGCTCAGGATTAAACGGGGTATGTCAGAAAACTTTCCAAGGCGGTCCACCTTCAGTATTCCTTTGGCATCAAAACCCAATTTAATCCTTTTACAGATCTACTCCATGATTGATTTCTAAAATATTAATCTACTTACCAATTAAATAGATTAATATAACATATTTATACCTTGTTTCCAAATCACAGTTAGAATGCAGACCGAGCGTGTAGAGCTACATCACGGAAGGAATCGACTCGTCTCGGAGCATCAAACGTCTGATGCCTCTATCGGTTATCCACCAGGACTAACCGGAGAGCGGTTTATTTCTTCTGCCAGAAATACCGTAAACCGCGGAATTCTGCAAAAATACTATTCACGGGGAAAAGACGAAAACCCGTAAACACGAATTTTCGATTGCTCAGTTTTATCAATATGCAAAACTGACATACCGCAAAATTTGGTAAAACACTATTCATCGATCCCGTAAATATACACCACAACAACCCGCAAGATTATACGTCAACTACGTATAACTTTCTTTTCTCAACCGAAACACTATTTGGGAGAGAAACCGAGAAAGAGAGAAAATACCGATTCAATTTTGCACGAAATGATATGTGTGAATTAGTGAATTTCTCTCTACCCCTCCACCCCTATTTATAGTGTTTAGGGTCAATTGCAAAAGACCAAAATGCCCTCCAAGTTCGGCCTATTTACAAGGTATGCCATTGACGCCTCATCCTTTTATATGTGAAATGACCAAAATACCCCTTCCACACCCTTTCACATTCTTCTCCATGCTTCTACATCATGCAAGGTGACATAGGTGTGAAATGACCATTTTGCCCTTGTGGATAGGATTGATGACATGCCATCTGGATAGGATCGATGACATGTCATGCGGATAAGGACGAATCTGAAAGACCCGAATGCCCTCGGCCCGAACACAAATAATATTCATATAATTATTCTGAATAATTATATATATATTTTTCTTGCGGTTTGTTGTTTCGGTAATTTATACAACGTGTCTTGCATATTTATAAATTAACCGGTTAACTTTTATACAACGTGTCACACACGTTTATAAATTAACCAATGTTTTTGCTTGTTATTTTTACATAACATTTATAATTTAATTATAACACGTATAATTAATTATAACCATCTTACTATTGATCATAACCAATTTATAATCAATCACAATAAGATTCTCCGATTAACTCCTATATGGTGTGACCCAATAGGATCTGTGTTATGTTGGTAAATAGAGTTAAAACTGTTTTAATTTCTATAATCATGAGAGGCATCTGGCAAAACGCATCATGACCATCTAATTACACAGATGATGCTGTACAGTACAATATCACGATCCAGTAAACAATTTACTCGTGTCAGTTCTTTTATCACATGGCTATCAGATTAGTTTCAAGGTAGGTGTGTGTCATCCTTGTAAACTTAATCTTTTCTTGATCTTGAGAAGATTATCAAATACGATTACTCTTGTAATCATACCGCGCACTGATAATCTTACTCTATCAAGGGGCCCAGTGATGCTATAGCTCGTATAGAGATACGGGGGACAATAGTACTTTTGGTAAACCATCACTACCTCAGCTAAGCCATGTATACCGAAGAGCTACCGTTATAACTGCATTTTACCGACAGTGTTTGATAACAATCACACATACATTTCCTAATAGGAAAGATGAATACCTCATACTTTAGAACTTAACACTGAATGGAAACATTAATGACACAAACACAATTCCGTATAATGTTTCATTCGGGGTCTGTCAGATATCATGTTCCTAGAACATATATCTATGTGATTAAAATGACAACTCCTTGTCTATGGTCTGTAAAACTTGACCATCATTTAATCCACATACTAACCTTATCGTGGTAATTAGTGTTCCTGCTAATTACCTTGGTTAGTGACTTTTTAGAGTATATATCATCTATATTATGAAGTTTCACAATTCCAGTCATGAACTCGAAATGATTCATAAATACAATAATACTCAAGGCAACAAAATGATATTAATCATCCAATTCATGAACAAAGCTTTATATATAATAAATTATCATATTATTGACTTCTAGATTATTACACTAACACTTAGCTACCCATAGCATATTAGCCAAATCCTATATATATATATATATATATATATATATATATATATATATATATATATATATATATAGTTAGGCTGGGGTGCTATGGATAGCATAGTGGCCTCCCGTGCTACGGCTCAATATTCAAGTTTTCAAAATCCAAACGGTCGATCCGAACCGTTCATTGTTTAATCCATATTGAAATGTGCTCGGAGACCAAATTTTACATTTTTTGGAATTTTTTTTCTATTTATTAAGATGGTTTCAAAATCGCTGTTTTTATTAAAATTGTGCACCATTGGAAAACAACAGTTTCAAAAATGCTTAATAAATAGTAAAAAAATTCCAAAAAATGTAAAATTTGGTCTCCAAGCACATTTCAATATGGATTAAACAATGAATGGTTCGGATCGACCGTTTGGATTTTGAAAACTTGAATATTGAGCCGTAGCACGGGAGGCCACTATGCTATCCATAGCACCCCAGCCTAACTCATATATATATATATATATATATATATATATATATATATAGGGTAAGGCTAAGGTATTATGGGTTGCATAGAGACCTACGGTGCTACGGCTCAATATTTGAGTTTTTAAAATCCAAATGGTTGATCTGAATCGTTCATCTTGTTCTCCATATTTATATGTGTCTGGAGACCAAATTTTGCATTTTTTGGAAAGTTTTTACTATTTTTTTTAGATAGGTAGAAAATCACTGTAGGTCTCTATGCAACCCATAATACCTTAGCCTTACCCATATATATATATATATATATATATATATATATATATATATATATATACGATGAGGGATCCAATTACACCCTTTTTAGTAACACTGAATTACACTCTCCATTTTCAAAGTTTTCAAATTTCAAACAGTCGATCCAAACCGTTCAACATAATGGATATGTTAAAATGTGCTTGCAGATCAAATTTTACATTTTTTGGAATTTTTTTACTATTTATTAAGTATTTAACAAAATCGCTATATTCAGACCGTTGAATTTTTGTACCCATCTTAATAAATAGTAAAAAAATTCAAAAAAATGTAAAATTTGATCTGCAAGCACATTTTAACATATCCATCAAGTTGAACGGTTTGGATCGACTGTTTGGACTTTGTAAACGTAGGGTGTAATCCGGTGTCACTAAAAAAGGGTGTAATTGGATCCCTCCTCTATATAGAGAGAGAGAGAGTTTGGCTAGTATAACATCAGTGTCATTTCAATCTATATAACACCAACTCTAAAACCTATCAAATCAACTTCAAACAGTGAATTCAAACCGTTCAAATCCATCTACTTCATTAGTTGTGCGTTTACATGCAAAATTTATAACTTTTCGAATTTATTTAGTGTCAAGTCAAGCGGTCAAATGTGTGAATTTTTAAGTTAATTTTAATACATTAATTTTTCAATAATTTTACTGCTTGATTTGATACTATAATAACTCAAAAATATACAAAAAATTGCATGTAAACGCATCACTCATAAAGTAAATCGATTTGAACGGTTTGGATTAGTCGCTCGAAGTCGATTTGATAGATTTTAGAGTTGGTGTTATATAGGCTGAAGTAACATTGATGTTATACTTGTTAGTTTGTAATAATCTAGAAGTCAATAATACGATAAATTAATCATAAAGCTTTGTTCATGAATTGAATGTTTATTTATATATCATTTTGTTGCCTTGAGTATTATTGCATTTGTGGATCATTTCGAGTTCATGACTGAAATTGTGAAACTCCATAATATAGATAATATATACTCTTAAAAGATCACTGACCAAGGTAATTAGCAGGAACACTAATTACCGCTATAAGGTTAGTATGTGGATTAAAAGATGGTTAAGTTTTACAAACCACCTGACACGAGATGTCATTTTAATCACATAGATACATGTTCTAGGAACATGGTATTTGACAGACCCCGAATGAAACATTAAATAGAATTGTGTTCGTGTCATTTATGTTTTTCATTCAGTGTCAAAGTTCTACAGTATGAGGTATTTATCGTTCCCACTAAGAAATATGTATGAGTAAGTGTTATCTAACGCTGTCCGTAAAAAGCAGCCATAACGGTAGCATTTCCATATGTATAGCTTAGGTGAGGAAGTGATAGTCTACCAAGAATACTACTTGTCCCTTGTATCTCTATACGAGCTATAGCATCACTGGGCCCCTTGGTAGAGTTAGATTATCTGCATGCAGTATAATTACAAGAGTAATTATATTTGATAATCTACTCAAGATCAAGAAAAGATACAGTTAACAAGGATGACACATATCTACCTTAAAACTGATCTGATAGCTATGAGACAGAAGAACTGACACAAGTAAATTGTTTACTGGATCGTGATATTGTACAGTACAGCATCATCTGTGTAATTGGATGGTCATGATGTGTTGCCAGATGCCACCCATGACTAACAGAAGTTAAAACAGTTTTAACTCTGTTTACCAACATAACACAGATTTTATTGGGTCACACCATATAGGAGCTACTCGGAGAATCTTACTGATTAATTATAAATTGATTATAATTAATATTAAGATGGTTATAATTAATTATACGTGATATAATTAAATTATAAATGTCATTTAGAATGACAAGCAGAAACAACGGTTAATTTATAAACATACACGTTACGTTGTATAAAAGTTACCGAACAATAACCGAAAAGAAATATAATTGTACATGACAATTATATATATATGATTTGGAATTTTAATTGTTAATTATGGGTTTGAATTATGGATTTAAAAGCCCAAAATAATCAAAGCCTTAATTAAAATTAAAGGCCCAAAGTCAAAGCCCAAAATCAAAGCCCAACACTATTCATGCCTTAATGGGCCAAGGGCAAGATGGTCTTTTACCCTTGGTGCCGACTTCCCATGTGTTGACATGTGTCATGTGAGGTGGCAAGGGTATTTTGGTCATTTCACATGATAAAAGCATGAGGTGTCAAGGGCTTTTGGTAAATAGATTTGTTTTGAGGGGTATTTTGGTCTTTTGCAAACCTCCTCAAAAGTCTATAAATAGAGGGGTAGGGGTAGAGAGAAAGACTCACTAATTCACGTGTTAATCTGATTACTTTGTTAATCGGTTTTTCTCTCTTCCTTGATTTCGGTTATTTCGAGATTAGGAAAATAATATATTTTGCGAAATCCCGCGGTTTAGCTTTTAAAGCGATACCAAGTAACCTCGGGACACAAATATATTTATTTCGTCCTTTTTCTCGGTGAATAGTGTTTCAGCAGAATTCCGCGGTTTACGGTATTTCTGGCAGAAGAAATAAACCGCTCTCCGGTCAGTCCTGGTGGATAACCGATAGAGGTATCACACGTGTGATACTACGAGTCGATTCCTTCCTTGGTGTAGCTCTTCTCGCTTATTCTGCATTCCAACTGAGATTTGGAATCAAGGTATAAATTGTTATATTAATCTATTTAATTTGTAAATAGATTTAATGCTTTAGAAAATCAATCATGGAGTAGATCTGTAAATAAATTAAATGAGGATTTGATGCCAAAGGAATACTGAAGGTGGACCGCCTTGGAAGGTTTCCTGACATACCTCGTTTAATTTTTAGCTTAACTTAACTGTAAAAATTTTGTTTTACACACTTCCGCTGTTAAGCTAAATCAATGGGTTTGAACCGTCAAAACCCCAACAATACTAGCCAAACTCATATGTGTATATATATATATATATATAGAGAGAGAGAGAGAGAGAGAGAGAGAGTTGGGCTATGGTGCATTGCAATGTATGGAGGGATTTGTGCATTGAACCATAAATTTAAAATTCAAAATTCAAATGGCCGATCCAAACCGTTCATCTTGTTCTCCATACTAATATGTGCTTGGAGACCAAATTTTATATTTTTTTGAATTTTTTTACTATTTATTAAGTATTTTACAAAATTGTTGATCCAACGGTGGTTGTTGATTTTACTATTTTGTTAAGTTACCGTTGGATCAACAATTTTGTAAAATACTTAATAAATAGTAAAAAGATTCAGAAAAATGTAAAATTTGGTCTCCAAGCACATATTAGTATGGAGAACAAGATGAACGGTTTGGATCGGCCATTTGAATTTTGAATTTTAGATTTATGATCCAATGCACAAACCTCTCCATGCATTGCAATGCACTATAGCCCAACTATATATATGAGTAGAACTAGGGTGTTCTTAAGCTCACCAAAGTTTTGGTGAGCTTAACTCCAAAACATATCAAATCGGTTTCCAATGATGAATCCAAACCGTTGGAACTCGCCCACCTTAGGAGTGATGTGTCTACATGTCAAAATTTTAAATATTCAAATTAATTTAGTATAAAGTCAATTGGTCAAAATTAGAAGGTTAATAAATTAATTTTAGTGCATTCATTTTTTGAACATTTTTTAACCGCTTGACTTTATACTAAATTAATTCGAATGTTTAAAATTTTCATATGTAGACGCATCACTCATAAGGTAGGTGGATTTCAATGGTTCAGATTCGTCATTTAAAATCGATTTGATAAGTTTTAGAGTTAAGATCACTAAACACTTTGGTGAGCTTAAGAACACCCTAGTTTTACTCATATATATATATATATATATAGAGAGAGAGACAGGCTAATATGCTTTCGGCAGCACTTCGGCCGAACTGCTGCCACCCTATTTTTGATTTTTCAAAATTCAAACAGTCGATCCGAACCGTTCATCTTGTTCTCCATATTAATATCTGCTTGGAGACCAAATTTTACATTTTTTGGAATTTTTTTGCTATTTATTAAGCCACTTTGAAAATCGCTGATCCAACGGTGAACCCCTGATTTTACTGTTTGGCAAGCCACCGTTGGATCAGCAATTTTCAAAGTGGCTTAATAAATAGCAAAATAATTCCAAAAAATGTAAAATTTGGTCTCCAAGGAGATATTAATATGGAGAACAAGATGAACGGTTCGGATCAACTGTTTGGATTTTGAAAAATCGAAAATGGAGTAGCAGCACTTCGACTGAAGTGCTGCCGAAAGCATATTAGCTTGTCTCTCTCTCTCTCTCTCTCTCTCTCTCTCTCTATATATATATATATATATATATATATATATCTCCATTCCATTATTAAGCACGTTGAGTGTCCGATCCGCCAACGGCTACGATGGAAAGATGAAATTTCAGATTTAATCTCATCCCTCCAATCACATAATCTGTCTTATTTTGATTAAATGCATATGTTTTATATATAAAAGTCTAAATTTAGTTAAAAACATACTCGCTACACGTACTACTACACGATATGTTACAATTAAAATTAAGCAAACTCCAAAATTTAGCAATATCTTTCTCCATTTCCTTATTTTATTGTTTCCTTATTTCTTCCACTTCAATTGAGCAGACTCTACTTTCTGTTTTATATTTTTTTTGTTTTCTTACTTCTTTTTTGTTTCTATACGAATTACAATGAAAATCATTTTTTTTTATTTTCTTATTTCTCTTTCTTTGTCTTTATACATATTTGTTGGAAGTGTATTTGAGAAACTCAAAATTTATTAGCATTTGTAATATTTGTTAATTTGAGGTACTAAACCGAAAATTGAATAGTTGTCAAATATTTGCCAATTGGACAAACCTCTTGATTGTATATACGTTCCTGTTCCGATTTTCTATGTTCAAATCCTTTTAATCTTTGATTCATTAAGATATTAATGACCTTTTAATTACCGAATATTTTGAATGCGTTTTCTTTCCTTTACTGAATTCAATTAATTGTTTACTATATAAATTCATCTTTCTTTCATTTCCGGGATAGAGAATATAGCATAAATAAAAACTGATTTTGTTCCATCTTTCCATCCGAAAAGAGAAGAGAAAATATATAATTCTTTTATTCTCTTCTTCAACTATTTTACATTTATCTCAATTTATCAAATTCTGACCTATACTGGATATTACAGAGTTATCATCAGTTGTTTTATATAGCGTGCTTAAGGAACAACAACCCCGGGTTATCTTGGTTGTGTTTCCATCTCGCATGATAAGATGGAATATGCTTAAGAATAATGTTTTGCACGATCCGAATAACTCCATTTCAATTTGATTAATTTTAATTAATTTATAACTACCCAAATATTTTGAAAATTCTAAAATTTCAATTTTGATACCATGCTCAAATTAGCAATAAAAAAAAAATAAAAAATAGGCTACATTTACAAAAAAGATGTTCATATTAGTTAAACAAGTTAATGTCAACAAAAAAGTCTCTCCATATTCTATTCCATTTTATAATATATTCCCGTTGCAATGCACGGGTATGATACTAGTATATATATATATATATATATATATATATATATATATATATATAGGAACATGCTAGCATGCTACACATAGCATAGAACCCCTCTATGCAACCAGCTCGGATTTCGAGTTTTGAAAATCTTAATGGTTGATCTGAACCGCTCATTTTGTTATCCATATTGATATGTGTTTGGAGACCGAATTTTACATTTTTTGGAATTTTTTTACTATTTCTTTAGATTTATTGAAAATCACTGTTTTTTATGGTACAGATTTGCTGAAAACAGCGATTTTCAATAAATCTAAAGAAATAGTAAAAAAATTCCAAAAAATGTAAAATTTGGTCTTCAAACACATATTAATATGCAGAACAAAATAAACGGTTTGGATCGACCATTAGAATTTTAAAAACTCGAAATCTAATCCGTTGCATGGAGGGGTTCTATGCTATGCATAGCATGCTAGCATATTTCTATATATATATATAGAGAGAGAGAGAGTAAGGCTGCTCTACTTTGCAAAGCAAACAGCCCTTTGTGCTTTGCATTGTGATCCCTTGGATTGCTATCTAGATTCGTGCAATACCCATCTGATCAGATTATGAATTTTCACTGAAAAAACGAATGGAGGGTCTAGTTAAAATTTGAACCCTTCTGCGCTTCCTCGGTTCCTCCCGACTCCTCCCCTTTCTTTCTCTCTCGCGCGAGCTCACTCCTAGCGGCGATCTCATGGTCTCTCACGGCGACTAGGGTTTTGGCGATCTCCTCTCCTTTCCTTCTGCGACAGCGGCGATTTCCCCTCCTTCGGCGACAGCGCCACCTAGGGTTTCGGCGAATCGACATTAAATACGGGAATAACCGGTGCTTACTCCTTTTGATATTTTTCTATGAAATACCTGTGACCAGAAATACCGGAATAACATGTGTAGCACAATTGTTTCCTTTCCAGCCTGATACCCGATTGTAACTATTGTTCATTGGGTTGTCCGATCAAAAATCAAATGGCCCAGATCACTATACTATACTGTACCAGTACATCCCAAAAATAATTGCAGCCCTTCACACAACAAGGTTATTGCATGCTTAAGAGAATATGATGAAGTAATTTGTTTATTTCATTTTTCTTCTTCATGCAGTATTAGAAGCGGACTTGAAACATGAAATTGCAAACTATAAGAGTGTTCTAGAGGATATACATAATCTGAAGATTATCTTTGCTAATACAATTGGACATCGAGGTGGTTCTCATTAGCTACTTGGTTTTGATAGATGTTTGCTTCTCATTCAGTATAAATTTGGTATTTTTTCATATAGATGAAAACCTGTACAACAACCAATAGTTTGCTATAGAAAATGTAAAGAAAATCTTATAATCTAGTTTGCACAATCATACCAAATTTAGCTGGTATGAACAGCTCATACTGGGAAACATTTCATATATGAATGGGATTCTGTCTACATGCTGGTTTTGGTAAGTTTAGCTGGCATGTAATTAGTTGGTACATTAGATGATCAGTCTTGTTTGTTTGGTTGATTATAATGGATATTTTGTTTTGTTGGATGTGTGAATAAAAAGTTAGTTTTTTCATGGACAGGATGTCTTGGTTATCATGGATATTTTGTTTTGTTTATTTAGTTAATTAACATGGATATTTTGTTTGTTATGCTTTATTGTCTTGGTTACCTTTTTTTGTTCATGTGCTGTGATTGAATTTTTTTTCTCTTTTGTTCTATGAATGAATTGATTCAAGGCATGCTGATTGCATTTTTTACAATACAGAAAGAGAGGAACTTCTGAATTTCTGTTTTTATAAAATTGAGCCGGGCTGAGTTTGAACTCAAACTCGCTCATTAGCAATCTATAACAAATTTATTACATTACGTACTAAGAATAGTCAAGCACTAATACTTCCAGAAGATGATTGATTATATAGCCTGCAATAATTATTAACCAAGTCAGGAATATAATCTAAAGAAATTAAGAAACAAATTAAAGTTAACTATTCTAATAATCAATCGAGTTTTTCTTTCGTTACTCATTTTACAAATTTCTCATCAAGAGAATGGCAACAGAACATCAAAAAGGCATTAAGGCTATCCTGTGTCAAACATTAGTACCAGTTGCTTTAAGGCTAGTTCTTCAGCATTTATCGGTCCTATAAAAATTGTAAGAAGGCATTGAGAGCAGAAGCATGTAAATTATTTTGTTGATATATAGATTCTCAAAAAATGGAAATTGTCATGTATTAATTAATTAGTTCATCATTGGAAATTATATTACGCTACTCACTGAACAAACTAATTGAAAAATAACCAAAACTAGAGCATTAAAGAGAAGAAATTAGTAAACAAATCTCTAGAAGGGCCAAAGCAATTATATTAAAATAACAGAGGTGAGGAAAAATCCATAAAGATAGCAAAAGATAATCTACGCTTTTTTTTGTAACTTTTGCAGTTCAACCCTTAACAATCTGAAAATTCTAAAACACCAAAAAATAAAGGTCATATAAAGGGAACATGACAAGATAAAATCATAGTTATGTCTTAGACCATTGTATTGTAGTACGAGATGATACTAATAATAAAATAGCAAACTACACCAATGCTGCCTACCACTGTATTGCTTTCTTGCAAGGTTTAAAATCAAGAAGAAGAATCTAAATATCTAATATTGCATCTGACTCTCTGTCAGTGATTTTTTTACCTGGTAGTCAGTGGCATCAATGGTACAACTAAATTCAGGCTGTATTGATTTTGTCATCCAGATCACTAGTTGAGATGGTAACATTATTTGATTCCATCATCTCTACCTCAATTACAGTCTTCTTTTCAGAAAAATAATGTTACCAGTTGAGATGGTAACATTATATTCTGTTTATCAAATATTGTTCAGATTTTAAATCAATACATGAACAAAAAAATATCCTAAAAATTAAGGAAAATTACATAAAACTGACCTTTGAATTTTAAAACTGGATCCAAAATAAAGTGAACAAAAGTTTTGTTCCTTGCGGACACCGCCTGGAATATAAAAATATCAAAAGGAGTAAGCACCTGTGTTGGTGGGGGGTGTTCTAATTATAGTCTACAGCATACTTATATGAATATTATTATCTGTTTAGTACAAGCAAGCTCTATTAAGGACATGAAGTTATGTACCTAAGCACTATAATTAGATTACTAATTCTAAATAAGCATGAATTGATATGCATAAAAAGAAATGGAGCAACTGGTAAGATGCTAGGAATGTTAATGTTACTGTCATTACCACATGATTTAAAAATAATCATGAACTGCTTTTAGTTCACAAGCTTGTCATCACCTACTAATTCTAAATAATCATGAGCTGCTTTGAGCTCTAAAACCCCAATTAGAAAATCACCATTTCACCCAAATTTCACATTACTGACTAAATCTAAGGGCAAAATTCACATTACTGACTAAAATTTCACATTGCATAATAACAAAATCTAAGGGGAAAATTCAAACCGTTAGAAAATAAGTGGTGATCGCCACTGTCACCCAAGAAATTAATGTCGCTGATCCGCCGAAACCCTAGGTGGCGCTGTCGCCGAAGGAGGGGAGATCGCCGCTGTCGCAGAAGGAGAGGAGAGGAGATCGCCGAAACCCTAGTCGTCGTGAGAGACCGTGAGATCGCCGCTGGGAGTGAGCTCGCGCGAGAGAGAAAGAAAGGGAGGGAGGAGTCGGGAGGAAGCGCAGAAGGGTTCAAATTTTAACTGGACCCTCCATTCGTTTTTTCAGCGAAAATTCATAATCTGATCAGATGGGTATTGCACGAATCTAGATAGCAATCCAAGGGATCACAATGCAAAGCACAAAGGGCTGTTTGCTTTGCAAAGTAGAGCAGCCTTACTCTCTCTCTCTATATATATAGAGAGAGAGAGAGAGATGAGCTACGGTGAGTTGCGAAGTAAAACACGTTTCTACTTCACGTCGTATTTTCATTTTGAAAGTCCAAACGACCAATCTGAACCATTAGATGTGATCTCAATATTGAAATGTGCTTGGAGACCAAATTTTATATTTTTTGGAATTTTTTTACTATTTATTAAGCAATTTTGAAAACTATTGTTTTGCTTTGAACAGTAAAAATTTCTGGACCATCGGATCAGTGATTTTCAAAATTGCTTAATAAATAGTAAAAAAATTCCACAATATGTAAATTTGGGTCTCCAAGCACATTTCAATATGGAGATCATGTTGAGCGGTTTGGATAGGTCGTTTGGATTTTCAAATCGCAAAATATGAGTGTAAAGTAAAATAGTCGCTTTACTTCTCAACTCACTATAGCCCATCTCATATATCTCCATTCTTATATTATGCACGTAGTTGTCCTGATCCGTCAACAGCTGAGATTGAAAGATTAATTTTTTAATTGAATATCAGCCCTCCAATTGCATAATTTATCTTATTTTGTTCAAATACATTTATTTTATATGTAGAAGTCTAAATTTAGTTAAAAACATACTCGCCACATAGACTGCTACATAGTTTGTCACAATTAAAATGGAATAAATCTCTAGCAATATGTTTCCTTAATTCGTTTTATAGCTATATATGATTCCTGCAATTAAATTATTTCCTTATTTCTCTGTTTCCTTCGTTTCATTCTCCTCTTCCTTTATAGTTTCGACAATAAAAATATAAACAATCATATCTTTTCAAAATTTGTTTAGGGCTACTGTATCTTTGTGAAGGGTGATAATATTGACACTAAAATTATTGTGGTCAGCACAGCACAATTCAAAGAATCTAATTAATAGACAACTTTTACCCTCATCAATGTCCTTATTTCAATTTATTCTACTTCTTTAATTAGCAAAATTTTCAGAATCTTTTGGAAAAAAGAAATGAGAGAGAAACAACTCAATATATATAGTAAGAAAATTCAAACTTGTTCGCATTTGTTTTTAGCATATAAGAGAAAATTTTAAACTTATTTGTATTTCGTTTTAGAATGTTCTTCCATAAATTTAGTAGTTATAAACTCAAAGTATCAGCTATAGTAGAAATTAAAGATTATTTTTGTTTTTTTTCTTCTTTAATTTTCTTGAAATTAAATGAAGAGAAATTTTAAACAAAATATTTTGTTAGTTGATTATGAAAAAACTTATGTTTTTCGGATGGCTTAATTTGTTCCTTTTATCTAAGTCAATTGTCTTGTTTTTGAATTTATTTTAATATATGCTTAATGCATTATTTTGATGTTTGTAATGGGCCTAATGGCCATATATAATGAACTTGTAAATAAAAAACATGTTTGTCGTGATATATATGTAGATAGAGAGAGGCTATCATGCTTTGGAAAATAAAGATGGTGTTTTACTTTCCATTCATATCTCCATATTTAAAGTTTAAACAATTGATTCAAATTTCTCAACATAATCTTCATATTAATATGTGCTTGGAGACCAAATTTTATATTTTTTAGAAATATTTTACTATTTTTTTTGAATTTTTTAAAATCACAGTTTTTCATTAAATTAAAAAAAAACATTTATGGTTAATTACTTTAAATTTTTCATTAATATAGATATAAAGCTTGATAAACTTGAAATTTCCATTAAAATAACGAAAAAGTAAAAAAAAATTACTAATTGCTTCTCATCTGAAATACATACTAGAATATTTATGTCCTCTTTATAAAGAATTAACTGATCTACTAGGACATTAATTATACAAAATATTTGTTTCCTGCATGGGATTGCCTCTTAAGGAAATTAATATTGCAAAATAATTAAGGAAAGATGATCAAATGTTGAGAAGGCAGCAACTGAATGGTAAATTAATCTATCAAATTAAAAATTTTAATAATATTGTGTCATTAACAATTTATGTTGTATTGATATATTATCCATTTGTGAATAGATGAATAGTATATCTTGTGCTGATAAAAATAATCATATATTTTCAATATGGAAAGAAAATAAAGAATATTTAGAATTTTCATGTATAGAAATTTTCATTGTTAAAATAATTTTTATCAATAATATATATATGTAGAGAAAATCCTTATTTGAATTATTTAATTATATATTTGCGAATTTAATTTCTTTACATATTATTTCTCCTCTAAATCATTTAAGGACATGTCTTGCTTGTAAAGAAAATTTGATATTAAATCGCAATGATACTTAAACAATTTTTTTCATGTTATATTTGATTCAAATTTTTTTTCCATTTGTTATTGTTTCTTTTATTGTTATTTATTATTTTGAATTTTTTTTTCATTTCAGTTTTTTATATTCATTTCAATATATTTTTTAAATGTCATAAAAAAAGGTCTCTTCATATTCTATTCAATTTTATAATATATATGTCTCCGTTGCAACGCACGGGCATGATACTAGTATATATATATAGATGGGCTAAAATAAGCTATGGCATAAAACAAGTTTTTGCTCCATGGCACTATATTTTCATTTTGAAAATCCAAACAACCGATCCGAACCACTCAACCCAAACTCCTTATTGAAATGTGCTTGGAGATTAAATTTTACATTTTTTGGAATATTTTTACTATTTATAAAAAGAGGAGGGATCCAATTACACTTTTTTTTGTGACACCGGATTACACCCTATGTTTATAAAGTCCAAACAATTAATCCAAACCATTCAACTTGATGGATATGTTAAAATGTGCTTGCAGATCAAATTTTATATTTTTCTGAATTTTTTTTACTATTTATTAAGATGGGTACAAAAATTCAACGATCTGAATATAGCGATTTTGTTAAATACTTAATAAATAGCAAAAAAATTCCAAAAAATATAAAATTTGATCTGCAAGCACATTTTAACATATTCATTGTGTTGAACAATTTGGATTGACTGTAATTTGGTTTCACCAAAAAAGAGTGTAATTGGATCCCTCATCTTATAAAAAAAATCACTGATTTTGAACAATTCTAAAAAAAAGTAAAAAATTTCCAAAAAAATGTAAAATTTGGTCTCCAAGCACATTTCAATATGAAGAACATGTTGAGAAGTTCAGATTGACTATATGAACTATGAAACGAGAGATATGAGCGTAAATCAAGTTGAAACAATGTTATTCGGATTTTAAATAAATTGTCAATCAAATTTGTGGAGCAGAGCAATATAAGTCGATATATACAATGTGGCTAAATTTTCATAATAGAATTAAATCTTTTATTATTGTATTTTTTAAAATCTTAAGATGTGATAAAAACAAATAATGAATACAACAAACTACTTACTAATTTTATAAATCTAACTTTTAAGGAAAGAAAATCATACAATAGTATATGAGAGAAATAGATTTTAAACAAAATAACATATTTTATAAACAATATTTTTTTAAGGAAATAAAGTCTATGATAAGATATGAGAGAGTCAATTTTTAAAGGAAATACTTAATAAAAGGTAAAATTGTCCATACAGCAAAGTATTTAATGTTGTGTTATTAAAAAAATAAAAATTGTTAATATCATCACCCTTTGTTTTCCTTGGAAAAGGTAATCGTAGTTTGCTTTTAAGCACGTTTCGGGTAACCAAAAACGGAAGGAAATCTAATCACCTCACATGAATTGGTACTTTAAATTGTTCATTTCTTTCCTCTTTTTTTTTTTTTTTTTTTTTTTTATAAATTAAAGCCCGTAGGAAAAATTGTTTTGTGTCACCCTGTAGCTGGCAAGGAGGTAGGTTTACCCTAATAAGATATCTTCAGTCTTCACTAATAACTCCCCAAGTAATAAGCAACAGAAAAGTTATATCTAGTGTCGAAATGCACTACAGAAATATTGGTTTAGGAGATCATATATTTACAGTTAGATAGTGCTGCTTTATCTTTTGCAAAGACGTTTGTATATATTATAAACAAAAAGGGGCTTTGTGGCCACTGCGGGACCCAGAGAACTACTTGTGAAACGGATTCAAATCTGCTCCTTTTGTTGAGAAAAGGAGCCCCTCCTATTCTTCAATCCCAAACGTTCAAAAGTGATCAACCGGCTTCAATTAAATCTGATTAATTTTAATATATTATATTGATATAAAAGAAACAGCAATGGAAGCCGTTTGATAAATTTTGAACAGTTCGGATTGAAGAATAGGAGGGTGCTCCATTTCTTGAAAAGGAGCAGATTTGAATCCGTTTCACAAGAAAAACTAATAAAAAATATGTATCACAACTTAATCATCCAAGGCCACTTAAAAGATTAATCCACTACTTCTATTTACCAACAGACAACACTCAACCTGTAATCGATACAATAAACATCCCAGACAAATTATACCAAGGTCAAATTACATTTCGGGGTTATGCAGTCAGCATAGTGAAGCTTAGCTCACCAAGCTTAATAAAGATCCTAGAAAAATACCTGATCAAATCTCAAATATACTACGTTATAATAAAATTTTATGAGACACTAGAACCAGATTGGTCTAACCAAATTCCACCAGCAACTGATAATACTGTGCCTGTATCCATACACTTTTAAGCATAATCTACAGAGGCTTCTCATTCTGCCTTCGACCAGAAGCAAGGAACAGTTTTTGTTTCCTTGCAAAAATTAAGAATGCAAAATATTATTTTTTTAAAAAATAGCCGAGCAGTATACCAAGGAGAGCAACAAACACCACAACTATGAATGAGAAATTGCCAGCTTGTTGTTTTCCTACTTCCCGCCTCAAAGTTTCCTGCACAGAAAAGAAAAAAGACCCAATATATTTCTTTTCACAAGAAAGAAAGAAAAAGTCAATTATCTTATGTCATCCAATACGTGCTTGAGATTTTCAGGTGACCTAAAGTCAATTTCAAAATCAATTTTTGACAATGAAACAAAAATGCTACAAATAGTATTGTTCATTGGGCATTGGTGCTGGATTCATGTCTCAGTAAGGAGGTGGTATAGCTACAATTGAAACAGAGGATAGTGATGTGTATCAATACTCACCAATTCCTGTCTGAGACCCTTGTTTAGTTGAATAGCCACATTTCTTTCTTCCGTCAGCCTTGAAATCATTGACGCAACCTTAAAATGAAGCAGAAAAGCAAGTAGTTGACTTCAAGATTTAGCAAATCAATCGATATTTTATTAATGAAAAAAAGTGCGTCATTGCTTAACTAGGAGTGTGTTCTCCATATTTAATATAGAAGTAATGATAAGATCAGAGAAACAAAGTTTTCCCCTTGGTGTGCTTACATGCACACAACACAAGTAGAAAAGAAACAAACAAGGCAGGGAGGGAGATAAACCTCAGAAGAACTATCTTCTGACTCCATGGAGGCCCTCCTTGACTGTTTCAAGAAAATTAATCAATTGATTTGCATTTTGTAAGAACAACATATTTTTGTACATACAGCACCATACTTCAAATCCTGCACCTAACCACTTTTAACTCGAGCCCAGTGGCAGGGCCACATAGGAGATGGGTGAAACGGCACCACTGAAATTTACAAAACACCTTGTCAATTTATCAAATTTGTTAATTTTTCTAGCCATTTTGTTTGAAATTGACACCACCGAGAAGAACTCTTCGCTCCCCAGTCCACACTGCTTGAGCTCCATTAAGCAATTGGTCAATACATGTCAGGCCCGTTTTCTAGCAAGGTCGGACACATGCACCAGCCAACCCATTCAGAAAGATGGCTCTTAATTATAGAAACATCCATGTGTATGATAGGGACTATATTAAACACAAATTTAAAAAATTGAGAATAACATTTAAGCGGCATCGAGCAATTTCTGAGATACATGCTGGGTCCAGACCAAACTTCCGTAAAGTAACATAGGTCAAATATGGCAATCATAGGTCACAACCTGACCTCTGAAATAAATAATCAGCCAGACAATTTGAGAAGCCTAATAGACTACAATAGAACAAAATTCCCACTCACAAAAAAAGGAGAGACAAAAACTCACAGTGGCATATCTAGTGAGGCTCTTAGCTTCTCCCTCAGAAGCCCTTGGAGAAGATCCCTCCTCAGATTCTTCTGGAACTGGTGATGGAGGCTGTGGTGGTGCAACATACAACACTCTTAACTTCACTTCATCTACCTTATTTCCAGATTCCTTGGTGAACTGAAAGAAGAATCAAATAAAAATAAATACTCAGTCTAAAAGTAGTACATAAATGTATTTATGTGGAGTGCATGCATGCGGACACAGATAGTGAAAAAAATGAAACAAATTAGTATTACCATTTCTTGGGTGATATCTTTGGCAGCAATACCAGGGGTAGCAACTACACCTTGTACGAGAAACTTGTCCTTGCATTGCATGTCAGGAGGCATCTCTTTCTGTGCTTGCATCGTAACTTTCATAACCAAAAAACCAACAATATTAAGGAGGATGAACAAAATTGCAAAGATAGAAATGAAAAAAAAGGGAAGAGAAACAAAAGAAACATACTGACAACATCACATGTGGATCTGGGGGAGACAGTGCCAGTGTTAGGCCTAACACAGTATTTTTTTGGGCTTGTTGTTTTTACCTGTTGATATGCAATACTAGTAAGATAAAAACAAAGAAACAACTTATTACAAATTTCTCACGTATACCATCAAAGCATATTATTATCCCCCGTCCCTCTCCCAATTGATGTAGTTATCTTTGGTTATTTTTTTTTTCTCTTGATTATTAGCCACGGTAAGATCTGGCTTTCAGTCCCAATATACTGTTACGTTGACAATGAGGGAGATGAATGGTATAGCTCAAAGGGTTTGGTTAATTAAATGCAAAACACAGGTATGAGGTTGGCTGCATCGAGGAGTATAAATGGTATAATTTTGTTTAATACCCATTTGATAACACATTGCCAATATCAAGTTTAAATGTTTAATAGATTTGATTCTCTTACAAACCAGAGTACCAGACCTTTTTTATAAAAAAAATAAGGGCTGGCCAATTTATAATAGCTTTTGCAACTTTAATTAATGTTCAGTGCTTTGTATTACCATAATCATAGGTAGTGTTTATGAGCCAAGATATTTAATACAGACTAAGTCGGTCATTCAGATTACCATTTTAATATAATATAATCAATTCGTCGAAATACAAAAAGATATATATCCAGAGCTGGTCAGTCAACCGAGTAACTATTAACTAAAGGGCATATCTTATGTGCAATTGGTTTCCATGAAACCAAGCAATAACTAATGTTCATGTCTGTTTTCTTTGGATCAATGACCTATTCAGTTAAAACATGGAAACCAAGAGACTGGGATGTGCTAATTTGAAAGTATGGCTAGTGAGAACTGTTCTCTCTGAGATACTAGAGGGGGCGAGCAGTATAAATTGACTAGTGATGCATCCCGTCATTGATACCGGGTGATGCATGATACTGGCAAATGCGCAGACACTGGTTGTGCCCTCCAAGAGAAGTGGGAATTTTGATTTGGAAAAATTTGCATACGAACTTTGACTTGCCAACAATATTCTGTTCAAAATCACAATTTTGGACGACAATCAGGAGATTAAACCAATATAAAGTCAGGCAGTCAAAAAATAATGAAAAATGAAAGCATTAGAATTTAACTGATAACCTTCTTTTTCTGACCGCTTGACTTTACACTTATTCAAAAATTTATTAATTTTGCATGTAAACACATCACTTGTAAAGTAGATCGGTTTCATAGTTTGGATTCGTCGTTTGAAGCCAAGCTAATAGGTTTTTGAATAACACCCTAGTTCTAATCGGAAGAGGTTATCATCATCATAAATATATTAATATTCTTTCTTATTCTAAGTTGATTTCAAATCCCATTTCCCTCCTTCATCAAGGGTATGCCCCAAAACTAAAAAAGGTTATAATATCTTAGGAGAGAACACCAACCATTATCAACGCATTGAACTTGGAAAAGGAATATTTTCATTAATTTCATTTTTATTTAATATATGCCTATTTCAATATTTGCAGGAAAAGGAAAGAAAGTGAAAACAATTGAAATAAAAAATAAAACTAATGAAATTACTGTCTACTGGTTTGTGAGATCAACGGTAGTGGACTCTAGTGGCTTTTCTGATGCCAGAAAAGCTTTGTACCAAAAGTGTACGGACTAAAGTGCTGGAACAGTTTTTGATATTCATAAATGGTGACCTTGCCTCCCTCCTTCCCCCCTCCCAAAAATAATAAAATAAAATAAATAAATGACCACCAGTCATTCAGCACTTATAAACTGGCGTCTCTGACATATGTTGGCACAGATAATTAGTTTGCAATCCCAGAGGGAGTTGCTTGGATGATCTATTCAAATTTCAATCTGTTGTATTTTTGTTCGCCTCAACCAACTCGCATTACAGATCTATAGAGCATTCTAAGCAAAATTTGAACGAAGAAAGAGAAGAAATTGATGAAGAAATTTTACCTTAAAAGCGATGTGATCGTCAGTCTTGTTGGTGAGCAGCAGCGAACATGAGATCTGCTTTCTCAATTCAACTACATTCCGATTGAAAAAATGATCGTTAGAGGCAGATCAGGCTTAAATCGATCAGAATCTATGCATTAAAGTTTAAAGAGATAAGCTACAAGGGAATTTGAGCTCAAGGGGCTCGATGCCGAGAAGATCGCTGGAGCTCATATCGAGAGATCAAAATTCAGATCAATTCGCCTCTTCAGAGAGAGAGAGAGAGAGAGAGAGGAAGGGAAGAGATTTTATTTATCCAAATAAGAGAAGTGATATAAGATAGAGAGAAAACGGAAAAAGGAGAGAGAGAGAGAGAGAGAGAGAGAGAGGGAGATGAGAATCCGCCAGTATATAGGGGAAAGAAAGAGGTGCTCTGAGAGCGACGAGGTCGAGAGGTTGAGACTTGAGAGTACTTATTTGTTCCTGAACCGGGGAGGAGTAACTAGATTTGTATCACTGAGGTGTGGGTACCAAATTACGAATCACTGTCAATGAATGGTTTTCGGGTGTTCAGCACCGGGAGTATCTAAAAAAAAAAATTTAAGAAGAGCCTCATCCTGAATCTGAAATCTTCTCTTGTCTCTCCAATATGTGTAGCGATCCACTGTCGTGATCCTAGATCCCTCTTTAACATAAACAGCCAAAGAGACCCGGTCGATCCTGCCTTTTTTTTGCATGTAACCTCGAAAAACATAAGAAAAGAGTAATTAATTTAATTTAATATATTATTTTGTATATTGGTCGCTGGACGCGGAAAATGGAAATAATAATTGACGTTTGACTGGACGGAGAATTTAAGGTAAATGATTTTAATAATTAGGCTTTTAATAATTGTACAGATCAACTCAAATTTGAGATATATATATTAGGGCATGCAAATTCACATGCAGCAAGCTTCTACAGCATTTTATGGCAGCAGATGTGTGTTTCTTTCCACACACAGTCCAGATCCTTTGAAGTAACTCGAAACATATAGAGTTTGGGCAGTTTGATATTTTTGGTTTTAAAAGATCTAAATCGAATCAAATATAAAAAAAAAAAAATAATAATTCAAAACTCAACCGAACCGATCTATTTAAACCGAATCATTCAATTCAAACCTTTTCGTTTAGGTTGAAAACCAAATAAACTGACCCAATGAACACCCCTAGTCACGGTCAGGATCCAAACTCAAAATATAAGATACCTTAGGTGATATGAATTCCATGCACACACAAGCTACAGAAGAGAAGGACGAGTAGAGGAAGAGGAGAGGACTTAACATGCCATAAATCCTTAAAACAAAACCCTAAAGCAAAAATTCATGTCTATTTTTATCGGTCTCTTCGTCATTTTTTACGTACGTGAATTTTGTACAAATGATCAACCAAAGGCCGGTCAAGTTGAAGCTCCACTGGTCAGAATTCCCAGCCAAAATAACATAATATGTGTTTGTAAATTACGGTTTGGAAAGCTGATATTTTTTTTTAGTTGAATGACCGTAGGTGATTGCATTGAGATTTAAAAGTGATTACATAGGCATGTCTTACTGTATACTGCTAGTTATTGTTGGAACCTTATTGTTACACATAAACAATTCAATTCTATATGCCACTATTGATCTACCTATGCCAAAATGGCAATCATGAAAAATTCATCAATTCTTAGGGAGCAGACGCAATACCTGACTCCATTAGCGTATTTATGCAAAGTTTCTCTCAAAAGCGGTTGATGAACTTGTAAGACAGCGGCAAGAAAAACTTCATGCCGATGTAGAGGTTGAGGCGTCGGCGGTCTCCTTAGTGGTAGGATAAAGCCTTCCAAAGCTACAAGACTGCCCTTGTGAGATCGTGTTCACAATTTCTTAATGATCTCACCTCTCTATTCTTTAATGGAGAGAAGTAGAGAAGGCTACAGAATTGACTAGATGATGACTAGAAAATTATGCAACTTTTCGTATATCCTTGTGCTTTGGGGACCAACCTATTTATAGAGATGTAGAATCGGCATATTGCCAAACCCTAACCCTAACCCTAAACCAATTTTCTGCCACATGCCAACTTAAAAAACGTGCATCAAAAAACGTGCAACTGCATCAAAATCCGTGCAGCAGCTGAAAATTTGGTTTCCTTAATTGCAAATTTCAGAATCAGTCCATCAATGATTTGATTTTTGCCTAAATTGTTCTACACATTTGTGGACCACATCCTAATGAATATATTGATTGTCTACTTCCTTATTTGATCACTTTAATTGACAATTATATATGACAGTAAACAATGCATAATTAGATTACATATATGCTCAATGTTGGCATTAAATCCAACGAGGTTGGCAATAAATCCAACAGTTATATGACAGAGATCTATACAGAGTTCAACTAAAAATAAACCTCCTAGATTGCCATGTCTTGGAATAGCAGGAAGGTGGTTTCAGAGATTGCGAATTGGTCAATTCATGTCCGATTAGCAACTTGGTGAGGGTAGCATTTTCATCTCTTGATATACATACACAACAATAATTTCTCCGAGTGGTAAGAATGTGAGCAATGGCAGTCAGTTGGTTAAAAGAATGCCAGTCTGCAACTTCTAATGGTAGTAGTCTTCTGCCTGGGTCAAAAGTGTTTGCTAAGAGTTTAGAGTGCGTTAGAAAGGTTCGTGCATTCTTCAAGCTGATGATCCATTGCAGCATGGAAGGCCATTAGAAGCACATATGTTGATCACGCCAATTTATATAGTGAAAATCATTACTTTTAAGTACAAAAAATGGCGAAAAAACGTATGAAAAGTAGCCATTTTTCCGAATTATTTACCGCAAATATGTTTTAAGGTTTTTTTTTTTGGGGGGGGGGTTTGGAGAAAATTGTGTATTTAGGCCAAAAACGGAGCAAAAATGTCATATTTAGGCTATTTCTGAAGGTAGCATCAAAATAGTATTAGTTTGTAATAATCTAGAAGTCAATAATACGATAAGTTATCATATAAAGCTTTGTTCATGAATTGAATGTTTAATTATATATCATTTTGTTGCCTTGAGTATTATTACATTTATGAATCATTTCGAGTTCGTAACTGGAATTCTGAAACTTCATAATACAGATGATATATACTCTTAAAAGTCTCTGACCGAGATAATTAGCATGAACACTAATTACTGCTACAAGGTTAGTGTGTGGAATAAAAGATGGTCAAGTTTTATAGACCACTGACAAGATATGTCATTTTAATCACACAGATACATGTTCTAGGAACATGATATTTGACAGACCCCGAATGAAACATTAAATGGAATTGTGTACGTATCATTAATGTTTTCATTCAGTGTTAAGTTCTAAAGTATGAGGTATTTGTTAGTTTGTAATAATCTAGAAGTCAATAATACGATAATTTATCATATAAAGCTTTGTTCATGAATTGGATGATTAATATCATTTTGTTGCCTTGAGTATTATTGCATTTATGGATCATTTCGAGTTCATGACTGAAATTGTGAAACTCCATAATATATATGATATATACTCTTAATCTTAAAAGGTCACTGACCAATGTAATTAGCAGGAACATTAATTACCACTATAAGGTTAGTATGTGGATTAAAAGATGGTTAAGTTTTACAAACCACCTGACACGAGATGTCATTTTAATCACATAGATATATGTTCTAGGAACATGGTATTTGACAGACCTTGAATGAAACATTAAATAGAATTGTGTTCGTGTCATTTATGTTTTCATTCAGTGTCACGTTCTAAAGTATGAGGTATTTATCGTTCCCACTGAGAAATATGTATGTGTGATTGTTATCCACCGCTGTCCGTAAAAAGCAGTCATAACGGTAGCTTTTCCATATGTATAGCTTAGCTGAGGAAGTGATAGTCTACCAAGAATATTATTTGTCCCTCGTATTTTATACGAACTATAGCATCACTGGGCCCCTTGGTAGAGTAAGATTATCAGCGCGCGGTATGATTACAAGAGTAATCATATTTGATAATCTGTTCAAGATCAAGAAAAGATTAAGTTTAAAAGGATGACACACATCTACCTTGAAACTAATCCGATAGCTATGAGACAGAAGAACAGACACAAATAAATTATTTACTGGATCGTGATATTGTACTGTACAGCATCATCTGTGTAATTGGATGGTCATGATGTGTTGCCAGACGCCACCCATGATTATAGAAGTTAAAATAGTTTTAACTCTATTTACCAACATAACACAGATCCTATTGGGTCACACCATATAGGAGTTAATCGGAGAATCTTATTGTGATTGATTATAAATTGGTTATGATAAATAGTAAGATGGTTATAATTAATTATACGTGTTATAATTAAATTATAAATGTTATGTAAAAATAACAAGAAAAAACATTGGTTAATTTATAAACGTGTGTGACACGCTGTATAAAAGTTAACCGGTTAATTTATAAATGTGCAGGACACGTTGTATAAATTACCGAAACAACAAACCGCAAGAAAAATATATATATAATTGTTCAGAATAATTATACGAATATTATTTGTGTTCGAGTCTTTTCAGATTCGTCCTTATCCGCATGACATGTCATCGATCCTATCCAGATGGCATGTCATCAATCCTATCCACAAGGGCAAAATTGTCATTTCACACCTATGCCACCTTGCATGATGTAGAAGCATGGAGAAGAATGTGGAAGGGTGTGGAAGAGGTATTTTGGTCATTTCACATATAAAAGGATGAGGTGTCAATGGCATACCTTGTAAATAGGCCGAACTTGGAGGGCATTTCGGTCTTTTGCGAACCTCCTCAAAAGCCTATAAATAGAGGGGTTCATGTAGAGAGAAAAATCACTAATTCAGTTGTATCGTTTCGTGCAGAATCGAATCGGTATTTTCTCTCTTTCTCGGTTTCTCTCCCAAATAGTGTTTCGGTTGAGAAAAGAAAGTTATACGTAGTTGACGTATAATCTTGCGGGTTGTTGTGGAGTATATTTACGGGATCGATGAATAGTGTTTTATCGAATTTAGCGGTATGTCAGTTTTGCATATTGATGAAACTAAGCAACCGAAAATTTGTGTTTACGGGTTTTCGTCTTTTCCCTATGAATAGTGTTTTTACAGAATTCCGCAGTTTACGATATTTCTGGCAAAAGAAATAAACCGCTCTCTGGTTAGTCCTGGTGGATAACCGATAGAGGCATCAGACGTCTGATGTTCCGAGACGAGTCGATTCCTTCCGTGATGTAGCTCTACACGCTCGGTCTGCATTCCAACTGTGATTTGGAAACAAGGTATAAATATGTTATATTAATCTATTTAATTGGTAAGTAAATTAAAGTTTTAGAAATCAATTATGGAGTAGATCTGTAAAAGGATTAAATTGGGTTTTGATGCCAAAGGAATACTGAAGGTGGACCGCCTTGGAAAGTTTCCTGACATACCCCGTTTAATCCTGAGCTTAAGTTGGCCGTAGAAATTTTTGTTCTACGGTAATTTCACACCTTAAGCCTAAACGGATTTTGGTTACCGCAAAACCCCAAAAGTGGTATCCGAAACCCAACAGTATTCATCTTTCCTACTAAGAGATGTGTATATTGTTATCTAATGTTGTCGGTAAAATGCAGTTATAATGATAGCTTTTCGGTATACATAGCTTAGTTGAGGTAGTGATGGTTTACCAAAAGTACTATTGTCCCTCGTATCTCTATACGAGTTATAGTATCACTGGGCCCCTTGATAGAGTAAGATTATATGCTAGCGGTATAATTACAAGAGTAATTATATTGATAATCTGCTCAAGATCAAGAAAATATTAAGTTTGCAAGGATGATACACACTTACCTTGAAACTAATCTGATAGCTATGAGATGAAAGAATTAACACGAGTAAAATAGTTTACTGGATCGTGATATTGTACAGTACAGCATCATTTGTGTAATTGGATGGTCATAGTGCAAATGTCAGATGCCTTTTATGATTATAGAAGTTAAAACAATTTTAATTCTATTTACTAACATAACATAAATCCTATTGGGTCACACCGTATAGGAGCTAATCGGAGAATCTTATTGATTAATTATAAATTAATTATGATTAATAATAAGATGATTATAATTAATTATACGTGATATAATTAAATTATAAATGTCATACGAGATGACAAGCAAAAACAAAAGTTAATTTATAAGCGTGTTCGACACGTTGTATAAAACCATACCGAAACCGAAACTGTGAGAAATATAATTGTTTAGAACAATTATATATATTTGATTTAGATTTTAAATATTAATTATGCTTTTGAATTTTAAGCTAACAACCATTAGCAAATTAAAACCTTAATTAAAATTAAAATCCAAAACTTCAAATATAAATATATATATCAAATTCATGTCGGCCAAAGATGGCAAAATCAATTTGATTTCTCAAATCTCCAAACTGCCATTAAATGGCATATTTTGTAAATAGCCAATTTTTTGGGGGCATTTTGGTAATCGGGCGAACCTTCTTCATTTTCCTTTAAATAGAAGGGTGAGGGTGAAAGAGAAAATTACTAATTCAAATATATCGTATTTGATCTGTCTGATCGATTCGAGTTTCTATTTTCTCTCTTTCTCGATTTACGGTTAGTTTACGGGATTCAAAAATAATATATATTTACGAAAGTCGCGGTATTTCTATTTGAAAAACTACGGATCGTAAATATATTTATTTTGTCCTTTTCTCGATGAATAGTATTTTTACATAATTTTGCGGTTTACGGTATTTTTGGCAAAAGAAATAAACTACTCTCCAGTTAGTCCTGGTGGATAACCGATAGAGGTATCATATGTTTGATACTCCGAGGCAACCATTTCTGATCGTTCTTCTCACTCGGTCTGCTTTCCAATTGGAATTTGGAATCAAGGTATAAATATGTTATATTAATCTATTTAATTGGTAAGTAGATTAAAGTTTTAGAAATCAATCATAGAGTAGATTTGTAAAATATTAAATGAGGTTTTGATGCCGAAAGAATACTGAAGGTGGACCGCCTTGGAAAGTTTCCTGACATACTCCGTTTAATCCTTGACTTAAGTTAGAAGTAAAATTTTTGTTTTACGTTCTTTCCACATCTTAAGCAAATAAATGGGTTTGAACAGTCAAAACCCCAACAGACTTAATCAATGGGTTTGAACCGTCAAAACCCAACAAATAGGGCATTGCATGGAGCATGTAACACCTCATACAAAGTGCACAACATGCAACATGGTAAAAAACACAGAAAATTGGCTAAGTCAGGAGCCCTGCGGGCTGGAGTATACCGAATGCGGCTAGGCGCCGAGGCCGTAGAGCACACATATTCAATTTGTGGACTATTTTAGTTGGATTAAATCTCAACCGTTGACGCAAATTCCGAGCAAAAGCCTTCTAGAAGAACGCACTTACTTCAATGCCAAGTTTAGAAGACTATTTGTGGCAAATTAATAATGGCATGGGAGGCCATAAATGGCCTCCATGATCTCCACTACTTCCACTTGGCTATACCCTTTTAGAAATACTATATATCTCTTATAATAGGATTTGGTGTGCATTTTTTAGTTGTGAGAGTTCAGAAATTATAATAGAATAAAGCGTAAATTCTAGAGTAGAGAATGGCGGCTCTCAAGGTCTAAGGCGGGAGAAGAATGCCTCATTTAAGAAGGCAAGAGTTCTTCAATCTTCAAGAGTTGTGGTTTATGTTTTTCTTATTTTATTCATTTTATTTTGCCATGGCTTTGAGAAGCACACCAAATTGATTAAAAATATATAATATTCATATTGAACCAATACAATCCAAATTCCTATTCAAAATAACTTAAAGAACATGACATAAACTAATTATTTTTTTCTATTCAAAATAATCCAAGCGTCATGTCATAAACTATATATATCATTCTATTTAGAAGCAAAATAAGTTTGGCTTTAAAAAAATTTGGTCATTAAAAGAAATTTTCAATTTGAGCCTTGAAATAAAAGTCTATGTAGCATAGCATGTATTATTTGCGCTACACGCTATAACGCTATAGCAAACCGCTAAAATCGCTATAGCGGTTTGGTGAGTATTTTGGGGTTATGGAATTGTACTTGATGTATACTCTTTTTGCCTTTAAATTTATTACCTTCAATACCCAAATAAAAGTTTGTTGCAAGCGCACAACCTATCAATATAGTACTTAGGGTGTTGAACCACAAGGAGTACATTTAGATACTAGGCTTAAACTTTAACAATTAATTTCATAAAATGAAATAAAGTAAAGTAAAATTGGGGGGTTTTGTTCTATCAGTCATAATTTTGAGTTCAATACTCAAAAGAAAGGAGTTTAAAACAATAAATAAGAATAAAAACAAAGAAAATAAAAGTTGGTTTGCTTTCAAATTTAGGAGATATAGGGGCATTTGGTCTACAATCCATTGCTAATTATATTTATTCGGTATTGTTTAAATTCATGTATGATTTGATAAGGTTTCTAACATACGTTGTCCTTAGAATAAATATCGATACAATTATCTTTGGTGGATGGTTTAATGTTCCTCAATATCTCTAGGAGTTTTACCCTGCCTGGCGGGATATTTAATACACATGCTCCAAAACAAACATCAATATTTACTCTAAGAAAGCTTAAAAATGATTTATAATTTGTGTTAGCCTTTGGAACAAATATTGATACAAATACTTTGGGTGGATGGATTAATGTTTCTCGAATTCTAGGGTTGTCACTACCTAGAGGGATATTTAAGTCACATGCTCCAAAGTATCTCTATTCTTATATTATGCACGTAATTGTCCTAATCCGCCAACGACTCGGATTGAAAGATGAATTTTCAAATTGAATATCAGCCCTTCAATCACATAATCCGTCTTCTTTTGATTAAATACATCTATTTTATGTGTAGAAGTTTAAATTTAGTTAAAAATAAACTCGCCACAAGAACTGCTACATAGTTTGTCACAATTAAAATTGAATGAATCCCTAGCGATCTATTTCCTTATTTCTCTTTAAAACTATCTCCAATTCATGCAATTAAATTATTTCCTTATTTCTCTGTTTCCTCCATTTCATTTCTCCTCTTCCTCCATAGTTTCGACAATAAAAATGAAAACTATCATATCTTTCTGGATTTTGTTTAGGACTATTATATCCTTGTAAATAGATGAATGACATATCTTGTGCTGATGAAAACAATTATATCTTTCTAATCTAAATATATATGTAGAGAAAATCCTTATTTGAATCATTTAATCGTATCATTCCCAATTTTATTTATTTACATATTACTTCTCCTCTAAATCATTTAATAGCCCGTCTTACTTGTGGAGAAAATTAGATATTAAATCGCAATGATACTTCAAGAATTTTTTTATGTTATATTTGATTTTTTTTTCGTTATTTATTATTGTTTCTTTGATAGCTATTTATTATTTGGATATCTATTTTTTCTCATTTATGTTTTTTATTTTCATTTAAATATATTTTTTCTTAATTTTGTGTGAATGTCAAACAAAAAGTCTCTTTATATTTTATTCAATCTTATAATATGTTTCCGTTGCAACGCACGGGCACAATACTAGTATATCAATATTTGTTCTAAGGTGTCCTAATTAGGTTTTGACTTCAATTTAATACTTCATCAAATCCTAACCTTAATTTCTATAGTTTCGGTTTGGATATTAAAGTACAGTCGCTTCTCATCCAAATCCTAAGATGTATGTTTATGGTTTCAATTAGTACTATCCTTACCTTGACTAATGCTAGAATTTAATAAACTAAAGCCGAAAGACACGATATAACATGATTTCAAGCTACTTTAATTCATTTAAACCTAACCAGGTGAACTATAATTCAAGTACTAATGAAATTCACAAAGAATAAATCATAGAAATTAACATCGAATCAAACAATCATCATAAAAATAATATAACCGAATAAAATAGAATTAAACAAGTGCATGCATTGACCTAAACCCCTAGAGAGATATCTACTCTCTCTTGGAGAGATCCGTTACAAAAGTTGGCAAAAATAAGAAGAAATAGAATAAAGAAATGATTTCACCCTTTATCCAATTAAGAACCTCAATCTTGCCGAAATCTTGAAAAAATCTTCTCCTTCTCCTTCCTAGAAAAACCTCTGGAACTCCGAAAATTGCTGCAGATTTATCGCTGTATTTTATGGAAATAGACATGCACCAAGGAGGAAAGAGAGAGATAAGAGTTGTGTCTTGAATACGAATGGAATCCCCCCTTTATATCCAAGTATATTGTCCAATTTAGAGGTTAGAAGGTGGGATTAGTGGGTGCTATTTTTGAATTGTTTCCTAGACTGCCATGTTCACATTTGGCTATCAAAATGCGTCCTTGGTGTTGAAAACGTGTAATTCTGGCTATCTGCGGGTTCAGTGCGTTCGCACTGGTGGTGAGTGCAGATGGGTGACCCGCACTGGCTCCAAATTTCTGAATTTCTGCGTAAATAACCTGAGTGCGTCTGCATTGGATGTGAGTGCGGATGGATGACCCGCACTCATGAATTTTATGTGATGTTCTGAAGTTTCTGAAATCGGCTAAGTATTGAGTGCGGATGGATGACCCGCACTGGCTGATGAATGCGGACGCATTACACTCGGACTTTTTCTTCTACAGGTCTGAGATGCTGGAAATTCGGCTAAGTACTGAGTGTGTCCGCACTGGGAGCCTTTTTCTTCATTTTTCATCATTTCCTACAGTCAAAAGCTAAGCAAACGCAGTAACTTGATTCTAGGTGTATTCTAATTAATTTTTATTTAAAATACATGATATTTGGTGTTGTTTTATGATAAAATCTTAGATCGAATGTATATATAATTTATACTTATCACGGTTATAGTTGAAATAGCACACTTTTATTCCATAGCTTAGCATTTAAGATCAAAAAAATGTTATAGCACGCTATTTAGAATACTGAAAAAAAAAGATAAATAATTTATGATATTACTAGGAATATTTTAAATAGGAAGTTGAATTTTGCTCTAGTTCAATATGAATATTATAATTTCTTAATCAATTTGATGCTACTTAGTGCTTTATGAAACTTTAGATAATATTGATAATTAGTAGAATTATATAATATATATATATAGTAAGGCTATTATACATTGCAATGCATAGTCATTTTTGTACATTGAACTATAAATCACCGGATTCAAAGTCCAAATGACCGGTCCAAAAATTTGGGTGCATTTGAACCCTCTTGTTATTTAGAACCTTAGAACCAATACTTCAAACAAAAAGTGACACTTAGATTGTAATCCAGAAAATGGTTATTAAAGAAAAGGTTCAGGAGGGGAGGAGAAACAACAAGATCGGTCAGGGAGAGGAACGAAGAAGAGGCGATGTTGCTTACACAAACTCAATGATTTTAATTACCTAAGTCAGAATGTAGAGGTAGTAAGTTTGTATGATTTTCCTTTTTGTCCCACCCCTTTCCTTTTTACACGATGAGTTATGGAGCATGCCTTTAGCGAGCATGCCTTTAGCCAGCATACTCAAAATGGCTGATTTCAACGAGCCTTTTGCTTTTTTTTTTTGAGAAAAGTGGCTTAATCACCACCGATTTCATTACTCGAACGAAACCTACAAAGTTATACAAAAGTGGTACCAAGTTGATACCAATCAAAGCCAACAACATACCAAACAAACCATATCAATCACCTAGGAATATCTATCAAAAAACATTACATAGCAGCCAACAACTATCAAAAGAAACAACCAACTAATCATCACTAACAACTAGGCTATTAGCGGCTGCTGAACTTCGTGGCTGTACCCCACTTATTTCTACTATGTTCCCCTCCAGAAAACTATCGTCATCAAGCTGACGCTCTAAACCACTTGTTCCAGCTACTCTCTCCTCCTGCAAAAGAAAATTATCCAAAGCAACAGGCAAGTGCAACACATCAGTAGGTAGAACTAAAGATAATGTAAGAAGAGTACCCCTTCCTTTGGATTTCACCCAAAATTGTGCTAAAGAAATAATTTGAGCTCCTATAGATCTAAGAGAAGTATGAATCCCCTCAAAACAAAGTTTATTCCTTGTTAACCACATAATCTAAAGTATTGCCCCTCTTACAAGTTCGATCAAATACCTATCTTTAAAAGGAATTAAAGCATCAATAAACCACAATTCTTCTATAGTCATAATATCAAACGTAAAGTTGTTATAATCAGCTATCCAATTCCAAATTGTTCTAAAAAATGTACATTGCAAAAATAAATGATCTATTGTTTCAGGAGCCCCACAAAATAAACAAGCTACATCTCCTAACCAACTCCGTTCGCTCAAATTTACTCTAGTCAGAATCTTTCGTTGCTTAACAAGCCACAAGAAAATTTTAATCTTAAAAGGAATCTTTGCTCTCCAAATAGAATCAAAAGTAACATTTTGAATCCCTCCATACTCAAACCAGGTATAGAAAGAGTGAACCGTAAATTTACCATTATTGTTCCATCTCCAACTCAAAGTATCAGCCTGATCACTATCCAATTGCACTACCCTAAGTTGAGAAACTAAACTACACCATTCTTCTCTAAGCACCCTTGTTAGTTGCCTCCTAAAAGTCAAGTTAATAGTATCAGAATCTAAAACTGATGCAACAGATATACCAGTGTGAGTTGCTACTGAATACAACTGTGGATATAATTCACTTAAAGGACATTCTCCCATCCACCTATCTGTCCAAAACACAACCACCTTTCCATTACCTACTGTTTTCTTAAATCCTAAGTCAACTATTCTTTTTAGTTTAAAAACATTCCTCCAGAAGGTTGACATCTGATAACTACACCCATGCAACCCATATTTAGCTAAAAGAATATCCTTCCACATCCCTACAACTATAGGATCATTATATCTATACCACCATTTAGCTAATAGAGCTACATTCATAGTACGCAAGTTTAAAAGACTCAAACCACCTTGTGATTTCATATCACAGACTACTGACCACTATAGAATGATTGAAGTCAAAACCTTGAAAATAGTATTGATCAGCTCTATTAAATTGAAGTCAAAACCTAATTAGGACACCTTAGAACAAATATTGATATACTATATTGTGCCCGTGCGTTGCAACGGAAACATATTACTAGTATTGTACCCATATTGTAGCTAATAGAGCTACAACGAGCCTTTTGCTGATCGACCAAAACATTTTTTCACAAGTTGAACTTGAAAATAGAATGATTTCCATTCTAATTGGGAGGGGGTGGGGGAAGATTATACCTTGTGCATGCGTGCAGACTGGACACTGAGTGTACAGAGTACAGAAGAACACTATATTATTAAACAACAAACAAAACATTACAAGTGTCTACCAAATCAAGAACCTCCCAATTCCCAAACGAGAAAAGCAGTCTCTTTCTTGTTTCCTATTTTACATTAATCCAAGGAGATGCGCCTAATCTTGCACACCAGATGAGCAGTGGGTTGGTCAAGTTGGGCCCCACCTTCAGACTTAATGAGATCACGAACTTGATCTCTCGGTGTAGACAAAATTGTGTGGTATGTAGAAAGAAAATGAGGTATTGGCATGGAGAGAGCAGCTAGAACATTGCTCAGATACTCTATATCAGCAGAGAGCTGCTGAACCCCACGCTCAGTAATGTAATGGATTCCTCTTAGCTGCTCCATGAAAAGATTTGCTGCACCTTCTGCCACCTGAAATTATAATACATTTTATTAATTTTTACCTCTTAGTTGCAGTTTTTAGAGACAATATGGTAATATTCAGAATGAAAGCAGCAACATTCGCTTTTGTGCTCTCTGAGGCTCTATAAGTCTCATATGTGTCGGTTTGAATTCAAACAAGTTCCTCCTGACATCAAATTCTTTCCAAAATGTCAGTCTGAATTAAACTATGAACATTTTAGGCTCTTCAGTTTTTCCTTTTTCAAATGTGCCCCATTTTTATCAAAGCACTGTTTCTCCTCCTTATTTGTTCAAGATAAGCATCCATTGCTTATTGAAGATTATGAATTATTAAATTAAATAATATATCATTTACTCCTTTCCCGTATTGTAGCTGACTTTTATTTTTCTTGCTTATATAGCAGCAACTGGTGGGACAATTTTACTGGAAGGTTATTAACTTTAACTAAAGAACTCATATATGAAGTTAGAAACATATTAAACATTCAATGAATTTTTAAGTTTTGGATAGGCATATAAAGGGGTGTAATCTGAAATATTGGAAGTTTCAAGGTGCGTAAACAATGCAACCAGCAGAATAATCCTCCGTACCTTGAATACCCATTCAGTTGCAAAAAGTTGTGCCTCCTCATTTCCTGTTTCACTTCCATTTCCACCAGAAACATTTTCAGCAAGCGGCTCAAGCTGCTGAGGTAAAGTTAGAAGATACTCTCCCACACTTGTCACATATGCTTGAGGATAAGCACTGAAGCTAGGCAGAGGGAGTGTGCTCTGTTCCTCCACTGACGACCAGACTGGCATGCGGGCCACATCTGCTAGACGTTGCCTCACCTTGGAGATCAGTACATCATATACGAGTTCATTTACAGTATCTGAGAATAGAGCAACTCTTTGTGAGGTCAGAGGGAGAGCATGAAATCTCGGATCCTTTGACTGCATGTCGATAGAGGAAGATTTAGAACAGAAAAGCATAAGACTAGCAGTACTTTTGGTAGTTCTGAACCAGACCCAATTTTGTGGTTTTTTTTTTTAATTTTTTTTGCACTATGATAACTTTTTTTTTTTAGTCATGGTTCATAAATAAACCACAATAATTCTTTAATGAATAAATTCACAATAAAATTCAGAAGTTGAAAATTGATAACCCAGCTTGTACTGTAGTTGCTTGAACTATCCTCAACAAATTTGCAAATTGATGTACCTGTTCCAGTAAAGTGAGAAGCTTCTTGGCCTTTTCTGGCATGTCACTAAGATGCAAAGCAGCCACATCAAGGGCCCCATTCTTACCCATAAGCGACAACTCTCCAGTTTCATTTGCCCTGGACTTCTCCAATAAGTTCGTACCTAGCACTGAAAGGGACAAGCTGGTGCCTATTCTAGCCAGAGTTGCACGCAAAGAGGCCTCAAACACAGAGGCTCGGCTTGTCAAACAATCGGCCACAGTAAGGATTTGGAGAGCACCTTGTACTATCGACCATTCTTCCTCCTCTGACACCATTTCAGCTAACTTTGCAGCTTGATTTCTTGTGGCATCGCCAGTGTGTGTCACACTGGATGTATCTACCCCACACACTGTACGTAATGATTTCAGAGTTTCCTGTAATTTAAGTGTTCTGAAAGTCAAATCATCACCAATTTAGTCAACATCAGTTATGCAATTTTACCACAGTGACACCTAAATTTAAACCAAGTTTGCTCCAATTAACCGTCATCTGTGTACAACAGTTTTCAATCTGACTAACAATTAATCACTGAAAATGAAAGGAGTCGGGTAAGGAAAAGCAGAAAAACAATTGGCAGCAATCCACAAACTTGCAGCAACCGATACTTTGTTATGTGAATCTACCTGCAGGTATGAAATGTATTGAAGCATGATGTCATCCAGGGCCAGTATGAGCTCATCAGCCTCAGATCCACCAGTAAAAGTGATGCACCTTTCCACTGAAGCTTCTAGAAGCACTATAACTTGAGGAACAGATTCTTCCATTCTTCTTACTGTTTCACTCAGCTCAATTCCCTGTGCACCGACCCCACGTGCCACAGCCCCACGTATGTCTATTCTTGCTATTTCAGCTGAGAGAATAGCACGCTCCATTTGACCATACCTGATAAAGACAATGTGCAAGAATTAGCTTATAAAAATATAATAATGTAGCACTAGGGTTCCATCCAGGACCTGTGCAGGTTGCCACTTCTCACATGAGTATATGGAGATACCTGTGGGAATCAATTTTTGTTTCTAGTATCCCCGGTAAAAACCTACTTGAATTAAAAAATAGGCGGAGAATATATTCCAACTCAAACACTCTTGTAGTACAAGCTATTACAAAGTTTCTCTGAAGTTGGATTTAGGTAAAAGGTACACCCTTCATTTATTATCTAAGCTATGATGGCAATTTTAATCCAATTACCAACAATAGAAAATTATTAAGTCTTCATAGTGCACAAGGAGTCATTACAATACTACCTAGAGAAAAGGCAACCCACCTAACTTTGAAGGTTTCATAAGGGGAATAAACAGCTCTTAGGGTGGAAAGTAGAATAGGGAGATCAGAATCAGAAAATAAGTGCTGGATATTCCTGGCAAAGGTGTTGGTCATGTTGTGGAGCTCAAGTAAGGCTTCAAGATGCGTACTCTGCAATTTAGTTCCTTTTGGCAAGTCGCCGGATATAATATCAATTATACCTGAGAAGCGCAACAATTGGACCATCATGATATGAGATATTACATTTACCAACAAAAAAAACAAAAAAAAGGAACTAAATTGGACAGCACCCCCCCCCCCCTCCCCCCCCCCCCCCAAACAAAAAATAAAAAAAATTCAGCCAAATGACTGACGTCACTGACCACCAGCAAGTGAAGGACAGTTTAAAATTAAGTAGCTTACAAAATAAGTTACAGAAAAGAATTGAACTTTTTCATTTCAAGTTTCCAGAAATGACCTTTTCCAAAAGTTTTTGTTTCTGGAATTACATCACCAGTAGCAAGGTTGATACGAGAAACAAAGCTTGAACTCAATTCAGTCATGGTTTCAACTAACACCTTTGGAACAAGAGACTTGTAATCCTCAGGAAGAGCACTCAAACACCTGTATAAAGTAAACATAGTCTGACAGTTCACCCAAATACTTGTATACTTAATAGCAAAATTATAACAACATAATCAGCATCAGTGGAAACCAGTCCGTAGCATGACGGGCCGAGAAAAACCCAACAAAAGGGGAAAAAATAATCAAACTGGGACCTCTCTAGAAGTACTGACGAATTACACTAGTACATCATGGTCCAGAATCAGAATCTGACCACTGACCAAGATTAAGATGTAAACATAAGCATACCACTTCCATTCTTGCTCGAGGTAAAGGAGTATCTCATCATAGAAACTTGGGAGCCAGCTAAAAAAGGAGACCGTACCAGCACTCTCACCATGCCTCTCTATTTCTAGTCTGTTAGATCTCTGTCTTATGTCAAAATCCTCCCATAGTTTCTTCAGAGGCTTAACATGTATCTTAGTATACTGCAACTCCAGTGATTTAGACCTCCCAATCCGGACAAGTATACCCCTCAAATCTTGAACTACATCAACCTAAATCGGAGACAAAAGTTTGCAAGAGAAAAATTGTAAGCTGGTATAGTATACAGTATATACATCATTGGAACTAAGGTGAGGTGAGGAACAATCATAACGAACTAGATTCTCAGAACTTGATGTTTATACAATTATGTATAGATCAATAAGTGACTAAAACAGTAAAACACCCAAAACAACAACAACAACAACAAAACAAGAAGAAAACTAAAAATCAAATTATGACAGCTGGCCTGAACTAGAACCTGACTAAAACAGTATGGGTATCGAGTGCTACTATACAGAAGAACATAAAGATATGTCGTGACAAACCTTGCGGTATGTTAAAGCATCAACTAAACGAGGCAACACCATCTCATCCAGCCTATCTTCTAGCACCTCCAATTGCTTTCTCACATTGGCAAACTCTGCCACCTGAAAATTTCATGTCCCAAATTATAAGGCAGGTATTTTTTTATGACATTTATTCAAAAATGGAAATCACTGCTGTCAAAGCGAAAAATCAGCACATGTTCAAAGGAAGACAAAAATAATTATATCCCCACCTATCTCCTGCAGCTATCCTTTGTCATTTAATTCAAATATGTGCTACCTTCATCGCAGTTTCTCGTTATAGAAGTATTCAAGTAACATAATGGAGAGGCATTTTTAAAGAAATCCAGGAATTACGGGCACACATGTATTTTCCATGTTTTTGAAGGCCATGCAAGAATTGTCATCTTTTGAAGGGTAAAATTGATATTCGTTTAAACCTATATTAATATCAGATTTGGATAAAATTTGGAGATGATACAATATACCTCACCAACAGCTGACAAGCAATGTCGCATGGTAGCAAGTGTTTCAGCAGCTTGAGAGAGATCTCCACTTGCAAATACATCCTCCACGCTAGCACTCAATTTTGTCAGTCCGGCCGCATCCTTTTTAGGCCCAAAATAAAAAACGAAATAACAAGTAGAAGAAAATATGAAAAGAAGAAGAACAGAAACAAAAAAATGTGGATCATATGCCAGTAACATACACAAAACATTTTAGTTAATATCAAGAATTATATTAAGGATAAGATGGTGCTCCTATCGTTTCTCAACATAAGAAGTACCTGTAACGTGGTGTATGCTGATTCCATGCGCCGTTTCACCGTGTCAATTTCAGCAAGAGCTGCAATTGATTCAGCTGATGAGCCCTCGGCCTGACCAAAAGTATCAAATATTGTTATTCATTCATAGAAGTTAAAGTGAGCACGTCATTCTTCAAACCTTATACTGAATCAGTTAAATGTGGTGCCGGTATGCACCCTCTATTCTTACCAGATCTGATGATGCAGGAATAAGCTGAGGGTCAAAATAATCAAAGTTGATGTGGTAAGACAATAAAAGGCAGGGGTGGAACTAGAAAATTTAGATGGGGGGGTGAAAAATAAAATGTAAAAATGTATAATGTGGGAGTTGGGATTTGAACCCAAGTTCTCCCACATCCTAACGAGCAACTTTAACCGCTAGGCTATAAGTAAACATTTGATTTTTATATAAGGGGGCTGAAGTATATAAAACCTTAAAGAAAAGAGAAAATTAAATTAAATTTTAACATACATAATAAAAAAAAATTAGAATCATGGGGGTGGCTTAGCCACCTTTGGAGCACACTAAGATCCACCCCTGAATTAAAAGGTAACAGCTAAGGACAATGTTGTAAGATGTGGAGTTGTTAGGCAGCATTCTTGTGGATCTCATCTCATTTAAAACATAAATTAACAAAAAAAGTTGGTTGTTGCAGACGTTGTGCTTTCATCTCCTCCCTTCTTGCAGGCAGAAAATATATGCATCTTTTGTTCAACTAAAAACTCTGAATGGTCATTACTTCTAACACAAGGTAAAAGAGAAGTTTTGGTCAAAAATTAATACTCTTTTTTTTCAGCTTTAAGTTGCCGATGCTAATTTTTATTCAAACAAACTGCTTCCTCAGAAGAATTTACCGTTAGTATTAATTATAACAAAACCAGCTGTTGTTCTACAAACTATAAACCCAAGTATCTAATCAAAACGAGAGACCTAAAGACCAATGTGTAGAAACACACTTTTGTGTTATTTTACCTTAGTTTTGACTTAAGTGTGGTCCATTATTGAGGATCTTACTTATTCGCTTGTTTGATTTATAGGTTTAATATTTTCAAATAATATTGTGGTCGCCATACTTATTGCTTAACTTCGCCCCTCTTTGAAAATGTCCTGGATAATACACCACTATGAGTTTGATCCGATACCAGTAGCTAAGTATAAAATGTTTGCTGGAATTGTACACCAGAATGTCATGGAAACTTCTTAGTACCCTTCCGGTGTGACATAGAAAAATGAATCAAACAGCTGCGTCCTATAGTTTGACCAATTGAAGCCAGATCCCATTGCTATCAATTCTACCGATCTAAGAGAGAAAACACACAAACCTGTCTGAGAGACGACAGAAGGGATGAAACAAGAGATCGTATAGTAATGGCGTCATCTCTCAGCCTCATGGCGTCCCTACAAGCCATGGGAACCCTCCTCAATGCATCGGCGCTATCTCTCTCGACAGCGGCCCCCACAGTGTCAGCCTCCTGGCGCAGCGCATCCTGCAAATCCGACATCAGCCTCCCGTCATCCGCCCCTAGCTCAGTCGGATCCGCCTCCGCCGTGGACGAAGCACGGCGGAGCCTGTGTGAGTTAATGGAGGCGTTGATCCATCGCTTGTGATCGAATGTCTCCTCCCCGAACTCCGATAGATCCACCACCACCATGTTGGACGGAGAGAGAGAGAGAGAGAGAGACTACGAGAGACTCGTTAGTGTGCTGGTAAGAACTAGCGAGCGAAAAGTCGGACTCGATTGGAATGGGAACTTTGATTCGACTTTCGAGGATTCTCCCAGCGTCAGTTGCATTTGCACGTACCCCTGTTACTCCACAGCCGCCGTAATGTAAAAAATCAGACCGTTTGGATTTGATGAAAAAAATGCTTAGAGATTGAAGATGTAAGAGACCAATTTAAACCTAACATTTTTATTAATAACCAACTTTAAATACATTTTACCACAAATAAATACGTTGTTGAATTTTTTTTAAAATACCTAGCAGTTTGGAATTTTAACTTTTATTTTTTCCATTTGTTTTGCTCTGTTTCTCTCTCCTCTCTCTCAAATTCATCATAATTCGAAGAGAGAAAAAAGAGAAAAAAACAATGGTGTTCTGAGGCGAAAAATGACGACCACTACAGTAATTTTCGGATAATTTCTTTATTTATTTATTTAATTATTTATTTAATTAATTTTTCCCTACGACTGTCACAATTCATTATTATTTTAAACCATAGATCTTACCATATCCATTTTACGTGAATAAAATAAAATTATTAACATTTTATGAGCGGGTAAAGCCCTCACGAGGAGGCAAATGTGTTGTATGTATTCACCTAAAAATTACGGCGAATTCCTAAGCACCTTTGATCCGTCGATTAGATAAATACTTGATGAGGACTGGGCAAACATGAACCCTCCAATTAGATGGGGACATTGCCTCTTATGTCAGGTGAAGAGAGATATGGTGAATTGATGGGTCAAAATCAGAGCTAATAATATTTGTAACCTTAATTGTCTACTCTACTATTGGTTTACAAGCACACAGGGGCGGAACTCAACTTTGAGTATAGAGAAGACTAACGGACTAAATATCATATACTCAAAAAATATTATAATAAAAATCAAAATCTATAAAATACAAAATAATATGATTCTTCACTATTTGATTTTATAAATCTTACAATAATTAACAAACACCAGTAAATGACATATTTAACCAAATAAAAAAATAGTATATTCAAACATCATATTTTTTATATTAATTTAATTTAGACCTACGCTTTTCTAAAAGATCAAATTCAGCAATAATCTCATCTAAGCCATTCTTATTAACTATTTCTTTCTCGATATAAACAAGCATCTAATCTCTAAGAAATTTTCTAACTTCAAAAATTAATTTGCTACTTTCGAAATGTATTGATGGAGCACTAATTTTATCTTTCTTATTTTGAATTTTTTCTAACATGAAAGCTAATTTTTTGCTTTCTTCTCTTGTCATTGTTTTCTATTTTTACAACATGTTTTTTCGCTCATCAAAATTTACAATACTTTTTTTTTCGGCAACCGTGTGTATGTTGTCTTTTCTCTATTCTAGTTTGTACATTTTTATACTATAATATTAAACAACTCTTAAAAGTTTTCAAATGAACCTAATTAGTCACAGATCACGTGAAACTATACCAAAATAGTTGGTGTTACTTTTACACCTTGAAATTTTCTCTATCATCATAGAGGGGGCTGAGACATACAAAATATAAATTTTAGTAAATTTTCTAGGTACTTGTTAAAAAAATTGAAAAGATTGGGAGTTTACTTAGCCACCTTTCAATAGTACTACCTTCCTCCCCTACAAGCACATAAACCTAACGTATAGTATAGATCGAGGTGTCGGTCCACATGGATGGTGTATTAAGAGATATAATGCAAGTCAAGTCTGAGTTATCAGTTCCTTTAAGTTGGTTGGTTGTGTTTGATTGATTGATTGTTGATTGTTTGGTTGTAATGTTGAGTTGCAACAGTGAAGTAATAGTAGATTAAGTGTTTAGAAGATGGGTTTCTAGGGATTCAGACATTCTATCCTTCAAACTCATCTAATCTAGGTTCTGAAAACAATTGTATGCGGTTTGTCATCATCCGCATGCTACTGCTTAGACCTGTCAAGTAAGGTTACTCAATTGCATGTGGTTCTGTCATCATCCGCATGCTACTGTGCAAACCGTACACGGCTAGTTTCCCCTCCAGTCAGAATCACACACGGTTTGGCCGGAACCGCACACGTCCTGTGCTGGTATCAAATGCAATATGAAAGTTGCTAATCATGTTCTAGTGTTAGTCACTGTTATGCTATAACACCCTAATTGAGTAGGACTGGTAAAGGTACCTAAACAATTGCATAAAAATTAATTATAAGTCCTAATTACTAATATTAAAAAGGGTTAAGTTCACAATTACGTTCTTCCTATATGCCTTTCATAATAACAACAATTAAGATTACTCCACTATTAGTTATACAGTGTGATATTTATCTACTAAACTATATACTAATAGATTTCTGAAGTTTGGATCACAAGTGTCAACAATTACGTATATTCTACTGGGATCTAAGATAATTGCATCCTTTGCCTATTGGTCAACCTCCCATGCATACCATGGAGTGCGCATCTCAATGTGTATACGAAGTTGTTAAGAACCAAGTTAAGTAGGAATACAAAGCATAAAACTTAGAAAGAATTCAGATCATAAAGCAAACGACAAATATAAATAAACCTTATATTAAACTCGTAATAATTCAAGATTACATGTTTTCACCATAGAAAATGGTTGCTTAGCCATTCATGGCGAATTCAACAACAAAAAAGACAAAAGACATAAAGAAAGAGAGCAATAGAGAGAGATGGAGGGAGAGCACCTATGATGTATCTTCTCTCATGCACACTGTTTTCATATTTTGCCTCTTCCTTCTCTTCTAATAGAGACTTCGTTATTTTACTAATCTATCATTTGCATAGCCTTCATGAGAGAAAACCCTAGTTCTAACCTAATTCTATATGCTCTTTGGTATGGAATGATGAATGGATGTCAAGAGATGTGTTCTCTAAGCGTCAAGATGTTTATATAGGCCTTAGTTAGCAAGTTAGAGATGGGATAAAATGTGGAGATTGTGATTGGGGTGTATTGCTGTATGTTTCTGGTTATGGTTCAGGTACGAATAAATGAGTGTGCGGTTGATAATTTAGTGCAACCAAATTTTGGGCTAAACTTTCAACCCCTGACTCTCTATGAATTCTCTTGGCAAAAACTTCCAGAGATTATCGCCGGACTTCACAACCCATGCGATCATGCATCTCAATGCACCGTCACTTGTCATCGTGACTCTAATATACTTGCCATTATGGATTATTTGGGTTGCCAAGTCTAAGTCCATGAATTTGAGGCATAACCACTCACTTCGTAAATATTTGATTTCAACGCCTCAATTGATATATCTTACTCAACAAAATATGTATTTAGTGGTTCTCTGGAGTAATAAATCTCATATTGGTCAGTCAAAAACTTTCCTCCAATATGTAATGAAATCAGAATAGACATAACTAATAAACTACATTGGTAAATGATAACTATTTACTAATTTCAATTTATAAGTTGTAGAAAAAATAATAATTAAGTAATTAAAAAAAAATTAACCTTAATATCGCCTATAAAATTATCCTTTTTGTCTAAGATATCGCCTTCTATTTTCTTTTTTTTCTTGTTCTCTTTCTCTCTTTTAATTCTTTAATTCTAGTGAGTTTGAGAGAGAGGAGAGAGAAGCAAGACATTTTTATAGTCACGGTTTGTGGATTTTTTTAATAAAAATTAGAATACCTGATCAGATTTGATATTTTCTAATTAATGTTGGATATTAATAAAAATGTAGGTGTTTTTCTTGTTTGTTTATGAATTAATGAATGAATAAAGCGGATAAAAGAGGAAAGTCTCGGAGCTCTCCAATTCTGTAAACCGGAGAGTAGATAGATTTTCAGACGATAAAAACACCAAGTACTAATGGATCTCCTCTGGTCCCACTTGCAGTAAACAAATCCATCGGAAGCCATAGAAAGGAATCTCAGAACTGTCGTTGCAAAGACGGAACCACGCTAAATCGCCTTGTTCGAGCTCTCTGCTGATCTGCTCTTATCTGCATTGTGGGGACAAAATCGGCCACGTAGAATCAATCCATCCCGTTAAACTACTCTCTGCTCTTCTATTCCTCCACGCAAAGAGAAAGAAGAATAAAGATCTCCTCTATTTTTTCCAAAAAAGATTAAATTTAAGAAAATATCCTCTCCTCAGACTCAGAGTCTTTGTAGTCTATATAAACCCCATTACAGGCCCATCTAAAACTTAGTTGCTGGAGTCTCCTGGATTACTGATCTTCTAAAGGTTAGATTTCGTTTCTGTTAAATTATCGTCCGGTTTCAGAAAATATGTGCTCTTATGTTATCTCTCTCTGCCATAGTTTCCTTGTAGCACTGGTGTTTAATCTCAGAACGAACGCCCTTGATTAGTTAAAATATGTTTTTGCAAATTCCAATTAGAAGTATGATGTTGTTAAAAATACATAAATGAGATACCTTTTCTTTTTACCTACTTGGGCATTCTATACATTTTTATCTTCTATAAACTGATTGAAAATAACTTTTTTGTCTCACTGAACAGGAATGGCTTCTCCATCAATATGCCTCTCAGCAAGCACTGTCTATACCAAACCAAAATTCCAGGAAAATAAATCACGCAGATTCAGTCCTCCCACAGCTTCTTTGAACCAAAACCAAGCCCAGAAAGAAAATAAAAACAGAAGAAATTTTCTAAAGTTGCTTCTTGGAAATGGGGTCGCATTGCCGGCCATCACCACTGCAAGCCAAGCTTATGCCGACGAGCAGGGTGTCTCTTCCTCCCGCATGTCCTATTCGCGATTTCTGGAATACCTTGACAAGGACCGTGTCAAAAAGGTTGACCTATTTGAGAACGGCACAATTGCAATTGTAGAAGCCATCTCTCCAGAATTAGGAAATCGGGTCCAACGGGTCCGGGTCCAGTTACCGGGTCTCAGCCCTGAACTTCTCCAAAAGTTGCGCGAGAAAAACATCGATTTTGCCGCTCACAATGCACAGGAGGATTCTGGCAACCTCCTCTTAAACCTGATTGGCAACCTTGCTTTCCCTCTTATTTTAATCGGTGGCCTCTTCCTCCTCTCCAGACGGGCATCAGGTGGGATGGGTGGGCCAGGTGGGCCTGGGTTCCCACTTGGTTTTGGCCAATCACGTGCCAAGTTCCAAATGGAGCCCAACACTGGGGTTACCTTTGATGATGTGGCGGGTGTTGACGAGGCTAAGCAAGACTTCATGGAAGTCGTCGAGTTTTTGAAGAAACCTGAGAGGTTCACTGCTGTTGGGGCTCGCATCCCCAAAGGAGTCTTGCTTGTGGGCCCACCAGGTACTGGTAAAACCCTTCTTGCAAAAGCCATAGCTGGTGAGGCCGGGGTGCCTTTCTTTTCCATTTCAGGGTCTGAGTTTGTAGAAATGTTTGTTGGGGTTGGGGCATCAAGAGTGCGTGACTTGTTTAAGAAGGCTAAGGAGAACGCACCATGCATTGTCTTTGTTGATGAAATTGATGCTGTGGGAAGACAGCGTGGGACCGGAATTGGTGGAGGGAATGATGAGAGGGAACAGACACTCAACCAGCTGCTGACTGAGATGGATGGCTTTGAGGGGAATACAGGAATTATCGTGATTGCTGCGACTAATAGAGCTGATATTTTGGATTCGGCTCTGTTGAGACCTGGCAGATTTGATAGACAGGTTAGTTGTGTTCTTTCCGACTGTTATTAACTACTTCCTCTAATTATCTGCATTACTTTAACAAAATTTTGAGAACTTATTAGTTGATCTCCTTTTTTGTGTATAGGTGTCTGTTGATGTACCTGATGTACGGGGCAGAACCGAAATACTCAAAGTGCATGGTAGCAATAAAAAGTTTGATCCTGACGTATCTCTTGATGTAGTAGCGATGAGAACGCCTGGTTTCAGTGGTGCTGACCTGGCAAACCTTTTGAATGAGGCAGCCATCTTGGCAGGGCGTAGGGGCAGGACTGCCATTTCTTCAAAAGAGATAGATGATTCAATTGATAGAATTGTGGCTGGAATGGAGGGGACTGTCATGACTGATGGAAAAAGCAAGAGCCTCGTGGCATATCATGAGGTTGGCCATGCCATTTGCGGGTAAGTGGAAAATTATTTCTTTTTGAGGACATTTGTGCCTTGACAGTGCTTCCTAATTGCGTAACGCAACTGGACATTTAATTTTGCATCTTTTGCTATATACTCGAAAGATGGTTGTGTAAGATATATATATATATATTTTTTTCACTTGAAGTGACCTTGCAATGTTTTGCATTTGCAAGTTTAATTGTATGTTGATGATTCTGCATATACGTCCCTAAAAATTGTCAAGTAGTGTGATACAATTGCAGAGTTAAGGCAAGCATGTATTATATTTCACTTGGGTAAAGTACTGTATGACACTGCCATGCACTGGAAGTGCTAAATTTCCAAGAGCATATGCCAGCAGGGGCATGGTACCCATATACATTATAGGCATTGTCTTCTGAATTTATCATTTACTCCCGTCTTTCTTTCAGAACCCTAACACCTGGCCATGATCCTGTGCAAAAGGTGACATTGATCCCGCGTGGCCAAGCGCGTGGTCTGACATGGTTCATCCCAATGGATGATCCGACACTGATCTCAAAACAGCAGCTATTCGCTAGAATAGTTGGCGGTCTCGGGGGGAGAGCTGCTGAAGAAATAATATTTGGAGAGCCTGAGGTTACCACTGGTGCAGCCGGTGACTTGCAACAAATTACCGGCTTAGCCAAACAGGTCTGTATATTTCATTTTATCAATTGACTACAACCCAAAACTAGATTTACCAAGTGATATGTATTTGTGCTTTTTAATGGTTGCTAAAATTAAAAGAAAAAAAAAATGGTCTCTGAAATTAATTGCCTAAAGGTTTTCTGATTCTTTTGGAACAGATGGTGACAACATTTGGCATGTCAGAGATTGGTCCATGGTCACTGATGGATGCAGGTGCCCAGAGTGCTGATGTCTTCATGCGCATGATGGCACGTAATTCGATGTCAGAGAAACTGGCTGAGGACATAGATGAGGCTGTGAAGAGAATATCTGACAAGGCATATGAGGTGGCCTTGACTCACATCAAAAACAATAGAGAAGCGATTGATAAAATAGTTGAGCTGCTTGTAGAAAAAGAGACCTTGACTGGAGACGAGTTCAGGGCTATTTTGTCCGAGTTTGTGGAGATACCGGTTGAGAACCGGGTCCCACCATCCACCCCTGTAGCTGTCCCAGCTTGAGAGGGCTTCTTCTTTCTAGTGACAAACTTATTTTTCTGGTTTTAGAATTCCTCTGTGATTACTAACTGTTGTAGAATATATCTATTTTTGTACAATATCAATGTTGTTTGTCTGGGTAGTTATTGTCTAGATTTATATGATCTCAACCTGCAAATTGCATCCTGGAAGCATCAAGTAGCCTGGAATGAAGGCCACTAAGATATTTTAAGTATATACGGTAATGATAATAAAATTTTCTTTATTAACAGTATTACAATATTATATTAGTGACATAACATACTGTGTACTCCAAATTGTATGTCCATACTCCATACAACAACAAAAAAAAGGAAAATAATTTGGACATTTTTATAACTGTCATTGTACAAAATTTTTGCTATAAAATCAGGCTTCAAGCCACATCTTTCTGAAAGGAACAACAAAAATTATGACTAAGACAACCGCTGAGAACTTTGAAGCAAATTCGTATCTTCTCCTTTATTCTCCTTGCCTCATTAGACTCCTTTCCCATAATAATTTTAAGAGCCAAGCAAAATTGAAAGGTTAGAAGGATACAGAATGAAAAATGAAGACTATTTCTGTATAGCAAGTTACTAACAACCTAAAAGGCTAACATCAAAGAAGCATACCGCCAGGTCAGTGTGAGCTCTGCATATAAACAAATTCATAGTTAAAAAGCATTTTATATATATCAAATTAAATGAAACATACATCTGGTTAATTCAAATGAGAAAAGGGTTGAAAAGCAAGATGCTAACATCAGAGAGATTGGATAAAAGTTAGCATTTCATTTCTCATTTGTGCTCAAACACGAACACCACAAACTGCCAAATAAATTAATTAATTAACTTAATTAAAATAATTTGGTATCCAACAATAATGGGTAAAACATGTTTTCAACCTGGTTTGAACATATTTCCTTGAGTACTGCACAAACCTGTAAGGTAAACCCAGCACCCTTAAGACTGGTACCAAGAAATTTTAAATCCTGGGCTCAGATGAGATACCTTGTTGATGGATGATTAACAGAGATATGAACATATCTACGACCTGATTAAAGTCTCCTTTTGCACTTATATCCTGGAGCATTCTACAACCTGATTAAAGTCTCCTTTTGCACTTATATCCTGGAGCATTCTACAACCTGATTAAAGTCTCCTTTTGCACTTATTTCCTGGAGCATTCACCAACTAAATACAAGAATAAATTCAACAACCAGTTGTTGCATGGACAAAACATCAGCCTATGAACTCGGGTCAAGACCCTTTTTCTTCATTTCACTTATCAAATGTAATGATTGTTCTGAATCTCCCATTTTCAAATTGTCACTTATCAAACAGTTGTAAACCCCCTCATCAGGTGTAATTCCCTTTTCACGCATCTCCTCCAGCATTTCCCTTACCTCTTGCATCCTACCACTCTTACAATACCAACAAATAAAACAAGTATAACCAATCAAATCCAATTCTAAGCCACTTTCTGCCATTCTCTCTCTAAGCAACAATGCTTCCTTTAACCTCCCATGCTTCAGATACCCATCAATTAATGAAGTATAGATTACCTTATCTGGCTTCAATCCCTCCTCAAGCATTTCATCGAACAGGTCCTGTGCATTCTCCACTGACCCATTTTTACAAAGCCCGTCAATTAAGGCTGTGTAGACCGATAAATTAGGACTTAAACCTAATTCCTTCATCTTCTCAAAATTATTTTTAGCCTCAGTAATCAACCCCTCTTTGCTTAAACCGTCTATGAATGAACAATATGTAACCAAATTCGGCACAATCCCCAAATTGGCCATCTCATAAAACATAGAAACTGCTTCAGCTGCCATTCCGGCTTTAAAATGTGCATCGATTAAATTAGAATATATCACAAGATTAGGCCTTAAACCAAGCCCTTCCATCTCACTAACCAAAAGCATAGCCTCACTTATCTTCCCTTCATTACAGAGGCCCCAAACTATAGTTCCATACATAGACAAATCAGGCTCAATCCCTTTAGATTTCATCTCACTAAACAATGCATCAACCTTCTGGCTATTTTTACTCAGGAAAAAACCATAAATTAAAGATGTATAAGCTAACTGATTGGCAGACAAACCCGCTCTCTCCATTGACCTAAAAATCTCTTCAGCCTCGCCAATCTCCCCTCTTTTACACAAACCATCGATTAAAGAAGTGTAAGTCACCACATTCAACTGAACACCTTGTTGAAGCATTTCTTCAAGTAACTTAAGTGCATCTTGAAATCTATTGCTCTTACAGCAACCATCAATCAAACAAGAGAAGGTATACTCATTTGGTCTTAGACCTCGTATTGTCATCTCCATAAATAGATTTATTGCCTCTCGAATCATGCCCTCCTTGCAGAATGCATTTATAATTGTGCTGTAAGTGACAACATTGGCCTTCAAACCATGCAGTTTCAATTCTCTGAGGTAGCCAAAAGCCTTTGGCAAATTACCAAATTTGCAAAAAGAATCTATCATGGTGTTGTATGTAATAAGATCAGGCTGGCAACCACTCTCTCTCATTTTACAGTAGAATTTTATAATTTGATCCAAATTTCCCTCCTTCCCATTGCCATCAATAAGAGAATTATATGTTACTATATCCGGGGAACAACCCAATCCATTCATTCTTTCAAAAAAGCTCATTGCTTTATCCAAATCCCCAATTTTACATAAAAAGCCGATCATAATGTTAAATGTGTACACCGAAGGGCGCAAACCCAGAACAATTAAATCCTCAAAGAGCCTTAAAGACACCTCTTTTCGACCCGACTTGTTGAGTCCATCAAGCAAGTTATTGCACGATCTCAGCTTAGGGAAAATAGTGAAATATCTCATTCTGTAAAATGCCACTACGGCCTCATCCAAGAATCCCAAATCTATAAGAACACCAAAATAGGCGTCGAACACTCCCTTTTCAGGATTTTTACATGCAATTGCAGCTCCTTGTAAAATGTCAACTAAAATTTGAAAATCTGGAGAGGATTTGGTGGTGAGAATCAAATCCTGAATGATCTGACGGGCTTGTGAGTACATCTTTGCGCGAAAAGTAATGTGAGCAATTACAGAGCGTGACCTAACACTGACTTGGCAGCTGCCCGCACGAATGAAACGGCGGTACGCAGCTGGTGGGTCATGCACGAGGTCCAACAGCTCTTGTGTGAGGTCTAGTGGTGCCAATGGAGGAGAAGAAGAGGTAGAAGAGGAATCAGCACAATCTTTCTCGAATGAAGAAGAGTAGAAAGAGAGACTGAGGGGGTAAAAGAGATGACCTTTGGAGTATATACCCCTTTGAGACCTGGGCCTCGAGCAAACACCCTCAAAAGAGCTTCTGAAAATATGAAATTTTGGTACGGGTCTTATTGAATAGAGATTGTTTATTTTTACGGGGTTATAGAGAGAAAAATGGGAGAAAAAAGAGGAAATGATGCGTCGAAGAGAGAGCATCCTTTGGGAAGAAGCGAGTTTAAGAGGGGAAGAAGAAGAAGAGTCTCTCCTCTTCTTCCATTTGGGAATCCAAAGAGAGGTCGTCAATGGTGATATGGTGCTGATATTTTTTGGTTAAACAAAAGCGGTGGTTCTATCATCTATGTATTAGTTGAATAGGGTTTTTGCTTGGCCTTTGGGAAGGGGGTCTGGTTCGAAGGAGAGAAATGGAAAGGAAGGAGCTCTGAAGGGTTTATAATTTATATCGTTTGGGCCTTTTTTGGGCTGAGCTTCTTGCCCGACCCAACTTAATCACATCTTCATTTTCCAATCATCTTTTGCTGGAATTTTCCTTCAAACTCGGAGCAACTTCGTCTAAACCTAGTTTCGTTTCGTAAAAACTAAGACTGACTGACTAGTGAGTAGTGAGTAGTGAGTAGTGAGTAGTGAGTAGTGACTAGTGACTTGTACCTACATCTACATGCGGAGTTTCCCGTTCGGCCTCAAGCCAGCGATTTCCACTTATACCCTCACCTCCGTGCTCCGATCCTTAACCATCACCAGGAGTATCCCGGTCCATTCAACAATGTCCACTCAGTCCTTCCAGCTCCGCCTCAACCCTCTCACTGGCGAATCCGAGTGGGTAGTCATAAACGAAGAAGAAAAAGATAAAGAGAAGTCTCTCTTGGCGAACACTTCTTACTTGGACATGCTCAATGATTCGTACCGCAACTGTGCGTACCGCCGTGCTATTGAGGCCGCCCTAACTCACCCGTGCCACGTCATCGATATAGGGTATTGCCTTTCTCATTGCATGAATTACTACCGCAGGTGTTGGTGTTGGTCTTGGCCGGTACTGGTACACTGGCATGTATTAGATGTCAAACTAAGTTGAACTGAGGTCTGTATCTGACGGTCGGTACATGCTTGATATTGGCCACAACAGACTGGTACCAAAATCCTTGAAGGGAAGTTGTTCCAGAACTAGTCTGATAGTTACTAACTGTTATAAGGCAGTGTGGTGAATTGTGATTTGCACACAGGTCTGGTACAGGACTGCTATCAATGATGGCGGCACGCGCCATGGCCAGAATAGGAGGTGAAAAAGAGGGACAGGTGTCAGCATGTGAATCGTACCTTCCCATGGTGAAGCTAATGCGAAGGGTTTTGCGGGCAAATGGGATGGAAAAGAAAGTGAAGCTATTTCCACGGCGGTCTGATGAATTGAGGGTTGGACATGAACTTGACTCTCAAGCCCACTTAATGGTGAGTAATTTTTTTTTTCCTTTTTGTTTAAGAGGGTTCCATGGTCAATTATGATTTAATTGTTGGCTTGTGTTTTCTCTTCTGGATTAACTAAATTTAAATGCAGGTAAGTGAGATTTTGGATTCCGAGTTACTGGGTGAGGGTTTGATACCGACTTTGCAACATGCACATGATGAGCTTCTGGAACCAAATTCACAGATGATCCCATATCGAGCCACTATCTACGGTCAGGTTTGCCCCTTAATCTCTCTGTCCACTATAGGCTTTAAAGGTTGGTTTCCTGGCAATTGCTGAGAAAAAAGGAAAAAAAGAAGTGAAAGTTCTACAAGGCCCAGTTTGGGAGAAGGATAAGTTGGGGCTAAGGGATAAAGTTATTCCCTGTTGAGAGATGGGAATGACTTTATACCCTAGTTGCCCCAGTCCCAAATGAAGCCTAACAAAAATATGGTTAAACAAACTCATGAATTTATTATATTTTTTTCACCTAGTTGGTTGAAAGCACATTCTTGGGGAAGCTCTGTGACTTGCATAACCAGGATTTAAGTGCATCAGATGGTTTACGACTCTCTCCAGTCACAGGTGAAAATCTCATCACAATTAAACCAAAGCAATATGCCATGCATTGCGATGCACTCTCCTCAGAGATAAAATTGGTAAGGGACTGATGAAAGAAAACAAAGTAATATATATATATATATATATATATTTTTTAATGTTTTTTGTGCCTAATGAACTAATGAATACAGTATTTAGTATTTACATAGCTGTCAGAGCCATTCAAAATTTTTGAATTCGATTTTTCGAAAAGGCCGGAGAGTAATGGAGAAAAGGAGATAACAGTACAAGCAACTAATGAGGGAATTGTGCATGCTATTATTTCTTGGTAAATAGTTTTGGCATTTCATTATTTGAATGATAGTAAGGGTGTAGTCTATTAGATGAAATCTGTTATATTTTAAAATAGATAATTTAAGAAGATCTGACAGGTGGGTTCTTCAGCTAGATGAAGCTGCATCAATATTTTACTCCACAGCCCCCGGATGGACCAGCTCACAGTATATACCTAATTCTCTGTCAGGTGCGTCTCTTATCAGCTGTCAGGTTCCCTAACACAGTACATATTTCTCTCTTCTTATTTTCTTGAGCTTAAGAAATATTGACAACTGGTGACTTGTGAGTGCCTGATTAGTACAAGTACCTTTTGTGCATTCAAGCAGGTAAGAGGGATTGGTGCGACCACTGGAAGCAGTGTGTTTGGTTCATTCAAGATACCAGCTTGCTTGCCTTAAGGGGTCAAGATATATCCTTAAGGGCTTCTCATAATGATATCAGCATATCTTATGATGTAACTCCTGAAGCAAACAAAACTAACACTAGTACCTCAAAAAGGTATGAAGAGAGGATCATTATTACCTTATCGCCGGAGAGAATTGGGCTCTATGGTGATAGCAATTGGAGGCGGACATTTATTACAGCCATTAGAAATGCTGTGAGTTCTTCTTCATGTCTTAATTTTTATGAAAAAGGAGGTAGAAATAATACTCTTAAAGGCCAAAAATTATAAATTCTATAAATGCTGCTATGACTCTGTACACGACTATTGTGGATATCCTGAACATCAAAATTTAAAAGGAATTTAGATTATTTTTTAAGGCCTGTGTGACAGAAATGTCAAATCCCTAGCTATATTTTCTAAAGGACCTTCGAACTTTTGCTATTTGTTATTTTAGTTGGACAGGAGATCATCTCCATTATGCGTGGTGGCTGATGACAGTGTGTTTCTGACGGTTCTTCTCTCTTCTCTCTCTGAATCTTCGAATGTAATTGCATGCTTTCCTGGCTTGAGAGAGAATGGTGCTGATTTCATGAAGTCTATTTCTGCTTCAAATGGTTTCTCCCCAGATAGGATTAGGATTTTGGGTACAAAAGCCTCATCATTTACTGATTTTGAGAGGAAGGTAATTGATGAGTGGTCTATTTTGAAGTATTAGCTTCTTGAAAAAAAAAAATGACTGCATAATTGTGTACTTGGTTGATTGCAATGGCAAGGCATATGCTGGTGGTAGACAGTCAGGGTCAAAACTCTTATTACTTATTGTTTGTTAATTACCTTTCAGATTGACATATTAGTGGGAGAACCATTTTATTATGGAAATGAAGGCATGCTTCCATGGCAAAATCTGCGCTTTTGGTCAGTAGTCTATTGCTTTTCCTTGTCTAATTTTGTTAGTAAATCGTCATATCCCATGGCAATTAGGTAAAAGTAACATTTCATAAACAACTCAATTAAAGTTGCTCATTTGTATTTTTGGTTGTTGATTTCAAAGGAGGGAAAGAAGTCTACTGGATACAGCTTTGGCTGAAGATGCATTAATTGTTCCTTGTAAAGGAATTTTGAAGATCTGCGCAATGTCTCTTCCTGTAAGCATCCTCTCTATGAGACTTTTGGTAGGGTTTGCGGAATTTTTTCTTATTAGTAATTACTCTTTCCTTTTTCTTTAAATAATTTCTTGTAGGATTTGTGGAGGAGCAGGAAATCTCTGAAGGATGTTGAGGGATTTGACCACTCAAGTGTAAATGAGACTTTAGGGGCATGTGGAGACTTGCCTGAAATGCAGCAAGGCCCCTGCTTGCCTTTGTATTTATGGCAATGTGGTCAAGTCGAGGTAATTCGAGTGAATTTATAAAATAATTTTTTTGGGACATGAAATCAAGTCTGTGTGAACTGTTGCATACTTGCACTATTGAACTTCCAACGAGCAAAAAACACACCTCAAAACACAGGAAAGTACGAATAAAATTAAATTGGAGGTTTATGGGAGTAATCTGCTTTTAACCTTTACTTGTTTGCATTGTAGGAGCTTAGTCGGGTGTACCAGCTCATGGATTTTAACTTCTCAGAACCAATCCATTCTTGTTTGGGTAAATTGAAGGTAACATTTTATCTTTATAAGCTTAATTTTCTATAGTATTTGTTAAAGGAAAGAAATCATAGTAATAAAAATAATAGCTGTAATTAAGAAATAGTGGTTCTTTCCTATTTTAGATTTTTCCTTTGGTCTATATATTTGTACAGTATTGTTAATTGAAATATAGAGAAATTTCTAATTTCCACTTTCAGTATTTTTCAATATATATTTTGCAACCTTCCTTTTTTCTCTTTCTTAATTTAATTTACTTCTATTTAATTTTATATCTTTGCAGATGGAATTTTTGAAACCGGGTTTGTGTCATGGTTTTGCAGTTTGGGTTGATTGGGTTTTAGATGAAAAGAGCTCCAATATTGTATCTACTGGACCAGGTTAGAATCAGTGAAAGGCTGTGACCAAATGTTTTTGACCTCTATTCTATTCTCTGAATATGAAAGTATTGGTTGCAGATAGCAGATACTGGAAACAAGGAGTGCAGCTTCTGAGTGTGCCCCAACCTATTGATAGTATCATGGCTTCTTGTGCTGAGGTGGAGGCATCCTTTGACCACTTAACGGGAGAACTCAGCATAAAATCTTCATTCTCTCAACTCTAATTGATGCACGTGAATTTTGTTTTCATGCTTAGCAAAGTTTTTCCTTTTCCTGAAAATTTAGGATGATTTTTGCATCCAAAATGGAATGAGAGGTTGCCTGTGTTGTTCTTGCTATAGGAAGTTAGCCAACAACGTTTGTTTTAACTTTTGGTACTTGTATGGCTGAATTAGATTTAGATAGCAATTAGTTATTTAGTTTTTTTATTTTTTTATTTTTATTTCAAAGACGTAATTTATGTATACGCATGTGTGGATCTAAGAGGATTAAATGGTAAAAAAAAATTATAGTCTTTTAATAAAATATAATTATGTTCAATTATATATTGATCCTCATAGTTAAAGTTCATAATCTTTAATGTGTGTCTGTGTTGACATTTACAGTATTCACCGAATTTTATTGAAAGTCCTTTCGGCTCCGTCGTGTCGTGTATGTATGTTCCTACTCATGCATTGTTATCAGAAGGTTGACCAAGTTAATGGCGTATCGAGATTTTATGAACAATTCGGGGCCTTTGATTTATGAAACATACTACCACGGGTAGAGGTTCAATTTAGGCCTGCTAATGGGCTGGATCCAACCCAAAATTTCTCCTGTCAGTGTATTGATAATGAAGAGTATTTTGCTAAATAGGCTGTTTAACTGTTTCAATTACGACCACATAAATCGTCTAATCAGTAGAAAAATAAGCACCATGGTAATATCGGCAACGGGCACCATTTTGAATACCAACCAGCATGATCATTGTTAACGAAAAAGATCTAACGAATACACTTGATTTCGTCCTCTTTAAGCTGTATAATATATTATTAATATTGTATCTGTGCATTGCAATAAAATATATCATAAGAGAAAAAAAAAAGATTTTCATACAAAATAACATATTTTTATAAAAAAAATAGATCAATTAAAAAATAATTATTTAATAATATTCATGAATGATGTTAAAAATATATTGAAAAAAATAAATATATAACTAATCAATTATCAATCAATAAAAAAATCTTATAAATGAAATATAAGAAAAAAAATTAGGACTAATAAGAAAATTGAATATCTGACAATCAAATAATATAGAGTTTAGAGAATATTTTTTTTTTTAAAAAAAGGGTGAAATCTGAAATGTGAACGAATTGTGATCTAAAAGGTATTCTGACATTTTGTAGGGGTGCCTAAGAAACTTTGCTCGAACGAAGTTAAGTTACCCATTTTTTTTTTCTTTTTCTTTTCTTTTTTCGGTGGAAAATCTCGGCAGTTGGCAGAGGCTTCAAAAAAGTTACAATGCCAACCCAACCCTCTCTCTCACTTTACCTTCTTCTCCGGTGCACGAACACCGGGAGAGAGAAAACAAAAGGAAAACATGGAGACCAGTCAAATGCTCATTGACTCGCTCACCGACCACCTCGCTCTCTTCCATTCCTCCCACGCTAAAATCCCCAACCGCAATTCTAATTTAATTCAGCCGCGCACCTCCATTCTTCGATGGTTTTCCTCTCTCCCCGTCTCCAGTCGCCGCGCCGCGCTCACCATCCTCGACCGCGACCTCATCTCCGTACTCTTCAACATGCTGTCTTACCTCCACCGCCATGGCCATTGCTTCTTCTTCCTGCTCACCGACAATCCTTCTTCCCCTTCGGTTCTGTACCGACGATCGCGTGGCTTGCTGGCTCGTGCGGCAGCTGGACACGTGGCGGAGACAGAATTAGGCGAGTCGATCCTTCTCTTCTCTTCTGGCGAGTTTGGTAACCATGACCCTGATGCGGTTACAGTATCTGAAGAATTTATCTCTGATATTGATAGGTTCTCCTTCATTCTCTTTCCCAATATCTATTCACTACTAATTTGTCAATAATCCTCTTCCTCTGTGTTTTTACAGAAATTGGAAAAAATAAGGATCACTAATTTGATCTTTAGCATTGGTTGACAGTAATTAATTTCTGTAGAAGTAGGGGATTATTTAATAATTGAGTCATAGCAAAGCATCTCTATAATGGTCTCCCAAATAAGGAACATTAGCAAGGTTAAGAATGCCATAGAGTAATACACAATACTCTGTACTGTTGAATCAACATGCTATTTGGTAGAAAATAACCAGGCAGCCCATCATGTAAACAGGTAGTGGGGGCTATCATCTGGCAACATGATACAAATTACTCTCTAGAATCTTGAAAAATTGGTTAAAGTTAACTAGACACATACCCATTGTAAAAGTGACAAGGGAGGTAATTTGTTCCTATTAAATTTGCAGAACTGGGAGATCAAGTTATAATAAAATCCTCGATGCAAGGGCTTGCCCGTAACATTGCAAAGAGAAGCAATTCAGTAATTAACTTGTTATCTGTTGATATAAATAGGTTTGTAGAGGTGATGGATGTTATCTCCGAAGGTAGATTCCTAACTGGAGAGGAAAACGTAGGTACAGGAAAAGTTGTGAAATGGCCAGAGCTGGCTTGGCTAAAAGACAAGGGGTATTATAGCCTGGAGTCTTACATTGCGAATAGACTGGAAAATGCACTGAGAATTTCATGGAGACAGGCTAATGGGGGAGGAGGGGGAAGGAAAGGTAGAGGAGGAAAGGGGGCTAAGGAGAAGGCTGTTGTGGTGACAAGTGGGATGGCTGCTAATGCATTTTGGAGGAAGAAAGGGTGCCTTGACTGGTGGTCCCGACTTGACCAGAGAGACAGGCAGAAAGTATTCGATGCATTTTTGGGGAAAGCTTCAAGAACCATGGTTAGTTTTTATATTATCGTTGGGTGTTTGGCAAATTATGCCCAGTGTTTTGCAAAGACAAACTGGAAGTTCCACTTGCAGGGAATATTTGTTGAATTAATTGCAAATAACATCCAGACATTAAAAATTTCAGACACCAAGAAAAGCTTAAATTACTGAATCCAACTTTTATGCCCCTGATCTTTGTCTTGGTTTTAACCAAACGGCATTTAATAATTGTATAGTACTTGGAATCAATTGTAAAATTATTTTTGTTTTTAAGTTCAGCTGAATTTTAATAGTGATTTATATGAGTAGAGTGAATATATTCAATAATGTACCTTATACATCACACCTAATATAAGGTTTGTGTCATTTTCAAATAGCCAAATATTAAAAAAAGTTAGGCGTGATTGTGTAAAAGAGATGTTGGGCTTTAGCTGCACACAAATATTTGTTCCAGTGTCCTAAGTGGCCTTTTTTGTTTAATAATACTGCATATTTTCATTATGTCCTGCTTTCCAATTTGTACGCATGCTTCTTGATAACTTTTCATATGAACAAGATATGGTGGTAACAAACTTGTTTGAAAATTGTCATTACTGACACAATGCTTATCAACACTTAAAAAAAAAATGTAGATGTGTTCTCCATGATTTTGATAGGTCGTATATCTAAATCAAGCAATCAAGCAATCAATCAATTATCCCGCTATTTGGAAAAGGGCTTGGTAGCAAGCATTTGGTCGGTGTTCCAACTATTATCAAAATGCTCCAAACTTGATACACAGTATATCTACATTATCAATCTTAGGTTTCAATTTTGGAGGAACTTTGATGTTGGTTATCATGGTTGTCAAATAAGATGGTTGTCAAAATATTCCTTCCCTTCATTATATCATATCACAATTATCAAATATGTTGGCTGTCAATACTACCCTTCATACAGTTGCATACCTAACCATTATCTTGCTTTGTACATGTATAAATCATGCAATTTGAAGACAGCTTATGTTGACTCCATACTGAATTTGTGTGGTTCCAGTATTAATTGTACGTGAACATATTCTCTTTCAGGTGAATGAGATTGTCGAGCAATTAGAGAACTTTTCAGAGAAATTATTTAGCCATCAATTGACCTCATCTTGGGAAACAATAAAGCAAGCATTCTTTAAAAGAAGTCGATACTCTGCTACCGCTGATGACATCAGCCTACTACCCTATAAAAGAAAAACAAGCCCACCACGCGTCATTAACAGATTGGCGGTGCTTTACATGATTTCACTCTTAAAAAGAGAAGTTAGTCATTATGGAGGGAACTGTTTATTCTTCACCACATTAGCAATGGCGGGCGGTATTTCTGACTATGTCATGACTAAACTGAGAGAAGTTTTGATGGCTGTCTCGGCGGAGTGTACCAATTTAGAGCTTCTAGAAGATTTTGGTACATCAAAATCAAGTGTGGTTGTGCAGAATAAAGGAAAGAAGAACAGCAGCAAGCCAAGAAAGCCCAAGTCTTCAAAGGTAACAGTTATGTAGCATCTATTTTTCTATGTAGAACCATGCAGCCTTGGTACTAAATTGTGTGGGAAGTCCCAAATGAACAAAATTCAAACATAATTTAAACAATAAGAAGTGGGGATCAATAACATAAATTTTTGCCATATTTCCAAGTAGCCATTATTATCATATTTGCAAATTGCAACTAGCAACTAATTTTGTGGAGTTATTGGCAACTAGTGCATATTACTCAATTAGTGTCAATTAATCATTTTTAGCTTGACATGAACTTAGTTTTAGTTGTTAAAATAGTTTCTGCAGTGCAAGTTGATGAATTATTTGGTTGCACTGCAAATATGGCTACATAGAGGTGAAGATTTGAATATCTCAGAAAAAACAAACACCTTGCTTTCAGTAGTGAGAACATAAACTGGAAAACATTATTTTCTGAAATATGGAATTCTTGATTGGCATGCACACATGCAAGCAGGGTAACAAACTAGAAGGTACAAACAAGAACTGCTCTAGTTCTACCGAATCATCAAGACAAAGCACGATATCATCTGTGAAAGAAGAGCCAGAAGGCATTTTGAGTACATTGCCAATCCAACAGACCTCTAAAGAAACATTTATATCTAAGACAAAGGTGATATATTCAAATTGTCAGTTTTCATATGCACTCCTGCAAGGACTCAAATATCTTATTATCTGAGAAAAATAGTATCTCTAACAAGACATTGTAAAATATCTCCACCAGACCTTTCTTCACTGAATGTCCTTGGGAATTGTAGGAAGTATACTGTATACCCCTGTAGATCTTGAAAAGTGTCTCCCTGATATGACCCTACCCCTTTCCTTTTGTTTGTCTTGAAATTCTTGTAAGTGATTTACCTCGTTCCTCACTTCCACTTTGGAGTGCATTGAATCTAGGTGTGGCAATATGTTTGGTTTGTTTGTATGTGGGGGGTAAGGTTATTTTGAAACAATGAGGGTTGGGTCCAACACCTGCCTCTTTGGTGGAATTAAAAAGATGTTCACCGAGGACTGTTCGCTAGGGGTTGGTTCAGATTGGCATTGCCAAAGTGCCAATTTGTTGCTTTATGGTGTCTACTAAGACTTTTCTTTTTTACAAGGCTGTTCCTGATGTTTTAAGATTTTGCAGGGGTAAATGGAAACTATTTTGAGACCTTTTTTTTATTTAATTTCTCTCTATCATTATGAGTGCCTTTCCATTGCAGGAGACTGCTGAAGCTTTAGCCAAGGACAAGGCTAACCCAGCCAAGAAAAAGAACAAAAGAAAAGGAAAGAATAAAACTGCCTTTTTGTCAGAAGTCAAAAATCAACAATCCACCAGAGCCAAGAAACTTATTACTGCTGTCAATGTTGAACCTCTGAGTACCCCATCAGCTGATTCTTCTCAAGAGAGGACTGATGCCTCACAAGTATTTGATAATTCCCAAGATTTCTCCAATGCTATGAATGGCACGGAGCCAGACAAGTGCTTGAATTCATGTAAATATTATGATTCAGTCACAAGCAAGAAGATTGTAACTAATAAGAGGGCAGAACTGAAAGCAGAACAGATTGATACATCTGACAATACTGAGGAGCCACTAATACCACCCTTCACCCTAATGAACCAGACTCAAGATATTCCTAAACATGCATTAGACCCAAGAAATCCATTTTGGGAGGGAGGCCCTCCCAATTTTGAATTGCCTTTTGCTCCTCCCACTCCTCATCATGTCCTGCCCCATCCTCCTTTGGCTCTTCCCTTGAGCTATGATTGGCCGCCAGTGTACAGAAGCTACAACCACGTGAACCACAACTTTGGCCTCGCAAATGATTTCATAGATGACTCTGAGGCCTATTACCTGTCAGAAGAGGAAATGGACTACAATTTCCCCTATACAGATAGAGGTTTTAACCAATTTTTTGGTGGTGGGGTCATGTACTGGAGCCCGGCTGATTATGGAAGTGGAAACGGAAATGGATCTTTTTGCTCTGACGATAGTGCCTGGGCCTGGCACGAGGCTGATGTCAACAGAGTCATAGAGGAGATGACTGTTCTGCCCTCGTCCTCCCCCTCAACCCGTGCAGCTTCTATTGCTGGAAGCGATATTGGCTTGGAGGATAGCAAGCCTTCTCTTGCACCGGTTAAGAGTAGTTGCAGCTCTTCTTGTGGCGAGACGTTGCCTTACATGTTGAGGCCTATTAATGTGCCTAGTGGTATTACGCGAAGAGGGTCGAGATCTGAGCTCAAGCCAGGTCAGGAATATCACAGGAGCCCCTGTATACCTTCCTCTGCCAGGCGACCATCTAAGGTCAAGCGGCCACCCTCACCAGTTGTATTGTGCGTGCCTCATGTACCACGGCCTCCACCGCCTTCGCCTGTGGGAGAGTTTGGCAGGAGAAGAGCTGGGGGATTGCCAGTGGCTAGGTCGGGGAGTTCAAGCCCAAGAAATTGGGGGATGAGAGGGGCATATTTGGAAGAGAAGGGGATTGTGGAGAAGGGGCAGGTTTTGTTGGATGGCCCTGAGGTGGTCTGGCCCAAATCTGGGTTGACTATGATGCAACCTTTTACAGGGACACCGGTTTTGCAAGAACACTTGCTGAAGATTACTCAGTATTCTAGGGATCAGCAACATGTCAGGGTTCTTCTTTTCTTTTTATTATTTTAACTAGTTTGATAAATTTTAGTCACCTGCCTATATTTAGTGACAGACAAACAGGAAACTCCAACCCAAATAAAAAGGGAAATAAAATATAGTTTTGTAGGGAGGGTGTCTAAGTTGGATTGAGAGATTCCTGTTTATATGTCTTCCTATCTTTTTATCGTGTTTGATATTATATTAGTATCTGTGTCCAATAATCATCTGATGCGGAAACAAAATACGGATTTTGGATGGACAATAGCTACTCTTTCTCAAACCAAACCGGCTATGTGATTATGTCTGTAGTCTCCTCTTTATGAACAATTTTCTACTGTTTCCACTCTTTACCACTTCCTTTTTATTAATTTCAGCCTGACATTGCTTTGCCTCTACAACCTCCCAACTCCATTAACTGTGATTCCCGTTTGGCGATGCATAATTTGCTACATGAAGAGATTGATTACTTTTGTAAGCAGGTAATTTGTTTCTACATTGGGCAGGTGAAGGAAGGCATGAAATTAATAGAATTGCAATATACTTTTTAATCCCCTTCTTAATACTTTTCTTTCTTTAATTAAATTTTTTTGATGACTTTTTGGAAGTATTTTTCTGTGACTCCCTGATTCAGCTTAATAACTATATATTAAAAGGAAGAAAAAGATAACGAATGGTACATAAAAATAAAAAAATAAAAACTTCTTCTATTTTGGCCAAGTATTATTTAGCCTGTGGCTCCCTTTCAGGTTGGTGCTGGCAATCTGACAAGAAAACCTTACGTAACTTGGGCAGTAAATAGGGTAACAAGATGTCTACAGGTGCTTTGGCCCCGATCTCGTACCTCATTGTTTGGATCCAATGCCACAGGTTTGGCTCTGCCTACTAGTGATGTTGACCTTGTGATCTCTCTCCCTCCTGTGCGAAATCTGGTCAGTACTTACAACTGCCTTTTGATGTGATCTATTTTCTCCTTGTTGCTTTATTAATTATTCCCTTTTTATCACCCACCAACTGACCTGATAAATCTTGAAATTCAACCACTCAAACCCAAATTAATCTGGAACCAATTAATTGACAGTTGATTCTGATATGAATCTGGCTCTCTCTAAATCAGACATCAGAAAGTAGAACAAAAATGACCATATGACTCAACCAATTCCATGAATCTAATCCTACAGTAATATGAAACCAGTTCTTTCTGACCCCCAAAAAGCTCTGATGCATTTTTGTATTAAAATAATTGCCTTGACTGAGTAAACAAGCACACCTGTAACTGATTTGACCTGAGCTGAAAATGACACATCCAGTCAACCCATGACCTTAGCCTGGGAATCCCGACCAAAAATTATTCCACGTCAGAAAATGATCTGAACACAAAATGACTCAAACCTGAAGGTCCTAACCCTGCCCACTGGCTTGCCATCTTTATCAGAAAGCACCATACTGAGACTAGCGAGACTTGTTCTGTACTCAAACATAAAATAAACAAAGCACCTGAATAATGTGGTGGCCAACTGATGCAATACTGAAATCTGAGTTCTTTGCAAACAATAGAACATGATATACCTTTCAAAAGGTGACAACCAACTGCTTTGCGAAATATTCTGAGTTCTTCCCGTGGACTTGTACTGAAATCTGAGAAAATTCTTCTTTGTGAACATGATAACATGACATGCCTTTTTAATAGGCGTCATCCAAGCTGCCTTACCTATGTGAATAAATTCACATGGATTGTGTTTTTCTCCAGGAACCTATCAAGGAAGCAGGAATTTTGGAAGGCCGAAATGGCATCAAAGAGACGTGCCTTCAGGTGATATCTTGTTTGCATGAAAAATGGTTTCAGATTTTACATGAGCTAATTTGATCTGATGATACTTCTCCAATTGAAGAATCTTTTCTTTGTTTCGTTTTGCTCAGCATGCAGCTAGACACCTTTTAAACCAGGAATGGGTCCGAAATGATTCTCTAAAAACTGTTGAAAATACTGCTGTAAGCCTCTTAACACATTTTCATTTTATTTTAAAGGAAAATCACTAAATCTAATTTCTTTTGTTATCTTTTACTATATAGGAATTCTACAAATTGAGGGTTTAGTTATTAATACCCCACCTTAGAAAGCCAATGATATATGAGTCTTTTCGACTCTAATTTTTTGAACCTTTTGAATACGAGTTTAAAATGCAGCATGCCTACTACATTGTGATATTTTCAATACTTGACCAACTTCGGAATTTTTTTCTTATAGCTCATCGATAGGTTATTTTGTTTGTCACATTTGGACTTCTTTTATTGTATCAGTTTTTTATCTTTCTTGTGCTTTCTACAGATACCAGTGATTATGCTAGAGGCAGACATTCCTAGTGATATCAACCTTTGCAATGACAACCCTCTAGTATCTGATAGTCTGCAAGAAGACCAAGAGAATATGCTTGGAGAACAAGGCGAGGCCTCACCTCAGTCTGATGCTTCTACTATCTCAAAGGCCTATAATAATTGTACCGTTGTCAAGTCAATTCGGCTTGATATAAGTTTCAAATCACCATCTCATACCGGGCTTCAGACTTCTGAATTGGTATGCTTGACATTTGCATAGAAATGGCTGATAAATGTCAGGCCAAGCTTGTTTTTGGTCAATTCAGGTTAGGATTAATATGGAGTCTCAGGTCATCTGGCTAAGGTCATTTCAGCCTGTGTTATTTTGGTCTCCAGTTATGAGGATAATTTTGTTGTTAGATTCCGGCTCCTGAGTTTTAAGGCTGATTTAAGTTTCTTGTTGCTCATGTTGAGTTCAGAACTGTTCACAGTTTGGTCGGGTTAATTTGGGTATGGATCTGGCCACATTTTGGTAGGGTTAGGCCTAGTAGGTTCAGGAAAATCAGACACGTACTCAGTTGTGTCACACTAGGTCAGTTCTAATTTTAAAAGCACGTGCATCCTGCCAATTGCACAATATGGTATTTTCTGCCGCATCAGAAACTTCCACATTTGTCACTGAAGCAATATAAAATAATCATCATCCCTGCAACTCATCCTTAATTTCAATTTGTGAGGCTCCTTCAATATTGGCAATTGGCAATTGCAAATGAATTGCAAATGCTGAGGTGGCAATTTCAGCCAATGCTAAATATGCTGGCTTGCTAAATTAATAATTATTTTTATATTTGTGCAATTGAATAATGCAATTGCCACATGAACACTTGCAATGGGTTTGCATTGCAAGTGGAGTGCAGATGTATAAGAACTGTGTCAACTACATTTGTCTTTCTGGTCATGGTTAGTATGATGTGCTAACAATCAAGTGCTATGATTACATCCCAAGTCCAATATTTTATGTTTTATCTTTCACCGTTTGATTGGGAAAAATTTCTTATTCTATTTGAATTTTTATTTTTATTTTTGTTTCTAATATTCCTTCTATTATAGAAAACAAAATATGATAAGTTGCAACATTTGGTGGTTCTTGTATTGTTCAGGTCAGAGAGCTCATTAAGCAATTTCCTGCTTCTGTGCCTCTTGCCTTGGTTCTTAAAAAATTTCTCGCTGATCGAAGCTTGGATCACTCCTATTCTGGCGGTCTAAGTTCTTACTGTCTGGTAAGTGTTTATATATCATCTGGTTTTCTCATAATTGTCAAGGTTATGCAGTATATCTGGTTTAATTGTATGGCCTAAAGCCAAGAAATTGAAATCATTGCAAAAGTCCAATATCTTATAAGCACCTGCAGATAAAGATTTTCTAATAATACCTCTTTTCTAGTGGAAAACAACACAAAGTCGCCCCTTTTTCTTAGTCATTTCTGTGGAGATAAATGCCATGGGAGATAATTGAACAAGATGTATATACATGTGTATATATCACTTTTCCATGGCTATATGTGATGTTTTGAGTTTTTGTACACGCATATAACAAAGTCTCAAAAATCAACAACTCTATTGCATAAAAAGTCCTCAATAAGGTTTTATTTGTAAACTGTTTTGTAGGTTTTGCTAATAACACGGTTTCTTCAACATGAGCACCATCTTGGTCAGCCTATTAAACAAGTAATTCCTTCATCTTTCTTGTCCTTCATAGGTTAAATCTGTTCACAATTTAAGAGTATAGAAAGAACAAACCGTTGGACAATCTCTTTTAGCTCAAGCTAATTTATGATTTGTATCATTTGGCAGAATTTGGGCAGCCTTTTGATGGACTTTCTGTACTTCTTTGGGTGAGAAATGTTCTTGGATATTCATGTAAATTTTCATAGTAGTAGATGACAATGTACTATTTGACTATAATTATATTCTTTAAACTTGGAATCAGGAATGTTTTTGATCCACGCCAGATGCGCATATCCATCCGAGGTAGTGGACTTTATATGAAGCGAGAAAGAGGGCTTAGGTCAGAAGAGTACTTAAATAAAATTTTCTTTTTGTCCTATAAATTGTATTTTATCAGATTCTAAACCGTACTTTATTTTTCAGTATTGATCCAATTCACATAGATGACCCCCTTTATCCAGCCAATAATGTAGGAAGAAATTGCTTTCGCATTCACCAGTGCATCAAGGTCAGCATTTCCTTCATAATTTAAAAAAGAGAGAAGAGTTGTTGTATTTGGTATCGGAATTGTACCATTAATGGACCTCATTGCTTTAGATTCATTACTGGACCTCGTTGTTTCAGATTCTAAGCTAGTAACAAAATCCAAACCCCCTACTAGCCTTTGAGTGTAATGTTATTATGTATTTTATGGGGAAGGCTGACAAGGGGTCATATTATATTATAGTTTTATTCAAGAAAATAGTCAGATCAGGTTAAACTTAACATGCTAGTAGGTCAAGAATGCTGAAAAGACTCGTTACTTATTTGACCCGGTCGGATTGACTCGGGGCAGCCCCATTGCAAGGCCATATTCTCAATTTTGGATTAGGATAGGGGATATATATGCTTTTAGATTTTTGTTCATTTTTATCTCTCTTTTATGAAGTATGTCAGGCTAGTAGGGGGTTTGGATTTTGTACTTCAATTTTAACAAAAAGATAGTGATTAAGTATCAAAAGATGTGATTGGCTGCCAGTGAGTGGGCCAGGACCAACTTTAACTGGGTTGGGTCAAGATTTGGCAGCCCCTACCTACTTGTTCAGGTCTTATGCCGGCATGTATGGGATATACTGCTGGAGGAAAGTAAAAAAAGGTATATAAATATAAAATGATGACATGTAGGCTTTTGCTGATGCATTCTCTCTGCTGGAGAGAGAGATAGAAAACTTGTCAGGAGAGTGTACTGCTGCTGCAACATCTTCAAAATTAAGGTTACTTCGAAAAATCATCCCCACCATTGATTGCAATGAACGAACTTGAACCATGCCTCATCTTGTACGCCTTCTGATGCTTATTATCGTGAGATATGAAATCTCCCTGTAATAGTTCCTGTTCCAGAGGTACTGTCTGTAATCATTAATGTTTTGATGGTTTTGGATTTCCCTCTTTGACTGAGATTGTTTGTTGGTTTACTATTTCCCAGGAATGGCAGAGCCTGGTGGAGACTAGTTGGATTTTGAATTATTGCTGTGCTAGCCTTGTACTGGCCAGTGTTGCAGTAAAGTCATGAGCAGGCAGTGCCATAGATCCAGGTTGTTAGTCTAAGAATTATATGTGATCCCACAACCTCCATACAAGGTATGGGAGTTGCTGAAACTTTATTTTGGTCAATAAAAGATCGCAACCTGATGCAACTTGCTGGTACTGGACTTGTGAGCATGTGATGCAACTTGGCAACTATAGGGCTCAAAAGACCTCTTGGTTGAAAGAATGACTCTCTCTCACCCCCCCCTAAAATCTCTAACAGTGGTGTGGTAACGAGATAGATTGTCATTCTTTGATTATATTACCAATGAAATTTCTGCACCAGTTGCTTCAATAGAACCTGCATATCCTTGTATAGTCCCACCTCTTTGTTCATAGAATTCATCGGAGGCGAGTGTTGCCACTGTTTATTGTACTTGTACAAGCTAGTGTGCATAATGTACTTATTTTGGTATAAATTATGTTAGATACAACTTCATATGATTCATCATATGCAATACTGTGGTACTTGTTAATCTATGCAGAGTATGAATCTACTAGCTAAATGTGTCAGCCTGATATGCTAGAATATTTACGTGGCCCTTTTAGGACAAGAAGAAACATTAATGGAAAGGAGGATCTTGTTTGAGTCTGAACCCCATCGATGAGCTCTTTTCAATTCCAGCTTTATTCCAGAAGCTTCCACCACTCCCGCTCCGTTTAGCTAACGTACTATGGGTCTGCACCATTTTTGTTCTAGTTTCGTACTATTTAATAAACTATACAATCTCACAAGGCTTCATTTGTCGTTTGATCGTTTAGCTGATTTCAGATCTCTATTTTCTACGCACTATTGGGAGTATTGCTTCATATGATCTAAACAGATTGTAGAGGTGCCACTTGTTGTTCCCCCCACCTATTAAGAGTTGGAGACCTCAACTTCCAAAAATAATACCAGACGCTCAGTGGATCAATAACCGTCAGGGAGGTCTTCTCATGTATTTAATATGCATCATGATACTAAATTTAACCACAAAGTATTAATGTGTACTGTGTAAGACAGCTTGTCCCGGAGGACAAACCAACAAAAAGCTTAAGCATCTTTTGTAGAGCTCTATTTTCTGATATAAAATAATTACTACTAGGCTCATTAAATAGTTGTTTACAAATTACAGCTCGACTATTTTTTGTTGACTACCAAAACTTCCTGTTGTACTGTCCACAGTAAAAATATATATATATAATTTAATCTAATAATATCCAAAAATTCTTCAACCGCGATGCTAAAACAAAAGGAGCTTCACTTTGGAAACCTCCCATTCTGCCCCAGCTTTGGTGCCTTTAAGAGATGCACACTCTTCACAAAACCTTTTCCTATTTGACCTACCTCCTTTAGTATGCCTAATGGATCCATTTTTATCTCTTCCTCTTCGTCTCTGCACCGTTTCTGAAAAAGATGAATATAGAAATAAATATTATTACTACTCTAGATACAGGTGGAACATAAAATAAAATTTGAAAATGAGAACGATTTAGAAACCGTGTCCACACACTCCAACAAAAAAAATTTATATATATATATATAGAAAAAGAGGAACAAAACAAGTTTGGAAGTACCTTTGAATTATTTTTCTCCCAGGTGATACCAATGGCGTCTCCACCAATTTTGTCATACCACAACTTGAACGTGTCATGGAACTCACTCTATAAAATTCAACATTCACCAATGTTTAATATACTCTGACATGCGTGCCAAACTTCAACTACTCCAGATTACATAATAAGAAAAGGACTCATATAATTTGGAACCTGGAGATCACGCAAGAAATATCGAGTTGGGTCAAAATTGACCAATATCTTGTCTCTCGCCTCCATCAAACTTTTTGTACCACCTTTAAGCGGTAAGTAGCAGTTGAAGTCCTTGGTTGGTTTGCCCCATGTCACCAGTTTACCTAGGTTGTTATTTTGCAAGTCTTAGGCATGCATTTGTACATAATGAGTGTGTGCCAGTAAAAGTAACATGGTGGCAACAGGATTTTAAACATTAAAGAAGGTTTTAACGAGAAAAGAAATTAGCAAAATTTCAGAAGTATCTATGAGGCAAACCTTTAGGTTGTTGAGAGGGGAAGAGTAGATGCTGGGGTTGTGGCAGCTTGTTAGGGTGAAGGAGAATCACCGCATCATAATTTGTCAGAGGGGTTCTAAATACACACTGTAACCCACCAAAAAATTAACAGTTATGTAAAATAGGGATGGATTTGTGAATTTTATTACTAATTGAGACCTAAGACATAATCATCACTTTGGTGAAGACAGTCCCCATCAAATAACCATTACATATGTACACCGGACTACCAGAGATGCAATCATCCAATCCAGCACAACTGCCTCAAGGAGTGGTACTAACAAATTACACCGAAGTACTTCAATTACGTTTCTCAAAAGAAAAAAGAAAAAGAGGCAAATGAAAGAAAGAAAGCAAAAGGATTTCTCTTATTTGCTAAAACATTAATGCTTCCAAAGATACAGGACTTCCAGCATTAGCTTGAACCCCGTGAGAAAAGGAACAGTAGGATGCTAAAAGAGAACACAACTCTATATTACCAAAAAAATCATGATAGGAAGGTGCAGTATAAGTCCTTCCTATCATCAAAAGGTTTTGTAGCAGTGATCTCTACTCAAGGAAGGGGTAGAAGAGGAAAGAATAATGGAGAGGAGGATATCAGAGCCTGATAACCTTGATCCTACGATCGAAATGGGATGGCAGCACGAGAAGACAGCAGAATTGCTAAAACCCTCTTCAACCCATTTTTGGACCCACCAAATTGGGGTGTAAGGAGGCTACAAAAATATCTCTCTCCTGTTCCAAAGCACCTATCATTCCCTCAATCTAACCTCATCTAGCTACCATATTGTTGGTTCCAGACAAGTCCATCCTCCACTCTCCCTCTGTCTCTTTGCAAACTCTGCATATCTTCCAAGGAAAACCCCCCATTTAACCACACAGGAATCAAAAGTCTTACTTGGTTACATCCAGTTGTCTAAATGCTGTAACTAACTTAGGTAACCAAGCCTCTTTTTTCATGATGCTCTGAGTCGGTGCAAAAAAATTGGGGCCTTACCACCCATGTGTGTCTAAATGCTGTAACTAACTTAGGTAACCAAGCCTCTTTTTTCATGATGCTCTGAGTCGGTGCAAATAAATTGGGGCCTTACCTCCCATGTGTATTCATTAGGTGCACCATCAGTGATTATACCCGTCAAAAGATCAGCACTGCTTCTGGCATAAGAAGCAATCCTCTTAAGCACCTAGAAATTTAGACACGACAAATAAAGCTAACTTAATTTTCAATTGGAAAAATTAGATATTGCTAAACCAGGTTCACCATAGTAGCTACAGCATGCCATCAAGCAGCACTTGATGCAGTGTTTTGTTGGTGCCTGAGATCGTATATTTTCGGTCTCAATCACTACCAAAATATAAGCTTCCAGACATTGTTTAGGCAAACAGAACACCCAGTGCGAGTGAATGTCAAGCTGGCAAAAATGTGACCTAAGAGCATCCAAAAACCACAAGACCCGAATCCAACCAACCCAAAACCTAAAACAATCTTAAGATGACACATAACATCGTAACATCAAAGCAGGGGACATTTGATCATATCAGGAGTTGCCAAAGAACCCTAACCAGAAACCAAACCCAATCCAGATTCAAACCTGGCCCAGCCTTCCATTTGACACTAACTGGTATTTATTTTATTTCCAGAAAAGGAAACAAATGAACTTACCAACTTACTAGGGGAGAACTTGGTCCAGGCTTGAGATTGTTTATCATATGATGTTGCAATGTACATAGCCACATCCAATTCACCTTCATTTTTCTCTTCCATCTTTCTACATGACAAAAAATTCTCCTACAATTTGGGGAAAAAAAATATGTACTATTAAGTTCTTTACCACTAGCAAATTATACAACAGCTTCATGAAGCAAAATATATTTCACACTGTGATCCCCCGAGGTTGAAAGTACGCAATTTGGTTTTGGTTGCAAACAACCAAATTGCTATCTGTAGCTTGTGGAGTCTAACAGAAAAAAAGGGAAAGAAACATTTAGAATCGAGAGTTCAAAGACAGGTGGGGTCTTACATCAATATCTTTCTCATCTTCTGATGTGAGATCATTATTTATGTCAACAACCAATGGAGAGTATGCCCAGTCAAAGTTAGCCAGCAGCCGCAAGAACCTATCATAATTAGTCAACTACTTATAATTAACAAGCAAAAAACAGAAAACTAAAAATTCAGTACAATAACAATACACATCACGAGCACATAAAATGATAACAATGAATTTTTACCTTAGGAAACCGGTAATGCGTGAACAAGGAGCATGAAATGGAAAATGTCTCAAAAATAAATGAGCCACCACCAACTCAATTACCTCTTCTGCAAAATATGAAGAAAATAGGTGTGCAGATACCCATCTCTTTGCTAACCTATGACAGTTACATCAGAAAAATAAATAAAAAGGATAAAAGTAATTAATGTTAACTTTCTATGCCTGGAGTAATAAGAAAGATGGAGTGATAAATTAGAAAAAAAATAATAGCTGGAAATTTGAAATGCCTGGAACTTTCTCTCTGAGATAGTTCAAGGTACTTTTATAAGACAAAACTCAAGGGCAGAAATGAATGAGTTACTAACGATGTTGCAGTACCTGACAACTGAACCGTACATGGGAAAACGACCGTGCAAACCATTTATCATACTCGAATGCTGACTCTTCATGAATAACTCCTTGTCTATGCTAGGATGAATACTTTTCCCCTTGCCACTCATAGCTATCAGAATTAAGAGAAAGAATATCAACTCAATAATCATCATAATAAGACGACCAAAATAAGAACTGCAGGCCCAGCACAGCTGGTGATGGCCCTGACCTCTGTAAGGAGAGACATGGGTTCAACTTTTACAAGAGTCATCTAAAAAGAAATGGATGTCAGTGCTAACGAAATCTTAATTTATAGAAAACAAAGAAAAAACTAAGATAAATGGCCAGCACTTGTTTTTCTCATTTCTTCTAGTGGAAAATGAAACATACTGAAAATTCATTCCTATACTGAAATAAGTAAGATAGAGGACTTATGATACATAGAGCTTGCACAATCAGACTTGAATTCAATGACTTGCCCAATCCAATAACTTAAAAATGAAAATCCAATGGACCCAAATGCAATAGATGCCAAACAAAATTGAACCAGAAAAGGATGGAAACTAGTTAAATAAGACATGCCTGGGTGCCACCACAAGACACAATAAATTCTATTTCAAAGAATGTCATATGTATAGATTTTAATTATACAGCAGGAAAAGCAGGAAACACAAACCTAGACTCGTCAAGGTACTGAGAGCTCTTTCATGAAGGATCTTAAGAGAGAAAGAAAAGCCTGACGTGTGAACATTCACCTCTTCCTCACTGGCCGTACAAATCATTCCCCATCTCTCCTCGAGGCTAAGTTTTTTCAATTGTTAGAATATTAACTAATTGGGAGAGAGAATTATACTTTTGTTTGTTAATACAAAGAAGGCACTAGCCAGCAATTAAAAAAAAAAAGCAAGAGAGAACCGCAAATATTGTATGATATCAATAGTATATTCCCGAACTCAGTGGACACGACACAGAGCTCTTCTATGTTAATAAATATTAGAGTTCCTTTTCTCTCATGCTAAAGGCTGTACCTCTTTCCAATTCTCAAAAGAAATGCTGATTTCGTCCTCTCAATTGCTACGGGATCCAATGGCCAGTTACCAGACCCCTCCAACTGTGATCATTATTCATAGCAAGAATGTATGAGAAGTGACAATTCCCAAAATCACAAAAAATAAAACTATCATGTATATGCCTTAAAAAGTGAAAAACTAGCGTCCTCCGGAAAATGAGAAATATCTCCAAGCCACCATAAAAAAATATATATCTCTAAAAAAATAACGAAAGCACTCCTACATTCTACCTCAATTCAGAAGATGAATGACAAGTCATTTTGATAGCTGCATAAGATACTTCACACATTTCTAAGCGTAAGCATTATGTTTTTCATTTTGCAGTGCTAAAGCATGAAAATGGCCCAAAAGATCGAGGAATACAAGAGGATACCTGAATCAAAACATCCATTGATGGGATACAAGTCAAGGCAATGCTTTCTGTGCTCTTTATTGAGAGCTTTTCATGCACCAAAGGATGAGGCAAGGGGGGGAACACCGATGCATGTCTAAAAGCTGTACATTAAGGTACACAAACATATAAAGGGTTAAACAATAAATCCATTTTTAGGTCCCCCCCCCCCCCCCCCCCCCAAAAAAAAAAAAAAAAAAAAATCAAGCAATTATTGAACTAACCCTCAACTAAACTCCAATCTAACCTCAAAGGACAACTAATCAAGCCTCGATCCAGCCAAATCCTGTCTCAATTAATGGAATAAATCCTAAACAGAACCCAATTTCTCCTGAACCTTTAGCTGTACAATGTGTTTGAACCAATCCTATATTTTTATTTTCCTCAGCTATGCATTGATATGGCAAATCAACTCCGCACAAACCAAAAAACACAAGTGTCTTAAAATTAGTATACATACTATCTGGACTTCTACATAATGGTCATTTGGAATGACTAAAGAGGCAGTGAAATGCAGTATATTACTTGGAAATGAAACATACCTGGGTCGAGAGGCTGTACAGTAGACACTTTAAGAGGAATATCATCCAAAAGCCGCAGCCTTTTGGACAATGTCTCAAATGCCTCCATCAGCTTACCAGAATGTGACACCGGATCTATCAAAGTAAAAATTACAAAAAATGCATTACAAACATATTCAATGCATTTCGTAGAATAAAAATCTGCCACAGTATACTCGAACAGGATCTTGACGATGACGCAAGATGGCAACAGCCTCACCAGTGGACTACTAGATTGCTTGTTCCCAAAAGCAGATAGACACAATTAGCCATGGCTGGAAAGTTTGACTACCATCAAGTAATATCCTGGTACAGAACATACTAAATTAAGAATAGGAGCACCTTTTCCATTTAGGTGTAGACAAAAGTCAAGCTGATCTACACTATGAAATAAATCTTGGCTTGCTAGTTTGAAATGCCGATGAAGCACATACTCCACTATTCTTTTGATTATTGCATGCCTCTCCCATGGGTCACACTCCCACACTGCAACAAAAAAAAAGTTTGTAAGTAAACATTATTGGTGAGTACTATATTCATCTATCTAGCTTCTGCTTGCTGTTTATCTTTACTGTCCATTTAATGCTTAAACTGTACTCACCCTGTTTATTGCTATATTCATCTCAGTACTCATTTTATTTGTGTTTTTTCTTTTCATTTTGTTTAATGTGCAATTTGTACTTATTTGGGTTTTCTTATCATGCTATGAAACCCAATCATAGTCACAAAGTCAGTTAGAGATAGATGCGCAAGACCTAAAACATTTCCAGGGGCATATACAACAGTTAAAAATAGGGGAATAGAAATTGCCTGTGCTTTCAGCAATGTTTCCATCTTTGAACCTCCTGAGCTCAGCCTTTTCTCCCCAGAATTTTCTAAATTTTATTACCTAAAACAGTTTACAAAAGTAAAAGCTTCTATATAAAAAAAGAAGGAAAAGAGAAAACACTTTTGCCAATTCATAGTTCATACAAGAGATATCAAACTTAAAATTCAGCACAAGTGGCAAATTAGAATGACTCCCTCTTTCAGAGGTCAAAATATATAAACTGTTCTATCTTTAAATTTACAAGCAATTCAAAAATATTTTGACAAACAAAATAACAATCAGAATAATATATATATCATAAATTAATCTTCTTGCAGTTATTCTACCCCTCCCTCAATTAAAGATTTTCATTGATTAAAAGAAACTAGAAACTGTAATACGATTTTCAAACTGATCGTCTTCCCCAAGATGCTTCTTTCTCTTTCTGTGTGAAATATGCAGCTAAAAATGAAATACCTCGTCTTTGTTTTCAGCACTAGGTCCAATGTCAACTATTCGAAAGCTCTTCTCTTGGGAAGAAAGCAATACACCAACAAGTACGGGTTCCTCCCCAAATTTCATGAAACCCTACATTCCAAGATTGAAACAATTAGAAATTACATTGGATGCAAACCAGAGGTCACGGACTCACAGATATTGAGGAACACTAAAATCAGTATTGTTGCAAATGAATTGGAAAGAGGATTAGATCAATTGTTTTAAACTACTAAGAGGCATCATTTTTTAATTTTTAGGGCGCCAACAGGGGCATATTAAACATTCTCACTTTCTGGAGTTTCTCATGGACAAATTTAATAACATTTCATATAACGAAAATTACCCACATTACAATAAAGAGAAAAGGTGCACTACAGTTGGATAACCTGGTAATACTGAAAGCAAACATATAATCTTACATCATGAATGTTCCAATTTGATGGGGAATTTCTCCAAACAACCCGCACCAACTTTGACCGATCAGTCAACCCTTGAGAGAGGAGCAGATGTATGTCCCTTTCACACACCCTCCACCGCTCCTCATCCATGCAAAACCCCAGGCCCAGAACCCTAGAATTCTCTTTCATGTTTATCCTGTTGCGACGACAACATAACATTCTTTCAGAAAACCATTTTCACTTCCTTTAAAAAAGTATTGACTCTCAAAGAAAGGCCAATGAGGTTCTGTCAGACTTCATGTGTATCCAGTGATTCACGTAAAATTAAATGGCAGCCATTAGAAAACTATTTTGGGTCGAATTGTTATTCATTGATTAATGTAAGTGCCTAAGCTAATCAGATTATTTAGAATCAAGACGCTGCCAGGAGTACCTTAAGCAAGAATCAAATTTAGAAGCAAAGTCGACCTTGGTCATAAATATCTCCTCAAAACCATCATCGTTACGTTTCTCGAGGCAATTAAGTGTAGAAACTGCCTCGTCTTTAAGCTGAAAGACATTACATCAGAAGGGGGGCAGACAGATAAATGTGGAGGATAAAATGCCCATGCAATTACATCAGAAGGGGGCTGATAGATGTCTGTGGAGGATTATAATGCCCATGTTGTTTAAGCCCATCATGCTTATGTTTTTATTTGCATAAAGAACGTCGATCGCATTCTTTCTCAAGGGTAATGCATTCACATCCAAAATTTTAAAATTCAGAGTTCATATTGAACAACATCAAAAGGTGTAAAGCTCAAGGCACCAAATTATTCGGAACAAACAGTCAATTTGTATGCCTCTTGGACTTGTAAAAATAACTCCAGATTTTATGACTTTTGACATGAACATGTTATGTTACTCACAATATGAGCAAGAAAACCAGTTCACATATTTGATTTAGAATTTTGAATTATTAGTAGTTTAAAAAAATGCATGTTAGGGCACAATAAATATGAGGATCCCGGCCACACAAGCATGCACATAAGCAGACATACAGAGAGGGGGGGGGATGTACCTCCAAAAAGGCAGCTCTTGTCATGCGAAACATGAGGTTTAAATGACCAGATACATCAAATAGGAGAACTGGAAATTTCTTGTGTTGATTTACATCCTGAGAAACCCATTCTGACTTAGCACCAATTTCAAAACAAAAAGAAAGCCAATACAGAAAAATTACTTGAAAATAAAATCAACCAGATGAAGAGAGAAAAGACCTCCTTGGAGATATTATACTGCCTAGGTGGATGAAGAAAGAGGCCTTTTTCCCATGCATTTGAAGTTCCTAATATAAGAATTTGAATTGATAAAAAGGTATCATGCACCAAGAAATGAAATTTAACTGATAAGTATCAATCTCATTTTATAGTTTGAAACATACATGTAGGTCCCTGTAAACAATTACCATGCTGAGTTCCATACCAGTACCCACAGGCAGGATACACAGCATAATACTAATATACATAACTGTGCTGGACCGCTGGATTCTTTTTTCCATGCCATGAAGTGCATTTTGACCACAAAACCACAATGCAGTCACCTTGATGCTAAACTATTTATAATAAAAAAGTGGTGATGTGTAGAGACATTCTGACAAGGCTGTTTGAAAATATTTGTTTATAGTGAAATGGCAGTCTGCATCTACACAATATTGCCCAAAATTAGTATGGAGATTCTCCATTACCCCTCATTTGCCAGCTTCCTTTTATTATGTTTTCTTTGTTGTTTCTCCATTACCCCTCAATTTGTCTATTTGCACAGATGTGAATTAGCATTTAGCAGTAATGATGTTATTATTATTTACTGATAGGAAGGAGATGAAAGGACAGGTCTTTTAGTTTCTACTGAGATAAAATCACCTCAATTCCATTCAATAACTATAAGCCCATTATTTTGTACTATATTGTCCATCCTTATCATCTAAAACATGTGTTAAGCAACAGAAGGATCCTGTTGCTTTCAAGGTTTATATACCAAATTGCACCATTTACAGATCAAGGACAAACTTGTTTTTCCGAAGTAGTATCAGTGTTCAAATGTGCACTTTTGCCTGTTTTGGTTTCTATTGAGTTTATTCATTTTTAAATTCACCAAAGACCACACATTATTTATGATCATATATTATAGTTCTTGTGATGTACAAGTGTACCAACCAATATACTTGATGATGACACGAAATATCTGACGTGCAGTCATAGATTTGCTAACAATATTCCCTGCAGACTGCGTTGTCAGACAAGCCACAAGAACAGATAACAAGTATCCATTAATGCAATCATGTGTATATACCGTTCTTCTTTGCCGCGCCCAGACCTAGATAAATTAGAAGTAAATTTCAAATTAAAGTTTGTATTTTCATATCTGTACTTATTTTCTTTCAACTAGGGTTGATGGATCAAACCCCCAACCCTAGTTGATTGTTATAATGCCTTGTTATGTAAAGTGTGTAGACAACTACACTTTATTTATTAACACAAATTACATTATCATTAATTAACTCATTCTATCAGGCTTAAAGAATATAGAAAATGTCTGGCTGCCTTGTGAATTGTGTCCAAGATTGTATTTTATTTTTGTATTAGTAAATACCATTGTGTTTCATTTCTAGCCTACCCCAACATTTTTGAGACTAAAGGCTTGGTGGTTGTTGTTGTTGTTGTATTAGTAAATACCATCCAACATTTCTCATGCTTGTCCCTAACACCATAATATACTTGGCATACTTGTAAATAACATTCATAATGTGATAACGTGTGCATGATTCCTCATATACAAATGAAATCTCTCCTACTCCAAATAGACCTTTTTAAAACCCAAAATAAATAAAAAAAAATTACTCAGACTTTGAGATTCTAGGCTTGACTCTGGTGCTGAACTTGTGTTGTGGGCAAATAACCCAGATAATCTTAGGTGTTAACAACAAATCAAGAAAATATTGGTTCACCATCTGCCAACACTGTAAAAGTAGCTTAAATTTGAACAATGACTGAAGTATATATGGAAAACAGATACCCGACCAATCATAGTTGAAACTCCAACGAAAACCATACCTTCAGCAAAATCAAGGCATCCACAAGGCTTCTTGACTCAAGAAAAACTTTTCTGACGAACTCTGAATTCTCTTCCAAAAACATGTCTTCTAACATGCTGGTGTTGTAATTTGGCGTAGGTTGAGTAATGCCACCTTTGATAATTAACATAACCATAATGGCAGTATTAATAAAAACATATTTAAAAGTAAATATAAGTATTTAACCAACCCCCCACCCCCAACAAAAGAGGAAAAAATCTGAATTAAGCCTAAATTGCAAAAGTTCCTCAGTTATAAAAAGATGTCAAAAACTATCAAGACATAAAGATATGTCATCTTGAGAAATTACTAGTACCAGCAACAAATTCTCATAATTAAAATAGAAATAGTAATAAAGATACAAAGTCCCTAAGTAAACAAGACATACAAGTACGTTTCAATCATGCATACCCTGGGAAAATGAACGAATATTGTTTCTTGATAAATTTAGCTTAGAAACGTTGAACACAGCTGAAGCTGTTGGGATTATCCTCAGGGAAAAGGAACCTTCAGGAAGCCCTGTAGCTGAAATACAAAAGACTTAAAAATTTTAATTGGCACTTAATAGTTCAAGTAAGGCTTGAAATGGAGTTAACTTATGACTAAGTGCTATTTGAGCCAGGGAATTTCAGACTTATTTAGGTCAAAAGAAGTACTGGTATCACAGTTGAGTATACACCTGTTCCCACTACATACAAGCCAAAAGAACATACAAAATCAAGTTCAGTTAGTAACGCCCCATGTATCCAAAGCCCTTAATGGTGCAGACCATGGCAATAATTACTCTGAATAAACTGACTTCACAACAGGGATGTCTTGTGGAGGCAAATGTCCAGTAAAGCACAGTAACAGAAACTTATAAGTGCCCCCTGTATCAAATGACCTCAATGGTGCAAGCCATTCAAATAATTACCCTGCTAAAACCGACCTTGCAACGAGGATACTTGTGGAAGGAATCTGTACCAAAACAGAACAGTAACTGGAAAAAAGGTTTCCAGGGCAATTAACCCAATGGTGCTCTAAGCCTAATTCACCTCATTGAATTCGCAGAATAAAACACGGTAACAAAAAAAAAAAAACCTGGGTACACAAGAAGAACAGGTTTTCGCCCCTCGCCACTGAAGGTGGACCATTGGACATTGCAAATTGAAGACTCTGATTTTAAGTATTTTTCAATTACGCAGAGATAAAGACATCTCTTTGCATGGTAGCGATAATTCAAGTAGTCCTTCTCATGAAAGCATTCCTAAAGTGTAACAATTAAAAAGAAATTAACAACATCCTTTCAGAGAACTCATCAGAATGATTATTTCCCTTTTTCTTTCAAGAGAAAAAAAGGTGGATAATAACTGACGATTTGAAACATCAAACTAAAGACCTAGTAATGGGACCTCCAGTGTTGGTAATATTTCACCTAGTTCACAGCACAAATTTTTTCAACATTAGATTGTCTCTCTTTCTAAAGAATACTGCTGTCTAATGGACAGTTGAAGGTAAGTAAGAGAAACTCCACTTAAATTAAGGATGATTGACTTAGCTCCGAAATAGAGGATTATTGCCTAGGTTAATCAATTAAACAAGGTCACAAGTAAAATAAAGCTAAAAAGAAGAGTCCTGGTGAAGGACAGTCAGCTTTTAGTTCTGTAATTAGGAATACCTGGGACTAAAAGTTTGACAAAATCAGTGCCTCAAGAGTCAATTGATGGTACTTTGTTAATGGATCTGCCCAGTTTCAATAAATAAAAACAATCCGAAACTAATTGCTCTGACTGAGGGTTAATTGAGACTGGACAAGGTCAAATTGTGCCTTTTAATGCATTGTCTCAAGAGCTCGGACATGAAAATTCAGTATCATAGTCAGTTACTACAGAATTCATAAAGAATCACAAAGATTTCAGGTCATTTCACCTTTGGCATCTGGACCAAAATATCAGCACTAATATCTGGCTTCACAACTGCACCAAACGAATAGCTCCCTGCCACGTGTGCATTCATTGGCCTCCTAAAGGTGAGCCGCACCTTATCCTGCTTCACCGAAAGGTCTCGCACAAATCCGGAAGCAGCATCCGACCCCACTTCTTGGTCAGGTATCGAGAGAATTGCATTAATAACAGAAGAAATGGCTCCTTTGACAATTTCTGACTCCCCGTCACTGAGCCGGACCTCCTTTATGAGCTCCGTCAATTTCAGATCCGTTGAATCGGATTCTAGCCCCATTATGCTCGACAGACGGATAAAAGAGCGAGTGTGCGTGTGTTTTGGGACTTATTTTTCAGGCGTGCACGGGGAAGGAGACCAGATGGGGGGGCGCAAAGAGAGCGGTTCAAGGCTTTGAGCTGCTCGCGCAAATAAGAGACGAGAGGTGAAAGGTTTAATTAGGGTTTTAGTTGTGCTGAGTGAGTGTGGGGAATTCACATCGCCTCAGTTACCTGACCGAAGACAATTACAATCGGACAATTATTTTAGCCTCACACGAATCTCAGAACGAACTCACAGTCTCTATGGGTATGTCTGAATCGTGCAAGGATTAGTGTAAGAATAGAGATTTTTTGGTTAGTGATTGAGAATAGTGCTAATCCAAGAGATTCAAAAATAGCATTAACTTTGACTATTCCGAATTAGTAGAAATGTTGTTTGAGTTTATGTTTAGAATAGCAATGGAGTAAAGAAATATAATAATAATTTATTTATTTTTATTTTTTCAACTAACTTTTATATTTATAATGGCTTGTTAAATATATATGAATCATCATATTTTCAATAATACTTCAATCTAATATTTAAATTAGTATTATATTATATTAATAATTAAATTAATATTATTTTATTTTTAAATTAATATTGAATTTAATACTAATTTAATATTTAAATTAATATTATTTTATTTTTTATTTACTATTTAAATTAATATTTAAAGTTATACTGTATTACATTTAATATTTAAAAAATTATTATATTATATTTATTTAATACTAATATAATATTTAAATTAATATTATAGTAAATATTTAAATTAATAGTTTATTTAATATTAATCTAATTTGATATTATAGTTATTTAATACTAATCTAATATTTCAATTAATATTATATTACATTTTACATTTAATATTTAAACTAATATTATATTATATTTAATCTAATATTTTATTTAATACTAATCTAATCTGGTATTCTATTTATTTAATATTAATCTAATCCGGTATTATATTTATTTAATATTAATCTAGTATTTAAACAAGAGGAGGGATCGGATTACACCACTATTTTGGTGACATGGTGTGACAATGTCCATTTTTGAAATTTCAAAATCCAAATAGTCGATCCAAACCGTTCAATATGATGAATATATTAAGAGTAACTTGGAAATCAAATTTTACATTTTTCTGAATTTTTTTACTATTTATTAAGTATTTAACAAAATCGCTATATTCAGACTGTTGAATTTTTGAACCCCTCTAAATAAACCAAAAAAAAATTCAGAAAAATGTAAAATTTGATCTGTAAGCACATTTTAACATATCCATCAAGTTGAACGGTTTGGATCGACTGTTTGGACATTGAAAATGGACGGTGTCATTCCATGTCACCAAAAAATGGTGTCATTTGATCCCTCCTCTTTAAACAAATATTATATTATATTTATTATTTAAATGACTACGATATAATATTTAACCTAACATTTTATTTAATATTAATCTAATTTAATATTATATTTATTTAATACTAATCTAATATTATATTATATTTAGTATTAATTAAATTTTTATTTAATACTAATTTAATATTTAAGCATTCTTTAATTAAGAGGAATCAAATATTTTATTAATATCACTATCCCCACTAGAGTTATTCTTGCTAACCCACAATTTCTTTGAATTAGTAAAATAAAACTATTCTTGAGCTAATCTAATTTGCTAATTTGTATTTGGATGACCAAGATTTGATAATAGTGGAGCTAACCCAAGAATAGCTCTATTCTTGGGTGATCCAAACACACCCATACAGGATTGAGTTTGATCCGGCTTACAGGCAATTCTCAAAAAAAAAAAAAGATTGAGTTTGATCCGGCTTACCGTCAGTTTTAGGCCATGTTCGGCAGCAACTCCAACTTTTACTGTTCACGTGATTGATTTTTTTTCCCCACGTAAACAGTAAAAATCAGTTCAAAATTTTCATAGCCTATTCTTATTTCCATTCCTTTGAGCCCACTGAACAGGGCCTTAATTTGCTCAAGTCAGGGATCCAATGTGTGTGGGGGGGAGGGAATTCACGTCCCCTTAGGCGAGTCCATATCCTCTTAGGGAACATAATATTTATGTTTAGATTCAAATCGTATGATCAGAATCTGAGCCAGTTCAACCTAAGGTGGAATGCACAGATCTCTTTAATATTCGTGTGGATTCTAATGGACGGTCAAATCTAAACATAAATATTTTGTTACCGGAAGTGGTGTCATTGTATGAATTTGGCTACTGGCTACACTGGTGTACGTAAATAACAAGAAACTTTCTCCTTTGTTTGTCTTATTACGAGCTATTTTTACAAAATGTTAGAACAAGCTATTATAATAAAAACAAATGTCAATTTCACTATTCTTGCTATTCTAATATTGCAACCAAACATAATTGGGGTGTGTTTGGATGGAACAAGAATAGCACTAACTCGAGAATAGTACTATTCTTTTGAGCTATTCAACATTTAGATGGTTCAAGAATAGCATTAACCTACTATTCTTTGTTTGTCTTATATGGGTTAGCTCGCTATTCTACTAATCCAACCAAAAGTTGAATTAGCTACTATTCTCAAACTTGAGATCAGCTCTATTTTTGCTTTATTTCTTGTTTCATCCAAACGTATTAAGGAATTAAATCTGGACCACTTGAGATAGAGCAATAGCTCAATTGGTAAGGATAAAAGGTGTTATTCAAGGATTGAGAATTGTTAACAACTTTACATTTTTGGAAGATTTCAAAAAGGAATTTGAACCTTTAATTAATCAAGAAAAAAAGATCGTTCAATAAAAGACAGCTTTATATCTTTCAAAAACTATATAATTACATATATTTTCTTACACCCTTTTTAGATGGAGATTAGAGGGAAGAGGAGGTGAAGAATAGAAATAAATGGAATGGAATAGGAAAGAAGATTAATATATTTAGCCTCTTCGTTGTTGGATGATTAAAATTTTGAAGGTTGAATATTAACAAGCTATTAAAATATTAATGGAACTAAATTAAGGTAAATATACCTGTACGCGATGTTGCTATTGGGCCAACTGCCGTCGCCTGATTTTCAAGAATCCATAATGCCCTCAAAACTGCTGAAGTTGACATGGGAAAGACAAAGGAGAAATCTGTCATTGCCATTGTGCCAAATAGCAAGAAGATTGTCAAGAATAAAGGCAAGGCAAAGAGCAAGACAAGTAAGGCGCATCCCTCATTCAAAGGCAAAAGTGAAGGAGCTCAAGCGAGCACCTCTAAGGGAAGCAAGAAATGAAATGCTCCTAACTCCAACACGGAGTGATTCTATTGCCATGAGAAGGGATACTACAAATGAATTGCCGCAAGTACAAACATGACTTAGATGAAGGCAGGGTTGAACATAAGCACCTTAAAGGTATACTTGTTAGGAAATTAAATTTAAATTTAGCCACAACTATCCAAGACTGGGTAATGGATACCAGATCATGTGCTCACTTAGTTTCTAATGTGCAGGCACTAAAGGATAAGAGACATCTCTCGAAAGGAGAGGTGGAGTTGAAGGTCGGAAACTGTGCAAGTGTTTCTGCAATCACTATTGGCACTCTTAATCTTCATTTATCTAGTGGTTTTTGTTTAAGTTTAAAAGATGTTTATCATGTTTCTTAAGTATACATTATATCTGTATCATGTTTGGATGCAGAAGGCTTTTGTTTTGTAATAACTCTCATATGGTTGTTGAGAAGGATGGTTTATTTTGTGCAAATACTTCATTTCAAATGGATTATATTTGCTTGATTTAGATGATGATAAACATATGTTGAACATCCGTAACAAGAGACTCAAGATGTCTCAAACGAATGAAACACTCTTGTGGCACTATCGCTTTGGTTACATAAACGAGAAACGCATAAAGAAATTGCAACAAGCAAATATTTTAGATTTGCTTAATGGTGAAGTAATTGGAACATGTGAATCTTATTTAACTGGAAAGATAACCAAATCACCATTCAATAAGAAAGGTGAGAGATTAAATGACTTATTGGAATTGATACATTCTAATGTATGTGGTCCAATGAGTACTAGTGCAAGAGATGGTTATAAGTACCTTATTACCTTCATAGATGATCACAGCTGATATGGCTATGTGTATCTTATGAAGGACAAAAGTGAATCCTTTGAGAAATTCAAATAATATAAGAATGAAGTAGAAAACAAATTTAACAAGAGAATTAAGGCTCTACGAACTAATAGTGGAGGAAAATACTTGAGCAATGAGTTTAACACATATTTAAAAGAGTGTAGCATTATACCACAACTTACTCCACCTGGGACACCATAGTGGAATGGTGTTTCCGAGAGGAGAAATCAAATCTTACTTGATATGGTTCGTTCAATGATATATCAAATAGAGCTACCTTTATATTTTTGGGGTTACAGTTCATACACTAAATATTGTTCCATCAAAATACGTTGAGAAAACTCCACATGAGTTGTGGATGGGCAAACCACCCAACATATATTTTCTCAAAATCCGGGGTTGTGAGGCATACGTCATGTTATATTCCTAAATTTAAAAAAAAACATGATTTAATTGCTAAGATGATCATTTCGTCTAATTAAAATTTTTATTAGATTAACGAACGCTCAGATTTACCTGAGTAATATAAAACGAGACTAAAATTTAGAAATATAAATCAAATCCTATGTATATACTACTCGAATTTTAATTATTCGGATCTTGAAATTGAGGGATAAACGTTCAAATATATTATGAAACCTCAATTCGAATTTATAAAGGAAACGTAATTTAGATCAAACGAATGAGTCCTATAACTTCTGAAATTTAGATCATTTATCAATTAATTGAGACGTATTAGAATTTCAGAAACTGGTGAACCCTTGATCTTGAATCTGCACGAATTCTGAAACCATTCTATCCCTTGATTTTGAATGTAAATGAGTATCTGAATTGTTTGAACCCTTGGATTATCACCTAGCACGAATCCTGAAGCACCCCTCTCATTTAAACCCCTCCCCCTCTACATTATCTCTGTCTCCCTGTCTCTTGGACCCGACCCTTGCGCCTCTCTTCTTCTCCCTTGCGCAACCCTAATCCCCCTCTCCTCTCTCTCGCTGATGGCCCGGCCCCACTCGGTTTTTGATCTCCTCCCTGGAGAGGGCGCAGACGAGAGGAACCCCGCCTTTTTCCTTTTGATTGCTGGGTTGCGCGAGTCGTGCTGTCCCGTCGGTTGTCAGAGGCACTGTCCGAGAGCCTTGACTTGTGCGCGATTTTCACCTGCCCAGTGAGAAATTCGTGTCATCCGTACGAGCCTACTCTCTGAGCTTGGCCGTACCCCCTTCTGCCCCTGTGCGTGTGCTGCCTCTCATACTTCGGTATAAGTATCTCTCTCTCTCTCGTTGGGGAATTTTTGTGTTTCCCTTGTACTCATGTGTTGAGACTTTGCTTATTTTCCCCCTCTCCTTGCTCTTTCCCCTCTGATTCGGTTGAGATTGTGAAACCCTAAAATCTAGGGTTTTGTGAGTGTTGTTCCGGTGTGGCTCTTTGCTGTCTTGGTGCTTGCTTGGTGCCGATCGATTCTGTTCTGTTCTGGTGGTGGCCCTGCGGTTCTAGTGTTTGTTGTTGCTGTCCTGGTGTTGATTCCTCTTGCTCTCTCCCTTCTGTGCTTGCTCTAATCGGGTAAGTTAGCCCTTACCTCTTTCTTTGATGGTGCTACGAAATATTGAATTTTTCGGCTTACTCGGGTTGTTGATTTTCCCGGTAAGCTAATGCACGAGGCTATGTTGCCGTGCTTTCTGATCTGACCTGTGCTTGGCTGTGTTCCCTGCTCTATTCTGGTTCTGTTGTCTCTGACTTGATGCCTTGCTTGTTGTTCGGCATGCCTCTGTTCTGGTTTCTTTCCTTGTTGCTGACCTGCGTTGTACTTGTGCTTATGTATGCTGTTGCTTGATGCCTGCCTGGTACATTGTCGAATCTGTGGTATTGTGCTAAATGCAGAAATTTGGCACTGTGACTGGTCTAGTTTTGCATGTTTACCAGTATTTGACTTGACAGGGACCTTAATGCAAAATAAATTTATTAGGGGTCTGAATGGTAAATTATAAGGCCTTAAGTGAATTGTATAAATATAAGGGGCCAATTTGTGAAATGTAAATAGTGAGGCTATGGCCGGCCATGCATGAGAATTATATGTTCTGGACCATGAATGAATAGGGCTTGTATGTTCATAAGCCTTGGGAATAAATTAATTGGGCTCTGATTTTTGTTGGGCTTATTTCCTAATTTATTAATAAATTAGAACAAGGCTTGGGCCTTGATATTAATGAGCTTGACAGAATTTTAAAAGGATATCAAATTATGGTATTTGGAATATTTCCAAAAGGCGTAATTGTCGGATTTAAAACTTGGCTTTTAAAGTTTAAGTTTTATAAGGAATCGAATTAAAATCGAATGCTTACGTAAACTTGAACTAGCTCGGGAAATGATTATACCGTCCAGGGTCTTGATGCCTCGATGATAGCTCATAACATAATTTGAGCAGATACTATAATAACCCGATTGGACACCTGTATGATCCCGAAACAAACCAAATTAAAACACTCCACGCTTTAAATTAAAGTAAAAGTCTAATAAACGAATTTTAAATAAAATTGTTAAACTTTTCAAAACTTTTATAAAGACTCAGTTGTTAATTATTAAAGGACCAATTTATTTAGCAACGAAAAATAATACTTTTGTACTTAGATTCGAAACGACAAATAAATGGTAGAATTAGAATGGTAATAAATAGCGAATTGTGCGACTTAGTTATAAATAATTAAAAACGCGTAAAATAGATAAACATTTCATTTTTAGAATGTTATAAACAAATTATGTATCTAACTTATATAATAACTAAAATGTATTAAACTAATTAGAGTTAAGTTAAAATAAATCAAATAGATAAGTATTTACGATATATTATTAGGTAAGACACGTTTAAAGTTATCATAGCTCACGAACAATTAATTTTGCGAATAATTCGACATTAAATTTCTACAAGCAATATATCTTCAAATTAAATTATTAAGACTATAAATTATTTAGAATTAAAATTAGAATAACTTAAAAATTAAAGTGAATGATCAATATCTGACAAACTTATAAATTAAGATTAATACTAAGCTTGATGGCATGAAAGTAATAATTAATATCTGACTAACCGAATCAGTCAGACTGACTGAATCGGTAATATTTATAAAATCGAAATAATCGAGAAATTAACTTACACATTAACTGGGACAAGGGTTAGAATAAAATTAGCATAGACTTTAATTAGTTTAAATTACGTGATCACAGATCAGTCGACTCTGTACGAATCCGACCCGTGGGCCGAGCCAACTGACCCGCAGTTCGGAGCATACGTGGAGTACGCTGATTCTTAGCGACAGAGACTCCAGCCCTCTCAGGTGTGGGATATCTGAATTATTTTCTTTCGTGGGCGTACTCTTACCAGTCGATCCATCTGACCTGACATCTGCACTTTATTTTAAGTAGCTGCATTAAAACGGTAGAGCATGTTTATCCTTTTCTGCACTATAGGTAGAATTGCAGAAGCCCTAAAAAACCTGAATTTACTGTATTGTAGGAGTAGAGTAATTAAGTAATACTATATTTATATTATTAGAATATTAGAATACTAGTTTGTCTTCTTCTCGTGGAGACAATATATTATTATTATATTATGTGCATACGCATGCATTGGTGAGAGCTGAGCAGAGCCGAGTGACTTCGTTCCGTCTTGGTGTCACTTGGCATGGGATGGCCCGATAGCCACTGAGCTGAGGATCACTTGATCCTTGGATGGCTTTAGGATTTATATTATATGTATAAACTTTGAATATGTAAATCTTTTCGATTCATTTTACCATTACGTGCGGGCCGGATGCGAGCCCTGAGGCACGAACGATTCGGGATTTATTCCTTTCCTACATTAGGAGCTACTTTGCTTAGAACGGAAGTTCCCAAGTCCAATGCAGGCCTTGAGGAATGATGTGCAAGTGCATAAGGTCGACGAGCCTTGATGCACGGGGTCGACGAGCCCCTGATCCTATTGGTCTGGCCGGACGGTAGAGTTCTCTCCTGCTCATGAGGGAAGAGATTAACTTTTTACGACTTGCATTGTATGATTTCTCCTATTGGATATGTTTGGGTGATGAATCGTTAGGCGAGATGACACACCGGATTTATATATAACCATCGGCTAGTGTGCTGTTCTTGTGGAGCAATGCGCGATGTCACTAGGCAACGTGTATCATTGCACTCTGATCACAGTCCTTGGATTATATTATTCAGATTCTTTTGGTAAAGGTATAACCATCGGCTAGTGTGCTGTTCTTGTGGAGCAATGCTTGATGTCACTAGGCATCGTGTATCATTGCACTCTGATCACAGTCCTTGGATTATATTATTCGATTCTTTTTATACTATTGGCACGGCACGGGGTGATTTACTTTATCCATATTATTATTATTATTGTATTTGAGCACACAGTGCAATGAGTACTGGATTCCGATTTGATTTATATCCGATATTACACCTTGATTTTATTTTGGGTTTATTCTGCATGTTGGCATAATAGAATAATCGCATCGTGACATCATTCAAAAGTATTATAAGTTCTATTAGATATTAATATAGGTTCACACATGTGCCTATTTTCAATTGCATTCATTTTATAAATAAAAGTGCTTTGACCGTAGAGGATCCCTAAAGGGATAATTCTGGGTCACATACTGGGCGATTCGTCGCTCACCCACAAGTTGTTTCGTGGGTTTTAGGTACAACATCTGGCGATCTACAGCAGGAGTTGTTAGGAGCTGTCCCCGATGGCCACACCGCTTGATTAGCTAGAGTTAGACTTTTGATTAGGTTTACGAGTCATGTATTCCTGTGTTATAAATACGGGCTCGATAGATCATGTATCCCCTTCTTTAGATGATGTTATTTGGATTCGAGATGGATCAGATTATATGCTATGTGTGTGTATGTTTGGTTATTTGCTATGTGACTGATGCTTGATATTTATATTATTTTGCTTCCGCTGTTGTTTGATTTATTATTTATGATTAACCTTGCGTGCTTAATGATTAATTAAGCACGAGGCGAGGTTGATCACGCCTTAATCCAGAATTTCTGGTTTGGGGTGTGACACGTCAAGCGTATGATGTCAACAAAACTTGAATCCAAAGCGGATAAGTGCTTCTTCATTGGATACCCAAGAGAAACGAAAGGGTATAGCTTTTGGCACTAGTCAACGAATACTATATTCGTTAAGAAGGGTGCAGTATTCTTAGAGAATGAGTTTCTCGAAAGAATCAAAAGCGGTGGTAGTAGGATGACACTTGAGAAAACTCAAGAAGACCTACAAGTGAGTGATCATGAAATATCACACAGAGCTCATTTAATCAGTGGGAGTACAAGTAGTATTCCTTTAACTCAAATTGAGCATGAATCTATTACGCAAGAAATTGTGGAAGAAGTTCAAGAAGCTCAATATAAGTCATAAGAACATAAATAGCTTAGAAGGTCGATAAGGGATAGAAGAAGACCTGAATTTTGCGTAGGTCTTCACAAAGTCTTGGTAATAGATACCGAAGATCCCTTGACCTACGAAGAAGCAATGGAAAGAAAATACTCCAAATCATGGCAAGAAGGCATGGAATCCAAAATACAATCCATGTATGACAACCAAGTATGAAACTTGGTTGATCTTTCCGAAGGAAAGAAAACCGTTCAAAACAAATGGGTTTTCAAGAGGAATATGGACATGAATGGTAACACAACAACTTACAAGGCAAGACTTGTAGCGAAGGGTTTTACTCAAATCCAAGGGATTGACTATGATGAAACTTTTTCACCATTTGCTATGATCAAATCTATTCAAATTATGCTAGTTATTGCCGCATTTTATGATTATGAAATATGACAATTGGATGTCGAAATAGCTTTCCTAAATTGAAAATTGAAAGAGGAAGTGTACATGGTACAACCTCAAGGTTTTGAAGATCCGAAAAATAGCAGCAAGGTATGTAAACTTTAGAGAGCCATTTATGACTTGAAACAAGCATTAAGGAGTTAGAAAAAATGCTTTGATAAAGAGATTAAAATTCTTGGATTCATTCAAAGTAAGGAATAACCTTGTGTATACAAGAAGGTTAGTAGGAGCCACATTGTGTTCTTGGTCTTATATGTCGATGACATATTGATGATATGCAATGAAAAATCTTTGATGGAGCAAACAAAGAACTCATGGAAAAATAATCTTTTCAATGAAAGACATGGGCGAGGCTCAGTATATCCTAGGGATTAAGATATACAAAGACAGGTCTCGTAAGCTCATTGGTCTAAGTCAAAATGTGTATATTGACAAAATCTTAGAAATGTTCCATATTGAAAAGTCCAAGAAAGGAAATGTACCAATGAGTATGTCTGTGCAACTTAGCAAGTCGTAGTGTGCCATAACACGCAAAAACATTGAATACATGAATAATGTTCCCTATGCTTCAACTATAGGTTCCATCATGTATGCTATGACAAGCACAAGACCTGATGTCGTGTATGCTATGAGCATGACAAGTCATCATCAAGATTCACCAGGTCCTGATCATTGTACTGCGGTCAAGAATATTCTTAGGCACCTGAAAAGGACCAAGAATGAGTTTCTTGTCTATGGTGGTCAAAAAGAGCTCATTGTAAAAGGCTACACTGATGCTAGTTTTATGACAGACCCAGACAACAAAAGAAGGTAAAATTTCATTGTTATAGGTTGACATCAACAGCAACACAACTGATCTCTTCATTAAGCCCTTATCACAAGCTAAAAGAGAAATTCATTTCGAGTCTATAGATCTATAAGATCATGGAGAGTGGCATGAAGACAAATGACTTCTAGTTTTAGAGTTTATGCATTTATTATGTATATGAGAAACTTTAAAAACAAGTGGGACATTGAAGGATGTGTGTTTTGAAAGTTATATTTTATTAATAATTTACGTGTTGCTCATGATTTTATTACAAATGCTATTATTCTTGTTCCTTGAGATTTAAATGTTATATCTTTGGAAGTATTCAAGAAGATGCTCTTGGTCTTGAGTCATAGAACTCATAAGATAAGAAATATTTAATCACTAAATAAGTTCACGATCGTGGTAATTAAGGAGGAATATTAATTACCGATGAAGATTGTCATGTAGATTAAAGTACATTGAAGTTCTATAAATATTGATAAATGATTATCATTTAATTACATGAATATATAAAAATGTGTATTTTATATATTGAACATGACCTCCACGAATGGAACATTATATAGATTGTGTTTTGTGTCATTAATGTTTTCATTGTGTCTTTAGAATCTTAGATATGAGATGTGTAGGTTTTTCACGTGAGAAGTATATAATGATTACTATTTAAATACTATCTTAAGATATGAATGAAATAATAGTTCGTTGTGTACAACTTGTGCGAGAGAAATCTATATGTTAATATTATCATTGTCCCTCAATTTGGTTATGATATTACTGGGCTCCTTGGTAAGTGGAATTATATCGCATGCAATATAACTGATATAGTTATAATTAGAATTCACTTGAGAGACCAAGAAAACAAATATAATGCAAGACACGATTCTATTTTGCATATTATTCATAATATCATGTGACAAGGATAGACACAAAATTAGTGGATTGAGTAAATGATTACTATGTTGTTTGAATAACTATAATGTAATGATAGAACCTCTTATAGTCAATAATATAAAGTTTTATATTATTTCCAAGAAGACATAGATCCCTTATACAATCACACCAACTGAAGAGAAACAACAAGTATTTTACATTTCATAATGAAATGCTAAAATAAAATGTCATAATATGACATGCTTAGACCATAAATAAATTTATGAAGTTATGCAAATATTATTTGGTATAAGGTTTGAATGCATTATAAGAATAATAGAAATATTATATAATACAATAATATGAATAATATTATTTGTTCATAAATTAATTTATTAAACCAATAGTAAGATGAGATTATAAAGAGCATAAAATAGCTAAACAATGCTAGTGGCATTTTTATAATTGATTCAAATCTTACACAAAGAGTTGCTCTAACCCTTGCATATTTAAAGGGGTGTAATTAAGAAAAATTACACTAATTTTTATGCCATAAATCTTAACCAAAAATCCGCTTTAAGCAGCCTTTTTCTTCTTCCCTTGGCTAAAATTTGTAAATGTTTCTTCTTGTTAGGTGGTTGGATCTAAGCTTTGAACTTCATATCCATCTATCCAAGAGGTGTGTTAGTTTGTTGTTTAGGTTCAAGGTGAACCAAGAGGTGCTTCCAAAAGAACGGCAGTTCCAAGAGATCTAGAAGGGAAATCGATTTCCCTCTAACAAGATATTTGACAATCTATTTAGGTATGAATTCTTATCTCATCTTATGTGAGAACTAAATTTATTTAATTTTATTTGAAGCACATGAGATGCTAGAAGATTTATTTAACGTAATATTGCTTTCAATTGTCATACAAATGAGATCCGTTGTGTATTGAGTTAAAAAAATTTGGTTTTTACCCTCTTGACATACACATGAAATCCCTACAGGGTGCTCATATTGTGGATTTATATTTTATTAAGCTATTGGACAATGGTTCAACAATACTATTTTGGAAAGATAGATGGATATCAGATTTTCCTCTTTTCCCTTTCTTATCCTTTTTTATTCTCTATAGCAAGAGACCCTAATCTATTGGTTATATGGGCCTTTTCTAATCATAACATCCTTAATATTCAATTTACGAGACAATTAACAGGTGTATTGTTGATTGAGTGGAATAACCTTCATACTCAACTCCAGTACTATACACCAAATCCAGCTACAAATGATTATTTGTTGTGGAGATGGTCCACTGGGGGAATTTTTACTATGCATTATTTTTACATGTGGCTTCAATATGGTGGCATTGTTAATACTTAATTTAATTCCATTTGGAATTCAAAATTATCCCTCGAGATCAAGGTTTTTTTTGTGGTTATTAAAAAGAAATAGTATTCTTACAAAAGAAAACCTATGCAAGAGAGGTTGGACTAGAGATCCTTCCTATCCTTTATGTGATGTTTTTGAAATAGCAGATCATCTCTTTGTTTCATGTCCTTTTGCTTTTCAAACTTGGACTTGGATTGCATCTCATAATAATTTTCAGTTTATTGGTTCTACCATGTTGGACATTTGGCATATAGCAACTCCTATTCCTTTGAAAGAACCTTTATTAATAGAGCTAATTAGAGGTGTTGTACTTTGGATATTGTGGCTAGAGAGAAATAAGCTTTGTTTTCAACATACACCTATTCCTTCTTTGCAGGTTGTTGGTTCCAAGAATATCTCATTGACTATTTTTTGGTGCACTACTCTTAACAGTGCTTTATTACCTTTTTTACCCCTAATTATGCCAATGGATGTTGTTTTTATGCCTTGTCAGGACTTAATTATTCCAAGTGTAGATTTGAGCCCTATGTTAGTTTGTAATAATCTAGAAGTCAGTAATACGATAATTTATCATAAATCTTTGTTCATGAATTGAATGTCTAATTATATATCATTTTGTTGCCTTGAATATTATTGTATTATGGATCATTTCGAGTTCATGACTGGAATTGTGAAACTCTATAATTTAGATGATATATATTCTTAAGAAGTCACTAACCGAGGTAATTAGCAGGAACACTAATTAACCGTTACTAAGTTAGTATGTGGATTAAAAGATGGTTAAGTTTTACAAACCATTGACACAAGATGTCATTTTAATCACATAGATACATGTTCTAGGAACATGATATTTGACAGACCTCGAATGAAACATTAAATAGAATTGTGTTCGTGTCATTAATGTTTTCATTCAGTGTCAAGTTCTACAGTATGAGGTATTTATCATTCCCACTAAGAAATATGTATGTGTAAGTGTTATCTAACGTTGTCCGTAAAAAGCAGTCATGACGGTAGCACTTCCATATGTATAGCATAGCTGAGGAAGTGATAGTCTGCCAGAAGTACTATTTATCCCTCGTATTTTATACAAGCTATAGCATCACTGGGCCCCTTGGTAGAGTTAGATTATCTGCATGCGGTATAATTACAAGAGTAATTATATTTGATAATCTACTCAAGATCAAGAAAAGATTAAGTTAGTAATGATGACACACATCTACCTTGAAACTGATTTGATAGCTATGTGACAAAAGAACTGACACAAGTAAATTGTTTACTGGATCGTGATATTGTATAGTACATCATCATCTGTGTATTTGGATGGTCATGATGTATTCTGCTAGATGCCTCTCATGATTACAGAAGTTAAAACAGTTTTAATTCTATTTACCAACATAACACAGATCCTATTGGGTCACACCGTATATGAGTTAATCGGAGAATCTTACTAATTAATTATAAATTGATTATAATTAATATTAAGATGGTTATAATTAATTATACATGTTATAATTAAATAATAAATGTCATATAAGATGACAAGCAGAAACAACGGTTAATTTACAAGCGTACACGGTACGTTGTATAAAAGTTACCGAACAACAATCGAAACCGAACCGTGAGAAGTATAATTGTTTAGAACAATTATATATATTTGATTTAGATTTTAAATATTAATTATGGTTTTGAATTTTGAGCTAACAACCATTAGCAAATTGAAACCTTAATTAAAAATTAAAATCCAAAAATCAAAATATAAATTTAATCATGTCGGCCATCAAAGTTGCAAAAATTAAATTCAATTGATTTTATAATTCATGTCGGCTAAGAATCAAAATTCAAATTGATTTTTGTCATTTGATTAAAACCGCCACAAAATGGCATATTATTGTAATTAGCCAAATCTTTGGGGGTATTTCGGTAATCAGCGAACCTCCTCATTTTCCTATAAATAGAGAGGTGAGGGTGAAAGAGAAGATCACTAATTTACTTGCATCGTGTCTGATCTATCTGATCGATTTGAGTTTCTATTTTTCTCTCTTTCTTGGTTTACGGTTTTTCGAATCGGTGAATAGTGGTTACCGAATTTCGCAGTATTTCAGATTTTGCTTAATAGTGAATCTTATTAAGTGAAAGTTTGTGAATAGTGTTTTTGCATAATTCTGCAGTTTATAGTATTTCTGGCAAAAGAAATAAACCGCTCTCTGGTTAGTCCTGGTGGATAACCAATAGAGGAATCACATGTGTGATACTCCGAGTCGATTTCTTCGCTGGTGTAGCTCTTCTCGCTCATCTGCATTCCAACTGTGATTTGGAAATAAGGTATAAATCATTATATTAATCTATTTAATTGATAAATAGATTTAAAGCTTTAAAAAATCAATTATGGAGTAGATCTGTAAATAGGATTAAATGAATCTTCTTGATTCATTTAATCCGTAGCTTAAGTTAGATGCAAAAATTTTGTTTTACTCTCTCCGCATCTTAAGCAAATAAATGAGTTTGAACCGTCAAAACCCAACACCCTATAGGGGTTGGTTTCCTCTTTCCAGGGGCAGAGGATATAATCCATCAAGAGGCCAAGGAGGACATACGGGAAGATGGAATGCTTGGCACTAATCTACTGATGGCTTTGGCATGAGTTGATTAGTGTTCTTTCTTTAGCCAAGTGTTATTGCTTTTGATGCTATGTGAGCATGTTTTAATTGTTAGACCTCCTATGTGGTTTTTCTTGCTCTATGAGCATGTTTATCATTTCAGTACATGTAGGTCATTTTCATGGTACTTGTATATGCCTTTTGTAAGCTGTCACTAGCTTTCGTTTTGGAGTTGGTACCAGCATAACTTCTATTCATTTCAATGGAAACGGGTGGTCTTTTTTCCCACTTTATAAAAAAAAATATGTAGAAGGTTGATCAGAAATTCATTGATTGTTGTAATGATAATTATATATGTAAAATATTGGGCTGGACATTTCTGTTATTTTTTCAAAAAATATTTGCAACAAATTTTTTTTCCATCCGTTACATCTCAAGTTGAAAGGAAAACCGATTCTATTGATTATAATGATACAAGGTTAAATCTTTTACCTCCTGTACTCTTCATCTCCGACATAATTTTGTCAACCAAGCACGGTTCGACGAAATTTTTTCTTTTCTTTCCATTCCCTCCCTTCCCCTACTATCCATCCAAACAAGGTGTTTCATAATAATCACATTCATCATTCTTTACCATAAAAGCTACCTATTTCGTCAGCTTTCACGTTGTAACTAACATTTAAGTGAAAAACAAAAAAAAAAACTAACTTTTTAAGCTCATTAATTTCTAGTTTTACACCCGTGTAAAGAGAAAAAATTATGACAAAACAAAAATTGCACACGTATCGATAACAGGGACAACATGTTCCGATTAGTTTTGTAAAAAAGGCCGTTAACGGTCGATTAAACAGTCATTTAATCATTAACGATAGTCAACTTTTATGAACATACTTAACAGATGCCTGTTTGAGGATGAAAACGATTAATCGGTTATTTTTTTCTATTAATTGACCATTTTACCGTTTAGTTGTGTATTTATTCCTATTTATTTTCGTTTATTTCTATTTATTTCCATTTATTCCAGTGCATATTTATTTTCATATTGATTTTTTTTCTTCGATAGTGTGTGATAATAAGTTTTATAAATCATGTATTGTAATTTTATTTGTTCTTGGACATACATCTAATATTTTTTATATATTTTCTTCTTCTTACTTACTTTGAAATTAATTAATTCTTATGTTATTTATATACTATATATTTTTCTTACTTATGTAATTTTTTCAATTAGTACGACATGTTAATCTATAAAACTAAGTTGTTATAATAAACTAAATTTAGTGATTTTATGTTGGAATGTTACATTCCTTTGAAATAACATGTTATTAGTACTTGAAAAAAACTTAATTCTTGAATTTATTTTTTCATTAAATAAATGTGTCACTTACACATGTAAAGTGCTCTGTGTTAAGAAAAAAATAAGTGTAGTGTTATGTTATAATAGAGGAGGGTTCCAGTGTCTCATGCCTTTCATAGATATTTTATATCTTCATTTTCAAAGTCTCAATTGTTGATCCAAACCGTATAACATGATATTCATACTAAAATATGATTGGGGATGAAATTTTATAATTTTTGAAATTTTTTTACTATTTTTTAAGATGGGTAGAAAATCACTGTTTTTTGAACGGTAAAAAAAAGTGATTTTGTACAATCTTAAAAAATAGTAAAAATTTTCCAAAATTTATAAAATTTCATCCCCATTAGGGTTGTAAAAAAATTCATAGTTCGTGATTCGATTCGAGTTTGACTCGAAAAAGTTCGTAAAAAATTTGATTCAAAATAGTTCGAAATTAATTCAAACCAAATTCAAATTGGACCTGGTTCGTTCAAAATAGGTTCGCAAGCTATTCTAATTTGAAATTCAAAGTTACGTGAACTGTTGATTTCTGTTGATGACTTAAAAGTTAAAACATAAGACCGCCCAACCATAAGTCATAACTCGTAAGTCGTAACCCTCCATCTCAATTCTAAAACCTTAGACGACTTTCACATCTCGCTTTTGGCGACTACGATTACTCTTTCTTGTTGTAAAAAAGTTCGTAAAAGATTCGAAATTGAGTTCGTAAAAAATTCGATTCGAAATTAATTAAAACCAAACTTAGCTTGAAATTAATTCAAACCAACCTCAAACTGGGGTAAGTTTGATTTAGTTCGATTCGTTTGCAGCCCTAATCCCCATGCATATTTTAGTATAAATATCACATTGAGCGGTTTGGATCAACAATTTAAACTTTGAAAATGAATATATAAAATATAAGGTGTGATGAGGTATTGGATCCAGGGGCGGAGCTAGACTTTTGAACAATGGAGGTCAAACACGTATGCGATCAATTATATAAAAAAATTTAGACTATGGCGGCCAATTATATACAAATTTTATGCAGAGAATGGGGGTCAATTTTACCGTACCATGGTATTTTACGTTAAATTATATAGAAAATTAAACATAAATACAAAATTTTGAAAATTAAATGGGGGTCAATTGATCCCCGTTGGATCTACTTAGATCCGTCTACGATTGGATCCCTCCTCGTTAATAATAGAACTAAGTTAAATTAAGTTTATTTGATAAGTTTAATGAGTTAAATAAATTATGATATATATACATAAATTTAGTAAAAATGTCAAATTATTTGCATAATTCCGATTAATAGGCCGCATATTGATTAATCGTTTGGTAGCACCCGTCTGTCTAACGACAACATACCGTTATTTACAACAATGATTCCAATAGGATTTGAAATATAACTGAGGTGTTGTTTTTTCTTATTTATGGATGTTTACATTACAAGAGCTTAAGCAGCCGACCATTTTTATTAATATCCCTGAAACAAATGTAAATTTTAAAAATGCCTCTGTTCCCCATTTTTTTTTATAAATGCCCTGATCGCCTGGGCCCAAGGCGGCCCAAAAACCCTGTGAGGCGCCACGGGCTGTGGCGGCCTATACCACCAGTGAGGCGCCACAGAGACTGGCGCCCCATATCCCATGTGAAGCGCCCCAGGGACGGGCGCCCCACTGCCCAGGTAAATAAACCTGTGAGGCCCTTCTTCCCCCTCCTCTCTGCCTTCACCCAGCACCAAAAAAACCCGAAAAAAAGAGAAAAAAAAGAAGAAGGAAGCCCTGCCGGTTGACCCGTCGCTGCCTCGCACCACGCTCGTCACTGCCTCGCGCCTCGATTCGCTTCTCTCTCGATCGAACAAGTGAGTTATCTTTTTTTGATTCGATTAGGGTTTAGGGTTTGGGTTAAATGTGATTAAATGGTGTAATGTGATTCGGTTTGGTTCGATTCGATGTTTAGGGTTAAATGTGAGTAATTAGTTGAATTGATTGAATTGGTCGAATTGGTTGGATTGGATCCTTGAATTGTGGCAATGACATGCTTGAATTGGATGGTTGAATTAGATGGTTGAATTGCTTGATTGCTTGAATTGGATGCTTGAATTGGTTCAATTGCTCGAATTTAGGATTATGATTTATGGTAAAATTGCTTGAATGTCATATGGTTCAATTTAGGGTTTATAGTTGTGAATTGTGAATTTTTTTAAAATTTAGGGTTTATAGTTAAATTTACGGTTTATGTTTGTGAATTCTGAATTACTTAAAAATTTAGGGTTTATGATTTAATTTAGGATTAGAATTTATGGTTCAAATAGTTGAACTGTTTAAGAATTTAGGGTTTAGGGTTTATGATTTAAAAATATGCATATTTATTTTTTGAAAATTATTTTTGTGATAGTTCATGAAAAATATGTATATATCAGTACAAAATAATTTGAACTAAAACTAATTATTTTGAAGTATATCAATATTTGTTTAAAGATGACATATATATTTTTTTATTGTAAGTAAATTGCATGTATATCTCAATTTTTTTTAATTTTAAAATTTAGGTCTGCAAATATTTTGTGCAGTTTAAAATTTCAAAGAATTGCATGTATATCAAAATTGTGGACCATGCAAAAACAGTGATTTTCAATAAATCTAAAAAAAGTAAACCCAAAATAATTGCATGTATATGATTTTCAATAAATCTAAAAAAAGTAAAGCCAAAATAATTGCATGTAATAAATTGCACGTATATGATTTTCAATAAATTTAAAAAAAGTACACCCAAAATGATTGCATGTAATTAAATTGCACGTATATGATTTTCAATAAATCTAAAAAAAGTAAATCCAAAATAATTGCATGTATATGATTTTCAATAAATATAAAAAAAGTAAACCTAAAATAATTGCATGTAATTAAATTGTACGTATATGATTTTCAATAAATCTAAAAAAAGTAAACCCAAAATTTTGTTAAATTGCATGTACATTCATTTTTTTTGTTTAAAAAATAATTTTGTTTTTTGTAAAGTTTATTTGTTTGTCAATTTTGAAAATAATTTTTATTTTAAAAAGTAAAAATTTAACAATGATTTTTATATTAATTATATAATTAATAGAGTGAGTCTATGGTACTATGCATATCACGGGTTGGTCCGTGCTACGGCTTGATATTCGAGGTTTCAAAATCTTAATGGTTGATCCGAACTGTTCATATTGTTCTCCATATTAATATGTGTTTGGAGACCTAATGGTATTTTTTTGTAATTTTTGCACGATTTTTTTAGATATTTAGAAAATCACTTGATCTGAAAATTGTGGACCATTTGAAATAGTGATTTTCAATAAATATAAAAAAATAGTAAAAAAATTTCAAAAAATGTAAAATTATGTAAATTGTATGTTTTGATTAATATTTTTTGGTAAATGTAGTATGCCTAGAGTTAGACGGTGGGGAGTACGAGCTGAGCCTGCAGCGGGTGCAGATGTTGTGGATTCGAGTGGAGCTGGCACGTCCTCGGTGGATCCGACTGGAGAGGGCCCGTCGTCTCAGGCCGATACGACTGGTAGGGGCTTTGAGGATCCGACTGGAGTGGATCCGTCGTCTCAGGATAATTTTCCAGATGGCGTGCATGATCCGTCCTCTTCTATGAACCTATCATGTTAAGCACCGCGTCTCATTGGCATCTCTTGAGGTACGTGATCTTTATACTTAAAAAAATGACATTCTGTTAAGTTACTAAAAAAATTGCACGATTTGAGTCTGACAAATTGATAATAAATACAGGATGATGTCATGCTTACGGTGAGGCACCGTAGGTCTGAGATTCCGTTCGTTCCCCATAAAGAAATGCAGCGATACATCTTGAACCTCGGGTTGTACCAGCTTGCCACCATGTCGCAGAGTAAGATAGATGTGTCTCTGATGCATGGTCTAGCGGAGAGATGGCGACCTGAGACGCATACATTTCATCTCCCGCCTGGGGAGATGACAGTCACCCTCGGTGATGTGAGCACCCTATGGGGTTTACGTATCGATGGCGACCCCATAGGTGGCATCTCAGACCATCCAGAGCTGCAGAGGATGATACCGGAGTTGTTAGGGTGTGATCCGAAGACTCTGCAGAAGAAATACAAGAAGAAGAAGGGGGAGGAGGAGGAGTTCCGCTATTCCGGATACTGTATTTCTCTAAAGGCACTCCGGGCTCACTTATTCCAGAATCAGATATTTCCCGATACTGATGGCGTTGAGGCGGTCAGGAGGTACTATTACACTCTTTAAATTAACTTAGTGGTTTGTCAACAATCTCAGTTATTTATATCGATTATTTTACATTGCAGATATACTAGGGCGTATGTGCTGGATTTGTGCGGTGCTGTCATGTTCGAGGATTCTAGCGGTGACGCAGTCCCGATGATGTATCTCTCCCTGCTGAGGGACCTGGAGAGAGAATCAAGATGGAACTGGGGTGGAGCCGTCCTCGCCCACTTATAGAGAGGCCTCTGTCATGCTTGTCTGGTATGTCTGTATTAATATACGTTGTTATTGAAGGTTGGATAACAAGCACCCAATTTTTATTTTAAGTTAAATTTTCAGGTCAAGAATAAACAGATGTTTGGACCACTTCTTCTGCTCCAGCATTGGTCGTGGTTACATCTGCCCATAAATCGACTAGTTATACCGTTGCCACATCCCCGGTGGGGAGGTCCTGACCCAGACAGATGCCCCGCGTACGCCGCTATATGGGGCAGTCATCATGATCATGAAGAGAAGGGCAGGGGGATTTCTTATGTCCGGGGTCAGCTCCAGATGCTCCGAGATGTGAATATCGATGGGTTTCCGTATCGTCCATGGTATCAGCGTGGATGGCTGAGCCCGCTGACATTAGAGCAGAGGCAGCTATGGTATTATCGAGAACCAGTTGTCTGTTTCTGGATTGTTGAGTATCACTACCCTAATAGGGTATCTCGACAGTTTGGCTTGGATGTTTTCATCCCAAAGCACCTGCTGATGGGCATGGATGCTACCGACAAGTTTCACAAGTAAGTATCATCTACTTAATTTCATTATCACCTTAATATTGCCACTGTTTCTCTCCTTTCTAATTAATTGCACTTGTAGAACGGCGCACACTAAGTCGAAAGTCGACTGGAGCCAGCATTTCGTCATGCAGTACAACTGGGCTCGACATCTGCAGCAGCACTTATGGAGCCCGCCATCTACAGTCACGTTGGGTGCTGGCCCCGGGGATCTGAGATATGCCGTATGGTACCAGAGATGGGGCATGATGTCAGTCTACCTGACGGGTCATTATGGCGAGACCCTTCGACGTAGACTGATGGATACATCCAAGAATTATATGCCTTGGGGTCCGATCAATGCTCATGCGGTAAGTACAACAGAAACATACTTTAATTTAAATTTGCAAATTTTAATTACTTACCGTTGGCATAATCATGTTGTGTGCAGCTATTGGCCGCTACGAGAGGAGTTGGACACAGCTTGATGTGCATGGCGAGGGATGCTTAGCGATATATAGGATGCCAGATGCTCCAGCACAGTACACCAATTGTGGAGACAGGCGGTTTTGAAGGCCACCTCGTTGGCATGCTGCGCGATGCTGGGGAGAACATCAATTGGTGGGAGATAAAGTCTGCACCGCGAAATCCGAACTACCAACCAGAGGCCATCTACAATCACGATATGCCGCCACCTCCTGCAGGTATGAACATTTCAAAATTAAAAGTACGACACACACAATATTCTTATTTTTGTTGAATTGTTCGTTCTAACTCAGTTAACTTGCAATTAAGCAGCTGATGACTCAGGTTGGGCATTCCACGACTGGATATTGAATACCCAAGGATGGGATGCTTATAAAAATAAATAGAGTTCCAGTAAAGCTTGGCACGGTCAGTCGCCAATTATACCATTATTTGTTGCAGAGTTCTTTGTACGTAGCAAAACTAACATTATTTTAATATAGGATGGAGCATCTCGTTGGAATGCCAATCCCAGATTCAGCATGGATGAGCTGGCCCCGGCAGATACAGATGCAGAGGCGTATGACTCCCACAGACCACGATATGGGGTGGAGATGGAGCATGACTTTGAGGCTGGTGGGAGTTCATCTCAGACTGCAGATGGCTTTGTCTCTGCATTATTTGGCGCACCGCCTCCTTCCACGTATGCTGCAAGCTGGGAGCAAGATCCATGGGAACTGCGTACATAGCTCGCCAATGCAGAGTCAGCTGCTGGATTTGATCCATGGGCAGCCAGGACAGGTACGCAGCACATGTATACGGGGGACGAGGATGAGGATATGGGGGACGAGGATGAAGAGGATCTGGGAGAGGATGCGTCACGAGATGTGAGTCCGCAGAGGCGCGTGCAGCCGCACAGGAATGGCAAGGGCATAGCGGCTCCTAGGTTGTCTCTTTCCGGAAGGAGACGGAGATGATGATTGTAGAGTTTTTATTTATTGTGATATATTTCTGACTGTAGTATTTTGACTATGGGACTGCTGTATTACATTGGCGCGCATTATGTTGACATTATGTTTTATTATTTTATGTTCATGTTAGTATTTTTTTATCTTGAAACTGTAATTTTTTTTGGCAACCCACACTCCCAGCTCGTAAGGCTTAGAAATAAGTATAGTTACAAATATAGTTCAACAATACAATCAAAAGCGCAATTAAAGTTCATTACTTAGTTCAAACCAAACAAAAAAGTTCACACAAGCAAAATAACAAGTTTATTATAACACAGTTTAATAATACAATTAAAGTTCAACAATATAATTAAAAGCGTAACAGTATAATTAAAAGCGTAACAGTACACCTCAAGTAAATACATTCAAACTAAGAAATTATCTTGAAACCGTAATTTTTATTTGCGACCCACACTCCCAGCAGACCGCCTGTGACAGGGGCGGTTTGCTAGGGTCCTGACCGCCTGGGCCATGGGCGGTCCACTAGGGATGCCTATTTATTCATTTTTCCTCTCTCTCTTCTCACTCCAACATTAGTCTACCTCCCACCTCAAAGGCAGAGAGAAGGGAGAGAGCTGAAGGCGATTTCGGACGATTTTCTGGGCGACTACAGCTACATGTAATTTAAATTAATTTTTTAATTATTTAAAAAAAAATTGTAATTTTTTTAAATATTTTTTTAATTATTTTTAAAATATTTATTTCAATTATTTTTTAAATATTTTCTAATTATTTTCTAATTAACCATTGATTACTATACGATTAGTATTTAATTACGCACATAATTAGCTTTCCTAATCATTTTCTGTCATTTGAAACCCTAGTTATAATGGCTCTCAAAGTTGGAAAAAATAGAGAAAAAACTAAAACCGAACGCGAAGCAAAAAGAGCACTTATTAATAATTTTTGGACGGCTGAAGCCTACGCAATGAGGAATGTGGAAAGAATGTTTTCACCCAAAAATAATGAAGAATTTCTTAGCACTCTTGAGATCCATCAATTAGAAAAATGCTGATGGAAGGTTGGGTGGACAGGGTCCCTCCACCTGGTTGGGGACAGTGCTGCTTATGTGAGATGAAGGGAGATATGGTGGATATGTTCTTTTGTTGTAAATGTGGCAAAGCTGTTCATCCCAATTGCATGGACCCGCATGCAGATCTGCTGAATGATGCCCGTCTCACTACGTGGGAGTGTCCTGCGTGCGTCCGTCGGGCTGAGGAAAAGAACGGAGCAAGCTCCTCAGCTCGTAAGCCTTAGCCCCCAATTGTATGCTGTTGTAGTATTTTGCTTATGCGAATTGATTATTTGGTTTGAACTATGTTATGAACTTTAATTGCGCTTTTGATTGTACTGTTGAACTTTTTATTGTTGAACTATGTTGAACTAGCCATACACATAATATTTTATTTTTTGACATACACATACACATATACATAAACCCTAAACTTTTTTCACAAAATTATTCAAATCAAAATACTAAGATTTCTCTTAAAAAAAAAAAAAATGAGGCGCCCTGGGGGCTGGTGCCTCACTGGTGGTATGGGCCGCCACAGCCCGTGGCGCCTCACAGGGTTTTTGGGCTGTCCTGGGCCCAGGCGGTCAGGGCATTTATAAAAAAAAATGAGGAACAGGGGCATTTTTAAAATTTACATTTGTTTCAGGAATATTAATAAAAATGGCCGTTAAGCAGCTTTGTATTTTTTTTTTGTAATTTGCGTTCAACATAAATAGAATTTTCATTTTTTGTTAACTATGTTTTTTAGTTATTTTCGCTCAATATACTGTAACGACAATCTAATGGAATTTTTTTATTCATAGAAATTATAAAATTCGAACATATAAAAATAGAAAGAGTACCTCGTTTGTATCAAATATAGTAAGTTTATTTTTTTGAATTGTAGTAGGGAGAAAAAGAAAAATTTATGAATTGGACTCAATGATTTCGATTCATAAAAGGGTTTTGTGTCACAAAAAATCAATAAAAAAATTTATGGATCTCAGTTAATGATTCCGATCCATAAATGGTTGATTTTCTACGGCACAAAACCCTCTATATCCGTAGAAAATTAATAGTTACAGAGGGTTTTGTGCCGCATAAAATCAACCCATTTATGGATCGGAATCATTGACTGAGATCCATAAAATTTTCTTTTTCCCTCTGCTTCAAAAAAAAATCTATGGATTGGATTCAATGAGTCCAATCCTATTATTTTTGATACAAATGGAGTTCTCTTTCTATTTGTGTGCGTCTGAATTTTATAATTTCTCTAAATAAAAAATTTCCAGTGAGCCAAGCACTATGAAAAAAAAAGGACAGAAGGAAAGTAAAAACTTGGAGTCGTTTGCAAGCTGAGACATAAGATTTGTGTTTTCTTACTGATCAGAGTATCAAATATCAGTGATGGAAGTATCAAACATCTGATACTAAGATTTTATGTTTACATCACTAGTAAAATGGTAAAATTATTACAACCCATTTCTCTATTACCAACATCAGAATACTTTGGACATATCAATTAAGTACTATTACCAAAATGCAACCTTGAAACATTCTAGATCTGAACACGCATGCAGATTAAAAATAGATTTTGTAACCTGCTCTTACATCAGAAAGTTGCCATGGTACGTATACTGACGGCCGGTGGGTTATACTTGCAATTGGCTGACATTGAGTATCATGAAAACATAGTCTATCCATTTCAATCCAAACGGTTCAAATTACTGGTCTTGTAAATAATGTTGAGTTGTATGACAATTGAATGAATTGATCAATGATAAATCCATGACTAGGAGTAGCGAGTAGGTGATTTTCTCATTAATTGGGTCGTAGTTGGGCACGATATTATCCTTTTAATGCGTCAACTCAACTCTCTATCTAGTATTCTAGTATTCTAGTATTCTAGTCTTCTAAAATATCAAAATTGCAATTACTATTTCTAACCTCGTAAAACATAAAGACCAACCTGTTATTTTTTTTTTTTTAAGTCCACACTCCTTAGTTACCTTTCCATTTTTGTTATAATGCATTGTGCTGTGCATGCATGTACAGCCGTTATCCTCTCAAGTTCTCATGTCCACGAGGGTAGGTGCATTAAATAATACAAAGATAGAAGACAGGCAAGTTACAATATATAATTCAAAATATATCATTTTTTAATACAACAATCACAAATTTACAACAGTGTAACTTTGGAGTTATATCTTTACTTTGTTTACACTTTAATTTAGAGACGGAACTAAACTTTTAAATTATAAAAATCAAACACGCATTAAAAATTAATTTATAAAAAATTTATGATGATAATTATAATTTATTTTACAGTATTTATAACATTTTATTATAAATTATATAAATACAAAAAGTTTAACAAAATTGAAGATCAATTCAACCCATTTATTCTACATGAATCTGCCTATGCATCTTAGCATTTTTCAAGGGCATCGTATCACTAGACAGTGGGGTGGGAGGAGAATTAGAGAATCTGAGAATTAGAGACTTAATTATGTACATTACAATTTTTTGATCTTAAACAGATAAGTATGATAATTAACGAAAAATTGTGGAATTTAGAACTTTTATTTACGAAATTCAGTATAAAATCTCTGGTCCATGTATACATCACATGATGAAATCAATGTGCTCCACCAAACCAAAAAAAAGAAAAGAACTCCAATATTTCGTAACGCATTGCATGCACCGTGTCTACGAGAAGCCCCGAGTGAAGCCCCCATTCTTTCTATTTTCTTGCGACCTCCGCTGTGCTTCTTCGAGACAAAATAAACGCACACAGCTAAGATCTCAAATCAAGAAATAACAACGAATTTCCTTGCTCTCATCCCCGAGACACGAGTGAAAATTAAGGTCGCGAGTCCAGAATCTGTGAAATCTCTCTTCCTCCCCGGATCGCCGGTTCAACCGTTCCGGGTCGACGGCGACCCGCGATTGGGAACGTCCGTACCAAATCGCGAGTTGCGCCCGTCTGGGCTGGATTCCAGGTAACCCTGGTACTAACCCTAGATCTACTGGATTTTTGTGCTCTCGTACGTTACTGAGCTCTGAACATTCAATTGCATACCAGTTGGATCTTTTGATTTTTCTGTCGTTTTCCCGATGAAAATTAGAATTGGACGGACTAAGTAGTTTTCCTAATAGAAAGCCATAGATCTTACTGGTTTTCTACGGTTTGTGAACAGATCCAAGATAACGTCCCCTCAAATCAGCTCAATTTTACCTAACTCGGCCCAAAAATCAACTACCACCTTTAAAACAGATGGCTTCTCAATTCTCAGCTGAGGATCAAACTGATGAAGATTTTTTCGACAAATTAGTTGAGGATGACTTTTCGGTCACTGAATCAACTTCAGCTTCTCAAAATTTGGTGAGAGAATCATCCAATTCAAATTTAAGTTTCGATTCAGATGCAATAGATACTGCCAGTACCAGTACTGAAGTGGCAAATCGGCTCTCAAATATCAGTTTGGATAATAAGGTTTCCACCATCCATGTGTCGGAGGTTGATTCTATAAACAAAGACGCCACCCCAGCTGCACTCGAAAGTTCAAACCTTTTCGTGGATGAAAATAAAACAGTGGTTGATTCTTCAGGCAAAGATGCCACCAAGGAGGAATTGGTCCCAACTACTATTATTTCAAGCGATGCAACATCAGAGAAGAAAGGTGAAGACCTAGGTGCAGGGTTGCCTGGAGGTGGGTCTAAGGGAACAAGTGTAAAGCAGGTACAATGGAGTGCTTTTGGGTCAGATTCTGGTGCCAGCAGAGGCATGCAACAGTTTGGGCATACAGGGTTTGAATCCTATACTGGTGTCTTTGGTGATGCTGGTTCAGGAGATCTGAATCAAGACTTTTTGCAGAACCCTGTCGGTGATCAATTTGGTGGTAGTTTTGTTCAGCAGGATGCAGAAATGTTTGGAAATCAGGGTTTCAGTGAACTTCAAGATTTGAACAATAGTTTCTATGCTGCTCCACTTAATCAAAATGATTCGGAGTTCTTGAACAATTCTAGTTTGGACCAGAGCCAGCCCAAAGCAGTCGAAACTGCGGTTCAAACTGAACTGGTACAGGCTGATCCAAATGAAATACAGAACTGGGAGAATCAGTATCCTGGTTGGAAGTATGATTATGCAACTGGCACTTGGTACCAAGTGGATAATTTTGATCCAAATTTTAATTCAAACTCCCAACCGGGTAACTTCAGTGACACAACCAAAACACAGGAGAATTTAAATCTGCAGTCAGAGGTGTCTTATGTGCAGCAGCCAACCCAGCCTGTTTTGGAAACAATAGCAGAGGAGAATGGCAGTACAGTTAATACAGTTTCTGGTACAGAGTACCCACCTAACATGGTTTTTGACCCACAATACCCGGGTTGGTACTATGATACAAACACGCAACAGTGGTATGCTCTTGAGTCATATACACCAGCTGAACAGGCAACTGCTAGCAGTGGTACCACTCAAGAGCAAGTGAACCAAGGACTAAGCCATAACCAGAGTCACAATCAAACCCAGTTAGGTCAAGAATTGGGAGGGGACTGGAGCTCCTCTTATGCAAGCAATACTGTAAATCATGACCCTAATCAGCTCGCAGAGAGTTACTACAGTGATAATACTACTGTAAATAATACCTTAATGGGAAGTTTTTACGGCGAAGAGGCTTCAACAACTAGTGCGGTGACATCTAGTTACTATGGAACCAACACAAATGTAGAAAGTTTTCCAAACAACGATCCTTCTGGGAGTTTCTATGGAAATAATTTAAATGGTAACCTTTCTGGAAGTTTCTTCAATTCAAATGAAGGTTTCAAGGCCTTTGAGCCAGTGACAAATAATGCGTTTGGAGTTGTGCATAGCAGGGCCCGGTCTCTGGGCCAGTTTGGTCAGACTAACATGGGAATGGGCCTTAAACAAGTAAACTCAGCAGACAACTTCTATGGAGAACAGAATGCAGTTAATTTTAAACAACAAAATTTTGGGACCACAAATGTTGAATCCTTTTCTCAGTTTGGTTATAACCCCAAGGAAGAGAGGTTGTCTGCTGGACGGCCTGCACATGCTTTGGTCACATTTGGATTTGGGGGCAAGCTTGTAATCATGAAGGACTCCAGCTCCTATGCAACTGGTTTCGACTTCGGAAGCCAGGTAAAATGTCTAAAATTTTTTAAAAAAAATCTTCTACTTGTCCTGATTTTTTTTTTTTCATTTATTTCTGTAATCAATATATAGCATTTTAGTATGTCTAGTAGGAGGTATATGAAGGATTTGACTTTTTTTCATCAGAGGTCTGAATACTTAAAGAAGCTCCATTTTAACTTTTTTGTTAGTGTCCTAAGTCCTCTTTAATGCTATGCGTTCAGATAGAATTTCTTAAGGGGTAGAAAAACTAGCATTTATTTCCGGGGCATAATTATACAATGAGTAAATAAGATGAGAAGAAATAATGCAGAAATAATTTATATAGATGATCTTGGAATTCATGAGTAAGTATAAATCAAAACCCAAAAATATTGTCATTTTGTCTGTATTTTCTTGATGTTAATAGTTTTTATTTCTTTAACAAATAGGGTGCTACAGCTAGTAGCAGCATATCAGTTCTGAACATCTCAGAAATTGTGAAGGAGAAAACTGAGAACCCAAACATAATAGATGAGGGTGCCTTGAGCTACTTTCGTGCCTTGTGTCACCAGTCCTTCCCGGGCCCACTTGTTGGTTCAAATGCTGCAACAAAAGATGTGAACAAATGGCTTGATGAGAGAATTGCTGGTTGCGAATCTTTGGTTGATTTCCAGAAAGGCGAGTATTTGAAACTGCTTCTCTCTCTCCTCAAAATCATGTGTCAGCATTATGGGAAGCTGAGGTCTCCTTTTGGATCTGACCCTTCTGTACAGGTAACCTCCCCCCCTCAACAAAGGATAGTACTAGAAAAAGAGGCAACGACTAAATATAGAATAAAGGAACTAACAAACGAGTCTCAAAAGTATGGTTAATAGTGAAAATACGGAACTATAAGGCAGTTTTTTAGCTTCATTTGACCTGTAAGATGTACCCTACCATGAGCCACCTTTTAATTTAAATTGTTCCTACATTGTTAGTATGCTTGTTGAATCTGTAACTTCAGTGTGCAAATTCTAATTACAGGACGTTGATGGTCCTGAAATGGCAGTCACAAAGCTCTTTTCATCTGCTAAAAAGGACAGATATGGCTCTTTCCCGCATTGCATTCAGAATTTTCCATCTGAAAGTCAGATAAGGGTATCTATAAGCTCTTATTTGCTGCTGCTCCCCATTTTTTCCCATTGATATAACATGACATAAGTGAATCTTTTAAATGTTTTGATAGACAACTGCGCTTGAGGTACAAAACCTTCTTGTATCTGGGAAGAGAAAAGAGGCACTGCATCTTGCACAAGAAGGTCAGCTCTGGGGGCCTGCACTTGTACTTGCAGCACAACTGGGTGATCAGGTTAATTCAGTACTGGATACGCACAATAACTTTCTTATACTTAACTTTCCCTAATGGATTTTTCTTTAAAATATGTTGCAGTTTTATGTAGAAACGGTGAAAAAGATGGCGCAGAGGCAGTTTGTATCGGGGTCACCATTAAGGACGCTCTGCCTTTTAATTGCAGGCCAGCCAGCTGATGTTTTCTCTACTGATACTTCTGCTGTTCCCATGATGGTTACTCCATATGGTGCTCCCAATGCCCCACAAACCATGGAGGTATCTTTCAATATTATTTTATCATATAAGTGATAATGTTCATGGAGTGTCTTGGCTTCATTTGTAAAACTAGAAATATAGCTAATCAAGAGAACCAATTATAGTTCCCTTATTCATTTAAACCAAACAATTTTTTAAGAAAAATTAAGTCACACACAAGATGATATTGTTAGCTAGCTTAATAGTGTTATCTTGTCTGTACAATTCCAATATTGTATATTGTAATATTTGTTAGTTTCCTAGACCCGAACCTTAAAACAAGTCAAAACTGTAATTTTCTTCAACCGAACGGTAGTTTTTTCCACTGAGCTGAACCAAATTGCACAGTACTATCATTTGACCAAATCGCAGTTTCATTCATGACTGAAAAAAACTAGACCACATTGGCAACCTAAATACCTTACTGTTTAAGTATGATTTCTTTACCTTTATTGGTCGGACTTGTAGGTTCAAGGAGGCGGGATGTTAGATGATTGGGAAGAGAATCTTGCTATTATCACTGCTAACAGAACCAATGATGATGGCTTGGTAATGATCCATCTCGGTGATTGCCTCTGGAAAGAGAAAGGGGAGGTGGGTGTTTCTACACTTTCTGGTCTTTTACATATAACTTCTGTAAATCTGTAAAGGCTGAAATTGTGAATATACATTTACTAATAAGCAGGTGACTGCGGCACATACATGTTATGTAGTAGCCGATGCCAATTTCGAGTCCTTCTCAGATACGTCAAGGTTATGCCTAGTTGGTGCTGATCATTGGAAATGCCCTAGGACTTTTGTTAGCCCCGAGGCCATACAGGTCATTTCCCCTTTGCCCCCCTCCCCCAAATCTCTCTCTCTCTGTCTCTCTGTGTGTCTAGCTTTGTTATGTTGTATATAACTAAAGTTGCTATATTTGTTTAGAGGACGGAGTTGTATGAATATGCGAAGGTGCTCGGCAATTCTCAGTATGTGCTTCTACCGTTTCAGCCTTACAAGCTTATCTATGCACACATGCTTGCTGAAGTTGGCAAGGTTTCTGATTCACTGAAGTATGTTCTTGTTTAGTTTCCTTCTTTTTTATAAATTAATTATCTGGAAGTATTAAATGAGTGTGTATTTACTCAAAGTTGCATAATACAGATATTGTCAGGCTTCTCTCAAATTGTTAAAGTCCTCTGGCCGGGCACCTGAATTGGAGATGTGGAAGCAACTCTTCTCTTCGTTAGAAGAGCGGATACGTACTCACCAGCAAGTAAGAAGGCCAACAACAGATTTTCACTCTAGCTTGAAATGTAAACGATGTCATATACGCGAATACACTACTCTGACCTTGTGTCTTCATGTCCTTTCAGGGAGGTTATAGCTCGAATGCTCCAACCAAGCTTGTGAAGAACATATTTAGCTCACTTGATCGGTCGTTACAGCGTGTAATGGGTGCACCGGCCCCAACACAAGCTGTACCCTCTTTACCCCCAATGCCGCCAACTAGTGGTGTTGCTGCTGGTGCTGTTGGTGCCAGTGGTGGCAATATTCAGAGAGACATGACCAGTCAGACTGTACCAAAATTTGTGAACAGCCAGTCGGCAATGACCATGTCTACTCTCATGCCATCTGCCTCGGTTGAGTCAATCAGTCAATGGGCCAATGATGGCAATATCAGTGGCAAGAAGTCTATGCATAACCGCAGTGTTTCAGAGCCTGATTTCACCAGAAGTCCGAAACAAGTCTCTCCCTCCCTCCCTTCTCCTCTCCTGTTTCTCTCAGTCTCTCTCTCACATACACGCGCGCCCACACACACACACACACACACACAATCTGTCTTTGAAAGTTACTTAGATTTTGTAATTTTGCAGAGTGGCAACCCAGATGGTGCAAAAGGCAATGGACCTGGTAGTTCACGATTAGGATGGATTGGTGGGGCCCTTTCAAAGACTGTAGGATGGATGTCTAAGTCTCATCGGCAGGTAATATTTGACTTCTGTTATCTTTTTTAACATTTAAATTTATATTTATGTGATAAATATTCTCGTCGTAATTAATTATTGAAGGCAAAGCTTGGGGATGAGAACAAATTCTACTATGATGAGAATTTGAAGACATGGGTTGAGAAGGGGACAAAGGTGGCTCCTGCTGAGGTGGGTCCACTTGCCCCTCCGCCTACCACCACTTCTTTCCAAACCGGATTGCCTGATTATGGATTAAACAATTCTGGTATTAAAATGGAGAGTAATATGACAATGAATGGCTTGTCTGAATCAAAACCGGCTACCGGTAGCAATAGCTTATCAGAGCCTGGGATGGTTGGGGGGATGCCACCAATGCCCCCTACGCATAACCAGTTCTCTGCCCGTGGTAGGATGGGTGTTCGATCCAGGTAGCTTTTAGTACTTTAATTTTTAATCATTCTTTGTATCATATTTCATTTTTTGGGGTCTCTTTTATACTTGTCTGTTCTATAAGGTTTGGAGATTGGCATGTGCCAAGTATATTTAGTCTGAGCAACTGAACCAGCCAAATCCAGTATTTACTAGTCTGTTTAGGAATTGTATCTGCACTAAACTTTTCCATCTTATTGCTACGTCATTCTTTTTAAATTTTTTGTTAGTTTCAGTGGCTTACTAGAGCTGGGTCAGGTTTCCAAGCATGAACTTCATTCTTTTTCCTTTTAACCATATTTATGAAGTCAGAATATAGCATAAAGGAGAAATAACTTTAAACCTATTATGTTCTCACAGGTATGTCGATACATTCAACAAAGGTGGCTCTGTGTCAGCTGCACCTACAAACCTCTTCAACTCACCAGCTGCATCCACTGTAAAACCACCTGTTGGTGCCAAATTCTTTGTACCAACAGCCGCCCCTGCTGCCTCCACCGACTCCTCGGAAACGTCCCAAATTCCATCAGTCTACAATTCACCCCCTCGTTCAACTGAGGAAATTGACCCACCTACCTCTCTCATGAAACAGCAATCCTTCTCTTCTTCTACAAGCACTTCACCGCCACCCCTGCAAAATTTGCAATCTACCCCTTCTACCTCTTCTTCCATCCAACGTTTCCCGAGCATGGACAATATTACCCCTCATGGGAACAAGGCCACTTTTGGATCAAACCCAGGAAGTGGGAGTAAAGGTCCAGTTTCTCGGACCCGAGCTGCCTCCTGGAGTGGGTCATTTAATGACCCATTTTCTGTGAAATCAACACAGATGAGCCCGCCTAGTGTTCATATGCATTTCATACCTAATGCTTCTTCCTCAGAAGAACTGCAGGACATCCAACTGTGATTTTGAAACCTAAATGGATGCAATGCTGGTGGGTGGGGTGCTGTTTTTTATTTTTTTTATTTTGTTCCCTTTTTTTTTACATTATTGTTGTGAGCAAAAAGTTTACTTTTTCTGTATTACAAGTTTAGATTTTGGATATCAATGTAGTTAAAATGATGGTTTGAAATGATGAAGTGGTGTCCATTTACATGGCGAGAAAAAGAACAGCGTGTGGATGCCAAACCTGTACAGATAATTTGTTCCAAATTTATTCTTGATGCAGATTTCCTCAATTTTTATGTTGTTTTTCCAATCGAAGGAAGGCAACAGAGAGAAATCTGTTTTTTTTTTTCTTTTTCTTTCCAAGCTGCTTTGTAGGACGAACTGTAATGGATTCTTAAATTCTTTTAAAGTTATTAAATTCAGATTAATTTATTCCGTATTTCCACCTTGTGCATATTTCTCGAATAGATGAATTTTGTATGGTATCTCGACAGAAGGAATGCTAGTACAACTGAAATGTTTTCAGTGCAAAACCTGGTTGGAATTTTCGTCTCACATAAAATTTTTATTCAAGGAAAAGCTTTAGTCACAGCTTGGCACATTTAATTAATTATTTCGTAATTATATTTATTTATGCAATTGGGATATTTTTTAATATTGTGCAAAAAAACAGCGGTTTCCTTGATCACCCATTTCTTTCAGTTTTTTTTTATTTTCATAAAGTATAATGACAGAATCTAATAAATAAAACCAACCAATATGAGCGGACATTTTTTTTTTCAAGATATTAAATTGAAGAGAAAATTACAACACATTTCGAACAATATTATTTCTATGAGAACTTTAAGTTCGTAAATATTGAGAAACATATACATTGACTTATCTTTTTATATTGTGTGATGAATATTAAGTTTTAGGAAAAATGAATAATTTTGGGTTCAAGATCTAAAGGACAAAATATATATATAGAGAGAGTAAGGCTGGGGTGCTATGGATAGCATAGAGACCTCTATGCTACGGCTCAATATTCGAGTTTTTAAAATCCAAACGGTTGATCCGAACCGTTCATCTTATTCTCCATATTAATATATGCTTGGAGACCAAATTTTATAATTTTCTGAATTTTTTTACTATTTATTAAGCCACTTTGAAAATCGCTAATCCAACGGTTTTACTGTTTTGTGCAGCTACCGTTGGATCAACAATTTTGTAAAATACTTAATAAATAGTAAAAAAATTCAGAAAAATGTAAAATTTGGTCTCCAAGCAGATATTAATATGGAGAATAAGATGAATGGTTCGGATTGACCGTTTGAATTTTGAAAACTCAAATATTGAGCCGTAGCATAGGCCTCTATGCTATCCATAGCACCCCAGCCTTACTCTATATATATATATATATATAGGACTTGGTTACGGTGCTATGGGTAGCTAAGAGGTCTCCCGTACTATGGCTCAATATTCGACTTTTCAAAATCCTAATGGTCGATCCGAACCGTTCATCTTGTTCTCCATATTAATATGTGCTTGGAGATCAAATTTTACATTTTTTGAAATTTTTTTACTAATTTTTTAGATTTATTGAAAATCGCTGTTTTTCAGACAAATCTGAACCAGAAAAAACAGTGATATTCAATAAATCTAAAAAAATAGTTAAAAAATTTCCAAAAAATGTAAAATTTGGTCTCCAAACACATATTAATACGGAGAATAAGATAAATGGTTCGGATCGACCATTAGGATTTTGAAAAGTCGAATATTGAACCGTAGCACGGGAGACCTCTTAGCTACCCATAGCACATTAGCCAAATCATATATATATATATATATACAATTGCTGCTGGCAGCATTTCAGCAGAGGTGCTGCCAGGGCTATATTTAGCCGTGTGATGTCCAAACAACAAATCCAAATCATTAGATGTTTAATCTATATTATAATTTACTTGGAGGCCAAATTTTACATTTTTTGGAATTTTTTTACTATATATTAAGCTGGTTTGAAAACCGCTGATTTCAGTAAATTTCTGCAGCATTGAAATCAGTGGTTTTCAAACTAGCTTAATATATACTATAGTAAAAAAATTCTAAAAAATGTAAAATTTGGTCTCCAAGTAGATTATAATATAGATTAAACATCTAACGGTTTGGATTTGTTGTTTGGACATCACACGGCTAAATATAGCCCCGGCAGCACTTGGGCAGAACTGCTGCCAGCAGCAATTTAGCCGGACTATATATATATATATATATATAGAGAGAGAGAGAGAGAGAGAGAGAGAGATGAACTATGGTGAGTTGCGAAGTAAAGCGACTATTTTACTTCATGCTCATATTTTGCGATTTTAAAGTTCAAAACGTCAATTCGAACCGTTCATCTTGTTCTCCATATTGAAATGTGCTTGGAGACCAAATTTTATATTTTTTGGAATTTTTTTATTATTTCTTAAGCAATTTTGAAAGTCGCTGATCTGATGGTCCAGAAAATTTTACTGTTCACAGCAAAACAACAATTTAAAAAAAAACTTAATAAATAGTAAAAAATTCAAAAAAAAATGTAAAATTTGGTCTCCAAGCACATTTCAATATGGATTAAACATCTAACGGTTCGGATCAGTCATTTGGACTTTCAAAATAAAAATACGGCGTGAAGTAGAAACACGTTTTACTTCGCAACTCACCATAGCCCATCTCTCTCTCTCTCTATATATATATAGAGAGAGAGAGAGAGAGGTTGGCTAAGATCAAAGTGGTAGTTCCTGAGCTTTAGTGCTACTAATTTGTTTTTCAATTTTCAAAGTTCAAAACGTCGATCCAAACCGTTCAAGTTGATCTTTATATTAAAATGTACTTGGAGACCAAATTTTATATTTTTCTGAGCCACTTTGAAAACAGCTAATCCAATGGTGACTTAACAAAACAGTAAAATCAGAAGCCACTGTTGGATCAACAATTTTCAAAGTGACTTAATAAATAGTAAACAAATTTAGAAAAATGTAAAAATTGATCTCCAAGCACAATTTAATATGAAAAACAACGAGTGAGATCTAACTCACTCTTTACCAGCTCATTGGCACCCCTAACCCAGATTATTAACTCACTCTTTAACAACGGTATTGTAACTATTGTTTCAATTTTTACTTTATTGGTGTGAATAAATTTTTTTTTCTTGGATATAGATTTTAAAAATTAATAATTTTTTTTTTATCAATTTTGTCTAACTTTCTATTACAAAACATACTTTATTTAATATCCGATTAATTAATTAATAGATTTAAAACCCAATTAACTATTTTAATTCTATTCTAACCGAAATCCTGGATACACATACATACATACATACAGTCTGTAGTAGAGGTGGTGAATACCTAAATAATTGAGTTACGCGTTCAATGAAGGATTGACCAGTCAACATCTTCCTATATATGCAATGGGCTTCTAAATGTTTGACTGGTGAACAACCATAAGAACCTATATATAGTGCTCTATTACTCTTAATTCCATCATTTGCCTCACCTTTTCACCATATCATTTAATTTACTCAGCCCTAGCTAGCTCCTTGCTTCATAACTCAGCCCTATCTATCTACCTCTAAAGTAAATTATTAATACACCGAAACTTTAGGTAGGGTTAATGTGGGAGCTAGGCTGTGACCTGTGAGTGATCCACACCGGCCACCCTCATCTCATCTCAGGAATGATCGATGTCTTAATTAATTAATTAGATGACTCCTTTCTCATGTTGCTAGCTAGTCGATGCAACGTTCCAAGGATAAGAACGTCAGAGAAGGTATTGACTATCATTCGTTCGATTTAATTGCTAGATGCATGCATGTTATATATATTATTAAATGTTGTGTTGTTTTATATGCTTATGTTATTAGATGATGTTTTGAGTTTGGATTGTTGATGTGTCATTAATTTAGATGAGATGTTATTGTTAAGATGTGAAATGCTAGATGTAATTTTATTTTATTTTTTTAAATGAAAGGTGGAGGTTTTAACCTATTAACTTTCTTCATATTTTGCTTTCAGATTTTGAGATTTCGAAAGAGAGAGAGAGGAGACACGTACACTACATATTTATTTAGTGAAATTATACTTTGCAGCCGGTTGCTGAAGTTCCAGAAAAAGAAAAAGAAAAAGTAAAAGAGAGAAGACACTTTACATCCTCTACGACACTGATGATGAGAAATATTAAGATCGTTTATCCATATTCCATACATAGATTATATATATGCATAATATAATAAAGCAATTCGGATTGGGTGGACTGATCACTTACCCCGTGCAATACCTGCAATACCATACCAAAGAGGGAGGAAGACAGTAAAAACCAGCATACGATGCATATACTTTCCTATACACATAAAAGTAGAGAGATATATCATATATATGTTATATGTACATGTACAACTACAGCGCGCCTCCCTTTGATAAAATTGGAGGCCATCAAAATTCTCCTCTAAGAAAGAAGGGCCTCTTCAACATCGCCAACAGAGGACACCAAGATGCCATCTTCTATTGAAACATCATGGGTTTCATTTTTCTTCGCCCAAAGGACTACGTAAAGACCGCAAAACATCAGCACAATTCCTACAAAGCTGCATTCAACAACAATAGTTAGTTACTTAGATGATTAGTTTGCCAATAATGACTAATAATAACTCCGTTTGCAACTTAATTTCTGATTTAACAGGGAAAGGAAAATCAAAATGGTTAAAACGCATTTCCAGGAGAAATGGAATACCTTCCTAGACCGATCATCTGATGGTAAAAAACAGCCGAGAGGATGGTAGAGCAAACAGTCTGAACAGGGCTGAAAATTGACACAAGCACAGGCCCCTTCTTACGAACACACCAAACCTGAAAGGCGATACATGCGCCGATAACCACCCCGCCCTTAATGCAATAAAAAAAAAAAAAAAAAAATTAGCTAAACATCATATATAGCAGCCATTGATTAAGATAGCAGATAACTCTTTTAAGTTGTGTATAAATTTCTGATCTTAGAGGGACCTTTTTATAAGATTTTTGAGTGTAAAGAAAGAGATGTCAATGTAAAGTCATTTCATAGGTGTAAAGAAAATAAAATAAACCCTACACAAAAATTTAGACTTGTTCGATCTCATCTCAAATTATCAATACACACAAGGAGGGAAAAGATATGAGGTGTGGTAAAATGAAATCTTACCAGTAGGCAGATCTCTCCAATTAGCATGATACCAATGTCTGGTGACCCGATATCTATCTTTCCTTTCACGATAAATAATACGATTGCGGTAAACACTGAGCCCATCATAGATGTTACTGTGCATATTGATAAAGGTGCTGGGAAGTTGAGCAAAGTTGCTGCCTAAAGAAAATATTTTATTATTGAACAACTGTAAAATTAAGGCTTGTTAATAAAGCACTGATTAAAATTAATTGGGGTCTTATTAATTGAAAGAAGGAAAAATGAATTGGTGAAAGGGGTCTAGCTACCTGCAAAACTGAATTACAAGAGAGAATGACCACACCAGCAAAAAGATAGAAGCAGCCTAACATCCAGTCATAGTATGAGTATCCATAACTATTTGTGTTCTCACCAAAGTGGGGCTTGTTGAGTTGCGGAGAAACGGGAGGGGAACTTTGCAAAAAGCTCATTGCCATGACACCGCCCAGGCAAACCAAGGTTCCTACTATCTTGGCCTTGCTATACTTGCACTGTTTTTCAAACTTCTCAAACCTATTAATTAATTACAATCATTTATACATCATATATATATGTTGCGAAAAAGGAGTAAAATTTCAAAGGATCTATGCTGACATTTGTATGTATTTGGATCGATCTGAGGTAGTTCTTTTGTGTGTGTGTGTGTGTGTGTGTGAGTGTGCCCTCGATCTCCCTTATATTCCTGTTAAATTAAAATGAAGTTATAAGTCGTCATAACCAACAAAAATATATATCATACCCGAGACAGGCAGCAATTATGAAGATAAGACCAGGTGATAAATTGGGCATGGCAGAAGCAATTGTTGGTGAAGTCTTTTCTATCCCTATCAGCATCAACAGTTGAAATATAGTCATTCTACATTAAAAAAAACAAAAAAAAAAAAAAAAAAAATCATCACTTAACTCATCAATTAAGTTGTGGCACATGATCTGCTGGAAATTGTTTCTTGCTAATATTGATTTGTTTGCTTGATCCATGTTTGCAAACTATTCACTTTTGTATGGCATAAAAAATAGTTAAGGATATGTCAACAACTCAACATCGATCATGCCAATTTTCTATTTTAGAAAATAAAATAAAAATAACTAGGTAATAGAAGTAGGAGTTGTTTAAAGGAATGCCCTTTTTCTTTAGTATGTTCCTTTCCCTTCTCTTGATGCATCCTTTAACAAAGGACTGCAACCTGATCAATCAACCAACTTTAAACCGAATCTTAGACTATAAATTAAACTGCAACTTCATTTAATTTTCTTTCATTGAACCCTGATTTTCTATGGCAGCATCTCTTCATCCAGTCGTATCACTTTCAAATCTGGCAATTGCTAATTTGCTATTTGCTAAAGACCTAGTGCACATAAAGCTGCACAGGCACAGCCACGTAAGCAATGTGCCGGTGAATAACTGGAGGCTTATATTTCATTTAAAACTGGAGAATTCAGTCGCTGCCATGAAAGCAACCCTTAATTCCCAATTACCCCATTTTCCATTAGCTAGGCCACTACCGAAAGTAGAACCCAGTTTATTTCTTTATTTATTTATTTATTTATTTTATCATCAAATTAAATTACCCGTAGGCTGAAAACCAGTTTTGATGGAAATTAAAGAAGGTAGGAGGTTCCACTTCTCTACTTTCGTTTCAAAATTGTACAAATTTTTCGCCAATTACCTGCTGATCACATCACAGGGTCGCTGGTACGGTCGATTTTGGAAAATAAAAATAAAAGAAGCATGTAGAGAAAAAATTTACAACCCATACCCAGCCAAAGAAAGAAGGGAAAGAGAAGAAGAAAGAGAAACCACACCATTACAATTTATATATATATATATATATATATGTTGATATATATTAGATTAGAAATGCTAAAAAAACTTAATTACCCTCCAAGAGAGAGCGTCACCATCTGAGCAACGAAGACTGGAGTTACCTTTATATTCCATTTTTTCCTACATGTACATAAAAGAGCTAGGAATTAAGTTAATTAAACAAATAAAGAGCGAGGGACCAAAACACAAAAGAACACCGCTTTACCTCTCAAGTGCAAGTGCGAAAGGAAGCAACGCCACAGCCGAGGTTGAACCAGTAAGAGCGACGAGAAACAGAGGATTCACTCCGAGCGCAAGCACACGGTTTACAAATATCACGTAGAAACCCATTATGCATTGCACAGCCAATAACCCGGAGATGATTAGCATTTCTTCAACCCAATTTCCAGTGGCTCGACCCAACATATTTAGTCTATTTAGAGAGAGAAAGAGGGGAGCTGGGGATCGAGGTATGAGAAGGTATACTATACTGGTATTAGTATATACAGGAGGTCTCGCTCTTCTCTCTCTCTCTCTCTCTCTCTTTCTTTCTTTGTTTCTTTATTTGGAAGAGGAAAGGTGGTTGTCCCATTTAATTACTATATAGATAGTGGAGATTAATTGTGTGCGTGTCAATTAATCAAGTAGATCAATTGTCTTGTTGAATGATGATGCATTTGGCACGTACGATTAGTTGACTATAGATGCAACATCGATCATCCGGTCCAGCCACTTCCTTAATTCATTTGCGTCTTAGTTTAGTATGTTCGACCATACCCCTAACCCCTTGTCCTCTTGCATGGACAACAGCGATCGAGGCATTATTAATTGCAGTTAATTAATGCATATATATAATAAATTAATAATTAACATGTCCAGTCACCGATCGATCAAACTGCTAGCTGCAAGTCATATATATATATTATTCTCATGAGATGAGATGCACACATATATATATATATATATTAAGATTATTTAAATACGATATGATTATTAATATTAATTAACCATATCCATGCGTTTAAATTAATATTACATTCAAGATTAAACGGATCGATCAATAACTTAATTATTGTTCCCTCTTAAGTACTGAACACACATATATTAATCATTGTTTTACAATTAATTGTCTCAATACGACACATTTATATATGTCACCATATATATATATATATATATATATATATATATATATATATATATATATGTCGTTATTCACACGTATCGTCCATTTGTTCGGTCCATTCTGTTTGGAAATGATTTATTTTGATTCGGTTCGGTTCGTTCGATTACAAAATTGGAGTTGTTTCGGGTATTAATTAAGTTTGGTTTTTCTTTTCTACAAACTATATATGTAAACCGATTACTTATTTTGTTCTTTAATTTATATTCATTTTTAATACAAATTAAATTAGTGATGATTTGTTAGTTTCGTCAACTATTTGGATAAACATGATTTACTCGATTTTACTAAATTGTGTTTTTTTTCCTCTTATATATATAATTGTTTTGAGTATAATTCTAAAATCATTTAAATCAACTCAATTAAGCATCCGCCAACATTTAAACCAATATTTTTTTATTGTTGCAGTTGCATGATTTAATATCTACAAAGCAAGTGATAACAATTAATAAAAAAAAGTATTGAAGTAATCTTCAAAAGATTTATTATTTAATTGTTTGGCTTTGTAAAAATTCAATTAAAAAGTTTAATTTCATAAGAAAAATTAATCATTCATAAAAATATCGGTTACAAATTTACAATAGTACCAAATTTTCATTGAAAAATTAATCCAATAAATTTTCAGATCAAAGTCACAAACCATTTCATTGAAAACTAATCCAATAAAATTTCAGATCGAAGTCACCAACCATTTCGATGATACCAGTACGGATCTTTATCCACACACATAATTTTTCACAGACACGTGAATTTTAACTTTGCATAACGAATAAATATAAAATTTAATATAATTGTGTTCGTACACATAATTATATAATTTTATTATAATGATGATGAGATCGATTTATCTTTATTTTATTTTTGTCTCTATCATTCCTTCATTTTTAGAATACAACAACTTAAAATTTAAATCTTAAATATCAAAATAAAAATGCCAGATATGATATATATCATTTCTCTATATATGCATCCGTAAAAGATGATATTTTGATATTGATTTGATTAGTATCAGATTTTGTAAAAAAAAAAAACATCGACGTGGATAAATTATATATGTTGTTTTTTTCAACTTATTGTGTCATATAAAATCAAAATTAAAAAATGATATTTTTTTATGTGCATGTGGAGAAAATAATATAGATGATATCTAATGTTTATATATTGACATCTAAACTTTTAGAATTTTTATTGTTAGAAATTAAAAAGTGGACATATGATGGGGACAAAAGATAGTGGCATTTGAACCCTCCTCTCTAAACAATGTTTTGTATAATTAATTAAAAAGTTTATAAATCTCAAAAATAATATTAGGACCAATAATTATAATTTACAATTTTTGATATTATCTACATTATGTGTATTTACATTAATATATTTATTTTTGGAAGCTGATAATTGTACCCCAAACAAAGTACTCGTGCACGTCCCCCAACCTTCTAGAATATCGGCAACAAAAAGACCAAGTTTTACTTCATACAGCACAATAACAGTACCAATCTTTCTTTATTGTATAGAATTTCGCTGCATGAAGAGAAAAATGCTATGTTAAACAAATTTAACAAAAGCACTGCCAAATGCAGCGAAACAATCATATAATTTAAACATATAAATGAAAGCGTTTAATTTACTGCATAATTTAAACATATAAAGGAAAGCGTTTAATTTACTGCATTCAAGTGTTTAACTTTCATTGTAAATGAGTTAAATTTTTATTTTTAAAAACAAAAACAAATCCTCGAATTCGTCCCCGAGCAAAAATTTACAGATCTAAACTAGAACCAATCCCCAAGCGCGTCCCCGAGAATGAAATTTACAACTCTAAATTTGTACTAATCCTCGAGGGCATCCCTCATCACAAATTTTCTTCATTTGTGCAGAATATGCCAGGAACAATACATGTGAACAAGTAAAGCATGTAAACCAATATGTACTGGCAAGCAAACAACATAAACAAAGCATTAAAAATTTGTACATATAAACTTGTGTTTACAAACACGTTTTAAAGCTTATTTTTCAAACACATTTTAAAGCATATAAACCGTGTGTAAAGCAAGTAAACCAATATATACTGACAAGAAAACAACATAAACAAAGCAATGAAAATTTGTGCATATAAACTTGTGTTTACAAACACATTTTAAAGCATATAAACATGTGTTTACAAACATTGAAAAATTTGTTACAAATATATAAACCTGTGTTTACAAATATTGAAAAATCTTCATTTAATGGATTACTTGTTCAAAATGGAGACTGTATTTTTAGTTATTAAATATTAAAAGCTGTTAATTTGCATAATTAAAATTAGAACCAATCTCCCATCGCGTCCCCGAACTAACTGGGTTTAAATTGTACTTTAAAGTATGTTCATGTAAGTAGTTAATTAATAATTACATGTTTGTTAATAAGCTGGGGGACTAGTTCGGGTATTAGTGATTACAACTCCTCCTAATAGACTGTCCACAAAATTAAAGCGCAAGAAAAAACCGTGCAAAGCTAACATTTAAAGCAATAAATGTAAAATAGCAATGCGTTAAAATATCGATGCGTTAATTAATGGAAAATTAACAAATTTTTGTTATTAGCGGACAGTTAAACCCAGTTAAACCAGTTCGGGGACGAGCTCGGGTTTGATGGCTCGGGGATATGAACATTTCTCTTTATTTTTTGTTATATTTTTAAGTTATAGACTTGGATTGTATCCTTAATTTATTATTTATTTTTTGTCCCTATGGAGGTCTTGCATGCGCCTCCGACTCCCTAGCATTTAACGTTTCTGAGTTTTTTTTGACATTGTTTGACAGTGGCTGTCAATACAACGTTTCTGAGTTATGAGTTCTGAACCAGTGAACAGTGAACAGTGAACACTGATATATCCGGTCCTCATCTCTTTTTCATTCCTTAATTCGTAAATATTTTTATCTTCCTTTTACACGCGGAGTTTCAACGCCATTACAGAGTCCCAACAGGCAACAGGAGATTAATTTCTAGAAGAAATTAATAAGCGCTTCCTTTCCTTTCTTCTTAGCTTCAGTGCAAACACGTTATTTGAAAATCAAAATGAGACCCAATGCAAGTATTCAGAGTAATCACTGTCTACTTAATTTCCTATATATTTTAAAGAGAGAGAAAAAACAGAAAAATAAAAATAAAGTCCATATTGTAATTTTGTTGGATTGAAGAAGTCGTTCATTTTAAAAAGGATGCTTGAACAATGAAAATTTATAAGCAAGCGATTTACAGAGGCTATTGCACCTTTAAGAAGGGGGTCGTGAATTTTAATTAAAATAAAATATTAAAAGTATACATGACGTAGTTCATTTTAAAAAGATCGATGTTGATGTCGCTTCGCTACTTCACCAAACAATTAATATATATGATGCTTCAAAGTTGAAAGCATCGAGTCGAGTTGCTCGACAATATTATAATTAAACAAAGCAAATTTTAAATTATAGCATTGTTCCACTTGGGATAAAAATGACAAGTTATAACGTTCCGTACGTATGCACACACACACACACATATATATCATGAATACAATTAAAATATCTCTCTTTCATATTTTTATTTGATAAACTAATAAAAAAATCTTATCATATTCTTACATGTTATGTTAATAATTTTTAATCTATATCTGTTTTACGAAACACAATATGAATAAACATATTGTATTAAATAACTTCTAAATATTCAACATGCACTCTTTTTATCTAATGACGATCGATATACATATGTAGTTTACAATGTTTGACAATTTTATGTCTATAATGCATTTATTCACAAATTATATTAAACTCGTGCTTTCAAACATTTGAAACAATGTTCAATTTTTTTCAAGTACAAGGCATGCATGCAGTCTGCTTGTTTCTATATATAAAAACTTCTTTATTTTTATTTTTTTTTAAGTTGTTTTATTGCCTAAATATTGAACCCATTTATTCGGAAAATTTTATAAAATAATCAGATTTTTAAATAAAAAATATTGTATTTAAAGATTTAAAAATCTGAATAACCAAATTAAAATACAATTCAACTATAACCCAACATTTAGGCAATCCTATAAAATCTTCAAGAATAAGATTTAACAATCCTATTCGACGCTAGACACCTTGGTGTTTCCTTCCCAAAAATTAAGCATGATATAAAGTAAGTATTGAACGAATAAACTTTGAAATTTAGATGCATAGATGAGCCGAAAGATTTTTCTAGATCTAAAGGTCATGTTTGGGTGTGGACTTGGAATAAGAGCTTTAGGTCTTACTTATTTCATCAAATGCGGTTTAATTGAGTCGAACTAAGACGGAATAACTTGATCTTTAGACTGAACTAAATAAGAAATATAAAATATTTATTAAGTTTTAATTAAGTATGAGGTCTAACTTTTTATTATTTTTATTATTTTTAATTATTTTTTAAGAAATATAAAATAAGTAATTTTTTTTTTCATTTGCGTGAATCAATATTTTTTTTAAATGACACAACTTTCTAAATCAACAAAATATACAATTTAGAAAATAATTAAATAAAATATTTGTTAAATTGTACTACAAAATAATAAATTTTTTGTTCATCAACTTAACACATTTTTGACAAATAAATTAGTACACATAGAACTTTAATTAAATAAGATTCATTAAATACAATGTGCTTCTCTAAGATATATAATTAATTTATACATAACTCGTTTTCTTGTACATTTTTCTTTCAATCAAAATGAAAAGAAAAAAAAATACAAAGAATAGTTTTATTATTGTTATTACAAATTTTATAGGACAAAATAATTTGTAATATCAAATCATACCTTAAGTCGTCAAATTCTTATCAAACAAGAAATAATTTAAGTCAAGGTATAACTTTAGATATCAACAAAACATGAATAATTTAGATCGATCTAAGTTGAAATAACCAAGTTGGGTCTCATTAACTTTAGTCCACAACCAAACATGACCAAAGTGTGTGTGTGTTTTTTTTAATTAACTCGGATCTGTTGTGACCTCCACATACATGTTATAATTTTTTTTTAAATAAAAACATGTTGATATGGTATTGTATAATGAGTAGAACTAGGGTGTTCTTAAGTTCACCAAGTTCATTGGTGAACTCAAGTCTAAAATCCATCAAATCGGCTTCAAATAACGAATCTGAGCCGTTGAAACCCGCTTACATGTAAATTTTTTTTAATTTTGAAGTTAATTTTGTATAGAGTCAAGTGGTCAAAAAACATTCAAAAAATGAAAATGAATGCATTAAAATTAATTTTGTTAACCTTTAAATTTTGACCGTTTGACTAAATTAATTCGAATATTTAAAATTTTTACATATAAATGCATCACTTGTAAGGTAGACGGATTTGAACAGCTCAAATTTATCATTTGAAACTAATTTGATAGATTTTAGTTTTTCGGTGAAGTTAAGGACACCCTAGTTCTACTCATTGCATAACATGCATGTTGTACAATTGTTTAAAGTCAGAGGACGATTTAAGACAACATAATAATAAAAAATAAAAAAGTTGAATTGGAAGAAACTTTTACGGTCTATTATTTATTATTTTATAAGATTTTTCTATAAATAAAAATTTCTGAAATCCAGTAGCGTTTCGTGCAAGTTCACCGACGCTATATATCTAAATTTGTATTTCTTTTTATTTTTTATTTTTTCTTTCTGACTGTGTGCAGAGTGCAGACAAAATGACAAATGAGTTCCGTGCTTGGCCTTTATGGGAGGGATGCTGTAATAAATGAAATGAAATGAGAGTATGGGACAAAAGTGGTGACACAAATTAAAAAAAGAAAAAAACAGTCCGTGGTGAGTGGTGAGATCTTCTCTAACGCTGTCCTCAAAGATTGAAGTTGATCCACGTATCTTACGCACGAATCTTATCATGAGAATATCCAACGTCTGAAAATGCGCTGAGACAGGATAAGTACAAAATGCAAAAAGATCAACGAGGGCGGTGGTCGACCATATTTTTGAACATCGCGCCATTGTATTACTAATTACTTTTACTTGCTTGGTAGTTCCGTAGTTGGTACCTTGGTGCGGTTTTCCTTTCACGGGATGGGTGGTCGTGACTCGTGAGTCGTGACCTATAATATTTGAACAATGTCGTATAGATATTTTATAAAATGCCACAAAAAATACTCAATATTATTTCCCTCTATGAATGCATCATCCCGAATCAGATAAAGGGTAGATGTTTGAAGCAGTTTTGTAAATAAGAGCATGTGCTCTTGGAACGGATGAGTTATCGCTGAGTGATTAATCAGTATGTGATTAATTAATAAAAATTATATGAATAATTAATTATTTTTATTAAAATTATGTGTGTATTTATAATTTATTAAAAATAATTTGTTAAAATCTTCAAACTTATTCAAAGGTTTAAATAGCATTTATCACGTCATAACAGAATGGCTAAAAAAAGGGTTCTATGCTCATATAGCGTGGAATAACGCACTATAGCGTTGATAGGGTCATAGCTTTTATGATCCGAAAACGCTGTAACACCGCTATAGCGTGCTATTTAGAATCTTGAACTTATTAATAAGCTTAATTTAACTTAATTTTATTATTATAACATGACACTGCAGTTATTTATTCTTAACAACACATACACATATTACATTTTATATGTGTAAGTAACAACACATTGATTTGATGAAAAATAAATTTGAGAATTAAGCTTTTTCAAATACTAATAACATATTATTTGAAAAAAATAAAATATTTCAATATAAAATCACTAAATTTAATTTTATATATGAACATATTGTACTAATTAAAAATTACATTATTAATTTAAAAAAAATATGATATATAAATAATAAAAGAATTAATTAATTTCAAAGTAAGAAGAGAAAACAATATATAAAAAAAATATTAGATATATATTCAAATACAAATAAAACTACAATACATATACATGATATATAAACTTATTATCGCACACAGTTATAGAAAAAAATAATGTAAAACTAAATATTGACTGAAATAATAAAAAATAAAGGGGAGAAACATCTAATGCCGTTTTATTTACAATGCTGGTTTGAAAATGAAAGTAACATCCAAACCTTCCGAGGAAGGCGGGGAAATTGTTTTTGGTTGTGGAGCATGCATAATAATAATAATAATAATTTGTAAGGCTTATAGTCCTATGTAGAGCTTTAATAAAACCCGACTCGGGTATACTCGTCCGTGCCTGTCCGTATCCGCCGCCTGGGGTATCTGTGCCCGAGCTCGGGTATGGGTCGGGTACTCGGGTACACGGGTACGGGCAAAAACCGAACCGGACCTGTTTTTTTAGACTAATACCCAACCATACCCTACTCGAGTTTACCCATACCCGAGTACCCTAGTACCTGTACCCGTATATCCGAGTACTGTTCATCCGAATTCAAAATTCAAAAATTTTGTTTTTTCCTCCAAAAAAAAAAAACAGAAAAAACCAACAAAAAACCAGAAAAAAAAAACAGAGAAAAAAAAACAGCAAAAAAAAAAAAAAAAAAATCCGTACCCGCCCTACCCGTTAAGGGTACACGGATACGGGTATAGGACGGGTAGGGTATGGATTTTGAAAAATATACCCGAGATACCCTTACCCGTATATCCTTGTACCCGAGTATACCCGTACCCGAGACATACCCGTACCCGACTCGGATATATCCGGGGTACCCGTATCTGCTCGAGTAGAAATACACTAGTCCTATGCGTTGGCCTTTCTGAATTCTGAGTGCGTATCCTCTGAGTCTGAGATATCTCATATTTTGCATGACCGCTGTGTGCCGTGCCTATTCAGCGATAGACGCAGGGGGCCAGGGGCAAGTATTATTTGAACTTTGAGATTCTTGTAGGACGTCTTTCAACGGTTGAGCTTTTCCATAAAGCCTCGCAAAATATGAGATATCTCAGAGGAAGCGGCCATTTTTATTAATACTAAAAAAAATAGATAATTTCAAAAATAACCTCGTTATTTTTTTTTTTTATTAATGCCCTAACCGCTTGGAAGCGGAGCGGGTCAATATCAATACCAAACCGCCTATATAGTGGGCGGTCCACTGTTTTTTTTTTTTTAAGTTTTTTTTTTAACAGAAATTTTTTTATTCTTTGTATTGAAATATTAGAAATGTTGAATATATTTTTTTTAAAAATAGATGGAATAAATATAATTTGATTTATTAGAAAGTCTACAACAAATAACCCGGATCAATATTTTTCAGGTCGGATTTTTCGCGGCTGTAAGAAAAATTAATATATCTCTTTATGTGTTATTGGACAAAAATAGAAATGCTTAGATTCCGAGTTATTGATCCCGGTTCAAAAGTCACTTCTATGTAATCTAGAAAATATTATAATCCTTCTAGGACATTTAATTTATAAAAAGTTGTATCTATTTTGAGAATTCTTTTTGAATAACAATTATTAAATAACTTAAAGTTTTTATTTTTTTTCAAAAATAGATACAACTTTTTATAAATTAAATGTCCTAGAAGGATCATAATATTTTCTAGATTACATAGAAGTGACTTTTGAAACAGGATCAATAACTCGGAATCTAAGCATTTTTATTTTTGTTCAATAACACATAAAGAGATATATTAATTTTTCTTACAGCCACGAAAAATCAGGCCTAAAAAATATTGATCCGGGTTATTTGTTGCAGTCTTTCTAATAAATCAAATTATATTGTATTACATCTATTTTTAAAGAAATATATTCAACATTTCTAATATTTTAATACAAAAAATAAAAAAATAAAAAAAATTCGGTTTAAAAAAAACTTAAAAAAAAACAGTGGAACCCTAGATTGCCCAAGCCAAGGGCGGTTCATTTTTTTTTTTTAATTTTTTTTAAACAGAAATCTTTTTATTTTTTATTTTTAAAAAAAATCACTTGATCTATTTTAAAAAAAATCTTCTTATATTTTAAAAAAAAAATTTACTATTTTTTTAGCAAGGTAGAAAATCACTTGATCTAAAAAATTCTGCACCATTCAGATATTTGATTTTCTACCTATCTAAAAAAATAATAAATTTTTTCCAAAAAATGTAAAATTTGGTCTCCAAACACATATTAATATGAAGAACAAAATGAACGGTTTGAATCGACCGTTAGGATTTTAAAAACTCAAATATTGAGCCGTAGCACCATAGCCCTCTATGCTATCGATAGCACCCAAGCCTTACTCTCTGTCTATATATATATATATATATATATATTAGTAAAGCTGTGTGCTTGCCATTTTGCAATCCTAAACCTGAAGTAAAGGTTACTTTGTACAAGATTTAGGAAACGATTAAGACGGACGCAAATCTAGGATAATTATTATAAGAAAAAAATGTTTAAAAAGAGAAAAAGCCAAAAGGAAGAGAGAATCTTCATTCTTCAGACACGTCAATGCAAATTAAGTACACATAAGCTTACGTTAGATAAAACAAGCTACAATTGGTTAAAGAATGTTAATTCCAACATTAATTGGTCATCAAACCATATTTCACCTATTTTTCAATTTGATCACCAATTGACACCTCCATTTCCATTTTATTGAAGTCGATCCATATGAGCGATCTTTACTGTAATATGTACATCAAAATCTAGAGAAGGGGAATGTGTGTGTGTGTGTGTGTGTGTATATATATATATTTTAACATATATATATATATATATATATATATATATATATATATATATATATATATATATATATATATATATATATATATAATATCTCAATCTTAATTTATAAGAGGAAAAAAAAAGTGGCATTACCATGCTTCAAAATGCATCTTTTTATATAGATTTGATGAAACAATATACAAGTATGTATATTCATGATGTTGATTCACTGGTTTAAAACATCGATCGGTACCATAACCATACTCTAGAAAATGTATATCCTGTCAAAAAGTTAAAAAGTTTTAATGGGTATTACTTCTTGCTATCAGATCATTTTTAAATGATACATATCAGTAATTATTGCCTATGTTAATTTATTAAGGAGGAGGGTTCAAATGTCTTCATTTTTTAAAACTTTAATAACTCAAGATTTAAAACTTAAAAGTCAAAATAACATCATTAGATGTGATCTATGTTATTTTCTCTATGTGTTCATAAAAAATTATCACATTTCAATTTTGTTTTTATGTGAATCAATAAGTTCAAAAATCAACGTCTAGAAATCATCCAAATTAGTGCATTTTTTACAAGCTCTTGATGACAATCAAAATAAAATTGAAATGTCATAATTTTTTACATGTGCATAGATAAAATGATGTAGATCATATCTAACGGTTTTATTTTGATTTTTAAGTTTTAAATTTTGAATTATTAAAGTTTAAAAAAATGGAGGCATTTGAACCCTCTCTTTATTAAATTACCACTAGTAGTGATTGAGTAGTACTGTAGTAAGATAGCATTAAGCCAGCAAACAGATTGAAAGGAGTAATGTGGATTGCAAGCAAGTGAAATTTCATTTCCACAAGCAAGGTTAATGAGTACAAGCAACAGCATCATTTAGAAATTAAAGGAACAGAGAATGAAAATATTCAAGTGCATGCTTGGATCTTTTATGACTCGAGCTTGTAGATTTCCGTGGTGGTCTCCTCATTTTAGATCGACCTTCAAGTATTCTTAATTTCTAAAATATAGAATAATTAAGTAGATTGCAAGAGATGACCGATCGAGATCATGTTAGCAAGAATCTTAAATTGACTTATTGTGTAGGGAAAGAACTAGAAGCAAGTAAAAAAAATGGTCTAATTAATTACCTATATGTGCTAGGGATGGATCTATGGAGAATTTGAGAAATAGCTAGGTCGATATCATAGGTCTTTGTTATTTAGTCCTCATTTCCAAAAGTTTCGTAACATGATAGTGAAATAAACGGACTTTCACAGATCGATATTATACTATGATAGGCATAGCATATAAAATAAGATTTTTACAACCGATTTCAAGATTTTTTATTTCTTTGAGAGAGTGAAAATTAACTCAGAGAAATTAATGAAATCTTTGTATTATTCTTCCCGCAATCTGTATACATAGGCTTTGGTTTCTGTTAACAGTAATCTGTCACACCCAATTACTTATTACAGCCCACTATTCCCAATCAGTCCTCTAACAATTAATATTCTGTTACATGCTTAACTACTGTTACTGCTCTATTAGAGAGGCATTACGAATATTGATGGGAAGGCGCCTTATTGGTGCATCAAATAATTTCCACAGGGTTGATAAGTGATAACTATTGCACGAGAAAGGGAGAACGAAAGATTAAAATTATATATTTATTACCATCCTCATTTACAGAGATGCGCGCGCGCACACACATACAGAGTTAAAGCTTGGGTGCTATGGATAGCATGGAAAACTACGGTGCTACGGCTCAATATTTGAGTTTTTAAAATTTTAACGGTCAATCCGAATTGTCCATCTTGTTATCAATATTAATATGTGTTTAAAGACTAAATTTTATATATTTTTAAAATTTTTTACTATTTTTTTAGCAAGGTAGAAAATCACTTGATCTAAAAAATTCTGCACCATTCAGATATTTAATTTTCTACTTATCTAAAAAAATAGTAAAATTTTTTTTAAAAAAATGTAAAATTTGGTCTCCAGACATATTAATATGGAGAACAAGATGAATGGTTCGGATTGACTATTAGGATTTAGCACCGTAGTCTTTTATGCTATCCATAACACCCAAGCCTTACTCTCTCTCTCTCTCTCTATATATATATATATATGCTAGCATGCTATGCATAGCATCCATGCAACTCCTTGAATTTTGACTTTTCAAAATCCTACCGGTCGATCCGAACCGTTCATCTTGTTCTTCATATTAATATGTGTTTGGGGACCAAATTTTACATTTTTTGAAATTTTTTTATATTTCTTTAGATTTATTGAAAATCACTGTTTTCAGCAAATCTGGACCATAAAAAAACAACAATTTTCAATAAATCTAAAGAAATAGTAAAAAAATTCCAAAAAATATAAAATTTGGTCTGCAAATACATATTAATATGGAGAACAAGATGAACGGTTCGGATTGACCGTTAGAATTTTGAAAAGTTGAAATCCAAGGCGTTGCATGAAGGGACTCTATGCTATGCATAGCATGCTAGCATTTTCCTATATATATAGGACTTGGCTACGGTGCTATGGGTAGCTAAGAGGCCTCCCGTGCTACGGCTCAATATTTGACTTTTCAAAATTCTAACGGTCGATCTGAATCATTCATCTTGTTGTCCATATTAATATGTGCTTGGAGACCTAATTTTACATTTTTTGGAAATTTTTTACTATTTTTTTAGATTTATTGAAAATCGCTGTTTTTCAGACAAATCTGGACCATAAAAAACAGCGATATTCAATAAATCTAAAAAAATAGTAAAAAATTTCCAAAAAATGTAAAATTTGGTCTCCAAACACATATTAATATGGAGAATAAGATGAACTGTTCGGATCGACCGTTAGGATTTTGAAAAGTCGAATATTGAGCCATATCACGGGTTGATCTCTTAGCTACCCATAGCATATTAGCCAAATCCTATATATGTATGTATGTATGTATATATGTATGTATGTAATATATATATATATAGAGAGAGAGAGAGTATGGCTAATATAACATCAGTGTCATTTCAGTCTATATAACACTAACTCCAAAATCTATCAAATCGAGTTTAAATGGTGAATCCAAACCGTTCAAATCAATTTACTTTATGAGTGATGCGTTTACATGTCAAATTTATAAATTTTTGAGTTTATTTGGTATCAAGTCAAGCGGTCAAATGTGTGAGTTTTTAAGTTAATTTTAATACATTTATTTTTCAATTCTTTTGCCGCTTGATTTGATACTAAAATAACTAGAAAATATAAAAAGTTTTTAAGTTAATTATTTGATGTAGTAATTAAATGATTTTCTAGATGGACTAAATAAATGTGGCATGAAAACATAGAAATGGAAAATATAGGATTTCGATAAATATAAACACTTGCTTAAATGGGGAAGATACTTCTGTTCTGGCTTATATGGCTTGGCCTATACAGTCACAGTCACAAATCGGAACCCATAATTCTGACCACATGCCACAACTCCTCACAAGTTAATTAACCGTTATTATTAAATTGTCGATCACCTCTCTTTGCCAAGTAAAGTTTTTCTTAATTAGTGCGATGAATTACAAAATTAACCAGTATCAAACGTCACCAATTAAATTTCTTAAACCGTACGTGCTGCATGTTTTGCCAGCATCTGTTAAAAACACAAAACAACAGATAACAGCTTGTATTTTTGTGAAAGAGTACCTTTTTTTTGGAACATTAAAGCCATAGGGAACTAAATAATAAATAGTTATTCATATTTACAGTAACTAGTTATAAAAATTGAGCAACAATTGAAATCAATCTAGCTTAGTTAATACGAAATTGGCAGCAACCCTAAAACCACGACATACTAGACCAAGGGAATTTTACATGTATACATACAGAAAATGTTGATGTAAACGTGTAAAATCAAGAGATTTTCAAAAAGATAACAACATCCATTATATTCTTCGTCTTGTGTCAACCTTTGGTTTCTTCGAAGCTGGTAAACTGTCTGAGCTCTTACTGCTAGATTCTATCTGAAAGAATAACAAAAGTATTAATTTAACAGCTAGGTCCTCTAATTATGATACTTAGAGAGATAGGGAGCGAGAGGAGATCACAACTTCGCAGCCTCTGCGAAGATTTTCAACTAAAAGACAGAGAGAGAGGAGATAGGGGGTAGTAGCACAGTTGGCTAGGAAAAAACGTGTTCTAGGACTGGGGCTACTCGAAGGGCGAGAGTTCGAGCCCCTCTCACGACTTCGTAGCCTCTGCGAAGGTTTCAAAAGAGAGAGAGAATGAGAGAGAGAGAGACCTTTTCCAGTTTGTCTCTGACCAAATTTACAGTGGCATTCATGGATACAGAGGGAAAATAATCCTGGAAAAAATATAAAAAATTACATGTTTTATTATTATGCATTAATTTCTGATAGCACAACTTCCTTGAGATTGAAAATGAAGAAACATTTGTTTACTCTTTTGTGAGAAAGAAATGATGTTTGGATTTTTAACATGGTCAGAATGAAAATAGCATGCCTTGTTAGAGGGAACATGATCATAAACCATGTCTGCAGTACTAGATCGTTGACTTGCATTTCCATAGCCTCTGGATATATGAAAACATTACAAAATAGCAACCAAATCTAAAAAGAAAAAAGATTATAGTGCTCGTACTGTTCACTCATAATAGGTCTTTAAGATTTCAATTTTTGCCATTTATTTTGCATTATCTCATGGTTTTGAAACTATATATTCAGTATTACAACTGATTTGTTGAGGAGACAAGGACCAGCCATATTGGCAATTAAACATGTAACAAAAAGAGCTGCCAGTAGGACTGCTGCAAAAATGAAAAAAAAAAAAAATACTAAAAGCAATAAATAGGAATTAAGGCACATTTTTTAAGTTAAGAATAAGCACACAGATTTACGTAGCTATTTTAACATGCTATGAAATCTCGCAAAGGTTCATGGGAAATATTACCTTAATATTTCTAGGATTTCTACGTTGACATGCAAGTAACTTGGGATAAAACCCCATTTAATCATATTAATAACGAAATAAAACGAAAAGGGCATGTAAAAGCAAAAGACAGTAGAATTTATGGCCATACCTCTTATTAGAGAGACAACTCTTAACTTGTGCACCTTCTGTTCTCCCAGCTGTAGCAGAAAAAAAATGCAAAACAAGGATGAATTTGAGTTTTCAGGAAATGCACTACCTAATATTTAAATTCCAGAGCAACTACACAAACATAACCGGTGCATCCAGGTACTATGCTTGGCATCGCATGTCCAGTACTAATATACCCCAGCCCGAAAGTGAAGTTGCAGGTATTGTAAAGTAACTTTCTATAATCCGACTCAACTTGCATGGTTTATGTCTGATAACGATGGTATATGGATACAACACCTGATTAAGCCTTGATTCAGTCATGCAATTTGGTTGAACACAATTGATATTACAAACAAAAAGTTTCAAGAACTAGATGCAAAATTAAACTTACTATTGATGCGGCCTAATACTTCACGCCTCCTGGATTCAAGTTTTTCTTTTGTGTCAGAAAGTGTCTCAAAATGAGGTGCATATGTAACTTGTATACGATTCCCAAGAAAAACAGACTCATCAAGTTTTCTCTTCGAAAACCTTCAGATCATAATTTTACTGTCAGAAGTAAGATTTACATATTTTAGAGACATTAAAAATATCTAACAGATTGATCACTAGTTGAAAAAGAATAAGCACAGCACTGAATGTTAATGTTCCTTTTTAGGTAAGTATCCATTAAAACCTAACTTAACTAAATTCTAATTAAGATGGACCAAAAAGAAGCAAAGATACAAGTTTTTAATAAACAAAAATATTTTTCTTATCTTCAAGTACAATTATAATCACCTTGCATTGCTGACCTGAGAGAATTTGATAAAGAAAACATCAGTATACGGTTCACAATCCTCGGCATCCATGGGCTTACACCTGTAAAATATAATGGTTAGGCTTAAAAGCATAATGATATCCAAAGATAAAAGAAGAAATAAAGGAATTTTGAAAAGATGAACTTACTCTTCAACTGGACCGTATGATTCAAATAATTTCTTGAGCTCTTCTTCACATCCTAATGAAGGAACGTTTCTCACGATTAGGTATCTGCAAAAAAAGGAGGGGGGGTGGACCGTAAAAATAGACCTTAACAAATTGTATTACTCATTACTCATTGATTATAAAATCTGTCTCAAATTTTCTGCCTAAAATCCAGTCAAGTCAATCTCTGTTCATCAACAGCAGCAATAGGTTACTACTGATTACCAAATGATACACGGTATAGTGCTTTAGAGCCTATTTCGGCTAAAATTTGGTCTGATTAAACCCTAATTCAATAAAAAAAAAAGAAGCTCTAATTAGACGAAAATCAATCCAATTCAGTGTACAGCTTAGTTTTAAATTCATCCCTTCTTCTCCTGACTATATACGACCGGAATAATTTCTCTAGTATTGTTTCAATTACTTTGATTCATCGCAGACGGTGTAAACGCGCACTGCGGCTGGCTCGTCTCTGTATCGAGGCATCTTCGACCTCCGCTGCAGCGTGTGCTCGGATCGATATGTAATTCGGTTTCAGAAAAAAAAAAAAAAAAAAAAAATGCGAAAGAAAGAGGAGGTAAGTCTGAGTTGTGGGCCACACAGGTCAGAGTGAGGTATTATCGAGTGGGTGTTTTCTAGAGATGCGGGCCTTACATGGGCTTTTTTTAATTTCATTTTAACTTTCTTGGAGGTTTTTTATTTTCTCCTTTTACTTACATTATTTTTATTTTATTCCTGTAGAACTTAAATCCAACAAAAAAAATATGAGAATTAGGAGGGTTCGGCCGACAAGGACAATGTTTATTTTTATTGGAGAAAACAAGTACCACGCAAAGACAGCCCGATGATCCGATGATTTTGATTGCGTTACAAAGACGGAACTGAAATTTTTGACAAAGGTGAATCAAATTAAAATACGAAATACAGTAAGCAAGTGAGATTTGAATTCAAGACTTCTCTATTACAAATTAGAGTTTCAACTGCTATATTATAAGTAAATATTTAATTATTATTGAAAGAAGTTGAGATATAAAAAGTTCTGAAAAAAATAAAATAAAATAAAATAAAATTTTAAGTGGCTTAGCTATTTTTTCAATACATTAAGATCAGCCTCTCTTGCAACTACAAAGTGTTAACAAATATCAGAATTTTCTTTTTGAAGGTTGGAAGCAATTGCTCCAATGATTTGATTGATGATTAAAAAAGTTTTACAATGCTAGTTTAATTATACATACTATATACTATATGTATTGTTGTTCGGTTTCCACATATTATTTATAAGGCCACTGTCCGACCTGACTCTCCATTAGTTTATATAAATGCCCCCCAATTATTTACATCTATCTACACTAACTTTGTTAGTATGTGAACCGATTTGGTCTTGTCAGAGAATGAATATTCGTTTGTTTCTCTTTTTCCATAGGCTTGCGACCCATGTTAAGTCCCACGCTGCTCTCCACACCTTGCCCACTCCCCTTCTTCCTTTCCACCATACGTCTCTTATTATTTCTCCTTCATGCATCAGTAGTACTATGCTTTGTTGAGAGTTGAGACAACATTCCTCGCTAGAATCGTATAGCATAGGAACACTCCAAGAAAATATAGTCTCTTGTTTCCGTTGCAGTGGAGGTGCACAGCTTGCACCCCGTTTGTACATGGCGTTCCCTTCTCAATAATGTTTTCTAGGTTAGGACTTTGTCCCGAAACACAAGCCACAAGAATAACTTTACTCTTTGCAGCATGCACTTTGGTTTTCTATATCTTCATGTTTATGGTAGATCTCTCATTGCTGTCATGCATGATCTTGTATGTATGCTGTTGAGCATGAGAACTGCCCCGAACTATGCCACCTCCATGTCTTCTGACATGTGGCCGTGCAATGCTCTGTTGAGCAGTTGAGGAAAGTGACCAAGGATGAGAGGTTCTTGAGGAAGTGCAATGTTTGACCCTCAGTTTGCGTCAGTTCGGTTATACTATAGAGGTCCCTCCGGGTTTGGGCTAGCAACCCCCCTTTCACTAGTGGGGAAATAGCAATCAGGATCCAACTTGGTGCGATCCTGATCCAAGTGATAATGAAAGTAGGGATAATTAGGATCGAATTTGGGTGTGATCCTCATCCAAGCGATACTGAAGGCCCTGATAACTATTAAGACCGGACTATTACAATCAACCGATCCTGTTTCATAATATCAAGATCAGACTATACTAAATAGCCGATCATGTTTCATAGTATCAAGATCAGAGTATACTAAAGAGTCGATCCTGTTTATCCATCTATCAAGATCGGATTACTGCAGCCGATCCTGAAACCTTTTTTAAATTCACATGGAAGCTCACTCGAAAGTGAACTACCACCCTGTTGGGAGTTTGAAGCCAATATCTTTACGCTAGGCTTTGCTTACTTCAATACTCACAATCAATCTCAAACTTATTCAATCAATACAACAACTCCCATAGTGATCCTGTATTATCAAATCAACTACTACATTGAGCCTTGTTGCTCACCTTGCAATCTTTGAGCCCTTTCTTGCTTGGATTGTTTTCTTTGAGCCTTTAGTACTCGTGAGCCAATTCCGTGCTCGAGCTGTGTGACTTTTCATAAGATTGTAAGGGCTAACTGGTTCCACCTTGTACTCCTTTCTCATTGGGTAAAGAAAGGAGCGCCACCTTGAAGGTCGCGGGTGTTGGCTTTGGGAGCCCTCAACTTATATGTTTGACTAGATTTGCAAAACATACATAAATTGCATTTAATAATTTTCTTGAGTTGAGATATATGCAGGTTCATAAGATGTAGAAATGTTTCAATGAAGGCCAAGACTTTAGAATCAACATCTACTCTTCACAAGCTTTCCGAAAAGTGGTCATATGTCAAAATCGGACACTCGAGCACCAAGATACGCCTGTTTGAAAAGTGTGAAGTTCCAGAATAGTTGAGGACCGTTATAACAGTTCAGGGATAGTTATAATGGTAAAAAATACATCTGAGGATAGTCCATGATGCATAAAATATCTTTTAGCGTCACCAAACGCTAAGCAATCCAAAGACGGACCGTCACAACGCTAGAATTCTATCAGCCTGCGCACCTTTCATATTTTGGTTACCGTTTGGTCATACGAACTCGGATTTGAGTGAATCAAAACATGAAATTCTTAGGAGACCAAGATCTACAACTTCTATGTATTAACCTTGTTCAGAATATAAACGGATGGATCGGTATAAGCCATGGAAAAAAGACATCAGATATGGAAACAAGAATAAACCTAGATTTGCTTCTCTCCCTTTATATAGAAGCCAAAGCTAGGTTTCTAAGGTGTGCTCCAGCCGCCAAACTTCATCTCCTCTATTCACAAGAGAGCCACCATGGTTGCTAGATCTTAAACTTCAGTACTCATTCAACAACCGAAGATCTCCTCTACCATACTCAATCAACTTCAACAACCTGAGTGATTTGTGAGATATCTTTATTTACCACAAACACCTTGTAACCCTTGTTATCTTGAGTCTCGTACTCACCTTGCAATCCTTGAGTCCTTGCGAATCGAATTATTTCATTTGAGCTTTTAGAGCTCCTGTTAAGGCTGTGTGACTTCCTATAAGTTTGTAAGGGCTCATTGGTTTCACCTTGTAATCCTTTCTCATTGGGTAAAGATAGGCGTGTCATCTAGAAGGTTGTGGGCTTCAGAGACGTAGGTGTTAGTGCCGAACTCCGTAAACAACTCTCGTGTCAAGTGTCTCTAAACTCTACTATTTACTTTACTTTTAGTTTAGGACAAAGTTATTTTAGTTTTCACCAAGAATAACTTATAGACACGCTATAATCTTATTACCTAGACCAAAAATCTAAAAAGACTTATTCATCCCCCCCCCCCCTCTAAGTGTCTTTGGGACCAACAAGTGATATCATAGCAGGAAATTCAAATTAAGGAACACTTAATTTGAAAATTTTATTTGGATCTTTAATGGCACCAATGTTATCAAGACATGTTGCAATAAATTATATAATTAAAGGAGTGAGACAAAGACAGATGGTCAAGATCTCAACCTCGCGTTGATGGCAAAGGGCAATGAAAGATTAATGATGGTGGATGTCAATTCAATTGTCACAAGCAAGAACATCACCAACAAGAAAATCATTAAGGGTCCAACAAACATTGCCACAACCAAGAACAAGAAGATGGACTTGGATGATTCAAGTGAAGCATCAACAAACTTTGCCAATGAGGTAACTCTAGCACTTGAAAATAATAATCACGAGTCGGAAATTGAATTGATATATAGATGTGTAGAAATTGATGATACAAGCAGCTCTTTGGATAAGGATCAAACACATAGGAATGAAATTAAATTGAGATTTATTCTTGATAAATCATATAAGACCTTACTTAGGATACAAAATTTGAGGTCTAAGATTGTTGATCTAGAAACTAAGCTAAATGAATTTGAGTCAATGACCATTGAATCACACAATTGTAGATTGCACTTAGACGAATTAGAATTGGTGAGAAAAAGAGCTAATAAGTTACAAGATGAAAATAGAACCTTAAAAACAACTAATGTTATAAATAAAATGTTAGAAAATAAGCTTAAAAGTTATGAATCCAAAATTGGAGAATTGGAAATTGTTGCACTTAGGGGCACCTCTAATTGAACAAAAACTGAAAATAAATTGCAATTGAAATTAAATAAATGAGTTTAGAGAAATTTGACACGCGGGATGTTAACGGAGTTCGGCAAAACAAAGGCCTACGTCTCCGGGGCTTCGCAACCTTGAGTGGTGCGCCTTTCTATTACCCAATACGAAAGGATTACAACTTGTGAACCGTTGAGCCCTTACCCACCATGTGGGAAGTCAAACGGCCAACTCAAAGAGATGAGAACAATGTCTCAATTATCTAGAACACAAGAGAAACACTCAATAGATTACTCTAACCTAATCTAGATCAAGATTAGTGAAGTAGGTTTGAGGTTGCTTGAGGGATTTTGAAGTTTTAAGCTCTCACAACAATGGAGTAGGCTAAGCTCTCAGAAAATCGCTTTTAAAATGATTAGGGTCGGCTGAGATGGATTTGAAAGTGATCCCTTCAGTCTATTTATAGTGGCAGCTCAAAAATGAGCTGTTTGACATAAAACGTTACCAACGTTTTATTAAACGTTACAACATTTTATTAAACGTTACAACGTTTTATTCAAATGCGATTTTAGGGTTTCAAAATCTCTGACAGCTTAGTAAAACGTTACCAACGTTTTATAAAACGTTACAACGTTTTAACCTGTAAAAACTTGATCAAAATAGAAGTTATTTGAAGCTTAATTATTCCTGAAACGTTACAACGTTTCATGTTGGTACAGTTCAGCTGTGCTTCAGCAGTTCTAAAGCTATTAATCGTTACAACGTTTGTAAAATGTCGCAACGTTTTTAAAACGTCACAACGTTTGTATAACGTCATAATTTGATTCTTCTTTTGATCAGTTTGTTGCTACTGATTATTATAAAATGTTACCAACGTTTTGAAAACGTTACCAACGTTTTGAAAACGTTCATAACGTTTTATCCCAATTTAATCAACCTCAAACATACTTTACCAAGCTTTTGATTTTACAATTTGTATTCTTGATAAAAGTCTTCGTGATTTCTTCAGTCCAATCTTATTATATCGCAGTTCTTACTCTTCTTGGACCTATATGTTCTCAAAAATAGAAGAAATCGTAAAATTCAATAATTGTATGTTTTTGCAAATTAGTCAAATAGACGTAAAAGATTATTGTACGAACAACAATCTCTCCCTTTTGGCAATTTGCAAAAACATACAATGTGAGTAAGTGCATAAATCGAAAATTTTCAAAAATTAGTTAATCCAATTTTGATTTTGCATTTCAATCCATTTGTACCAATTTCTCCTCCTTTTGGAAATCGACGAAAGGGTGAAAAATTAGCACTAATTTAAAGTGCTCCCCCTCAAATTATGCACTCTCTCTTAATTTAGTAATATAGCAACAATAATTTTCAAATAAAAATAAAGTTGAGGGCATAACTTTAACATGCAAGACAATTCAATTTCAATTCACCATATCAACTTATATATATCAATA